>VZQC01011136.1:201853-400608 GCA_009823505.1 Rhizomys pruinosus | reverse complement strand
GTAAGATGTGTTTCTTGTAGACAGCATATGGATGGATTCTGTTTCCTAATCCAATCTCCCAGTCTATGTCTTTTGATTGGGGAATTTAGTCCATTAATATTTAAGGTTATGACTGATAGGTTTGTGTTGCTTCCTTTTGCCTTATTATCCATTTGCGGTTTGGGTTTAGGTTCCTACTTCTGCAGTTATGCTTTTATTGATTTCCCTTTCTAGGTATCTGGGGGTGGTTGCTCCTTTCTTCTGTCCTTTGAATTGCTTCAAATATTCTCTGAAGGGTTGGTTTTCCGGACATGTATTCTTTCATCTTGTTTATGTCATGGAAGGTTTTTCTCTCTCCTTCAACTATAATCTCCATGTTTTGCTGGGTATAGTAACCTGGGTTGGCATCTATTGTCCTTTAACACTGGGAATGCTTTGCTCTAGGTTCTTCTTGCTTTCATAGTTTGCACTGAGAAGTCAGTTGTAATTCTGATAGGTTTTCACTTGTTTTTCTCTTGTGGCTTTAAGGATTTTGTCTTTGTTTTGGGTGTCTAGCATTTTGACTATGATGTGGCATGGAGAGTTTCTTTTCTGATCTTGTCTGTTTGGAGTTCTATGTGCTTCTTGTATTTGTATTGGTTTGTCTTTTTTTAGTTTGGGGGAAATTTTCATCTATTATTCTGTTGAAGATCTGATCAATACCATTCTCTTGGGATTCTGCTCCTTTCTCTATTCCTATAATGTGGAGGTTTGATCTTTTCATAGTGTCCCACAGTTCCTGGTTGTTCCACTTTTGTGTATTTTTAATTTTTTCATAATCTTTCCTTGAGGTTTTTAGTTGTTCTGTGTTATCTTCCAGGTCTGATATTCTTTGTTCTGCTTCCTCCAGTCTGCTTCCTCCATTCTGCTTCTGAGGCTTTTTCCATTCTTTTTCTCTTGATTGGGTGAGTGTTTGATTTCCTTTTTCATTTCCTCTTCTGATTTCTTTCCTTGTGGAGCTTCTCAGTCTCTTCCTGTAGCTCTTTGCTTCGCTGGTTGGTTTCCTTATCTTTTTCAACATGGGATCTTTTCACTGTTTCTACTTCCTTCCGGAGTTTGTCATTCTCTCTTTCTAGGTCCTTCTTGAGTTCTTCATTCTCTTTTCTTCATTCTTTGATTTGCTACTTCTTTAAGTATGTTCACAATTGTACTTCTGATATCTGTGTTCTGGGTCATCCCCAGGGGGATCCCACTGTAGGAATGTTCCACAGGGTTGGTAGAGCTTGGTGTGGGATTATCCTGCACCTTTCCCAAGTTGTTTCTTCTTCGTGTCCCTGGCATGTGGGCTTCTCCTTGCCTGTATTCCCATGTGAATCTCAAAGGCCTCTTCACTGTGTTGCAGGCTTGCTTTGCTTGCCTCCTTCAGATGCCTTCGTTGTTTGTTTGTTGATTTGTTTTTCTCCTTTTCTCCTTGCTTATGCAGTGTTGACTACTCAAAGCTCTAGGCTTTCTATTGGAAGTCCAACTCGCTCTTCCCTTTCTGTTCTGAAGGTTCTCCACAGAATCCACTTGGACACTCCTTCGTTTGGTAATCCCAGTTGGTGGGGGGTGGGGTGGGGGGGAGTGCTCTTTACCCTGTGCCCCAGTACCTGTGCTTCAGGTGGTCTTGGAAGATCTCCAATCTCAAGACTCACACGAACCCCCCATCTTTTATAGCATCTGGGAGGACAACTCCACCCCCACAGTCACAAAAGCCAATCAAGCCAAAGACAACTAAATTGAATCAAACAACCATCTGCTTTGCTGATGCACCATCTCCTACCTGTGCTTCAGGTGGTCTTGGGAGATCCCTGATCTCAAGACTCACAGAAACCCAAATGAATTTGTCTGAGGGAATAATTATTATTCCCATGTAGAAAAAAATATTAAGGCATTTTTGTTATCTTTTGTGGTAAAGGAATGTAAAATTTTTCTCCTTCCACTGGGACATAATGGAAAGTGATTCATATATTCCATGTAAATGTGATTTATAATCAAGAAAGTGCTACCCAGTGTAAACCACTATGGTCTTTACAAACGTGACACATGGAAAGTTAAGCCAGCTTAGTAGCTGTGATTCCCCATGTTAGACCTGGCCTAGGGAAGATGAACTAAAATATTTCCACTTGCTTTTCCTTCTTATCCCTAGGGTATTCTACTGGGATATAAACTCAAATCAATCCTAGGCTCCGTATAATTCATATAGCAAAACTAGCACATGGAAATGGGAATGTAGAAATTAAAGTTCTAGCTAGTGCTCATGCCATTAATAATTGATAGTATTCTTAAATTTATGAGATTTTCTGGAAACACCTGAAATGAAAAATATGTTTTACCTGACTATTTAAACAACAAAAAGACTGGGTCAAAGAACTAACTGAAATGGTGAACTTCTGCTTAAAACAGTAAACTTCTGCATCGAAAATTTTAAAAGAGACTGAGAAAAAGATGAAAAACATGTTTGGAAGAATACATGAGCTCTGGTGGGGTGGGGGGCAGGGAGGGGGCCAGGTCTAGATTTGATTGGAAATTTTGTATGAAATGCACAAAGGTTTAATAAAATTGGCTTTGAAAAAAATAAATAAAATTTCCAATTTAATTCTGGAGTTATTAGACCCTGGACCCTGTCCTGTAGACCTTAAAGTTCTATAAAGGCTTCACAATAAGATTTAATCAGAACAATGACCTGAGATGCAATGAAACATTCAAATACTAAATAAGATTTAATTAAATCATGCCAAAGGTATTGTGATAACAGAATAAAGTAGATAAATGTAGTTTTGAAATAATTTTCATCAAATTTAAAATTGAAATTCAGGGTGCTAGAGAGATGGCCTAGCGGTTAAGAGCGCCGACCGCTCTTACAGAGGACCTGGGTTCGATCCCCAGCACCCACATGGCGGCCGAGAGCCGTCTGAAACTCCAATTCCAGGAGAACTCCAGTTCCAGGGGAATCCGAGACCCTCTTCTGACCTCCGCGGCATTGCACGACACGGGTGCACANCTCCAGTTCCAGGGGAATCCGAGACCCTCTTCTGACCTCCGCGGCATTGCACGACACGGGTGCACAAACCTGCATGCAGACAGTACATTGATACACATACCGAAATTAATAAAATAAAATTAAAAAATAAAAAAAAAAAGTTATAAAAAAAATTGAAAGTTCAGGTTAAACGTGAACTAAATTAATCTATTTTGCTTGAAAATTTATTTGCTGAGCCTTCTTTCAGAAGCAAATACATAAAATGGCTCAATTATATCCACTCTAGCAATAGCTTATCCATTGGTGAGCCTATGAAGAAAAACAAGAAAATATGCATAATTTAACAAATCATTTATTATTTATAAGATAAGAGAGCAGTGGTTTGCCTATGTAAACAAATAATGAACAGTAATTAATAAAATGTCTAGCCTATAGCTTCTTTAGAACATCTTGAAAGTTTGGGGAAACTCATTTCTGCATTGAATTGATAAAATGGATTCCTTAAATACAGAATCCACAAATAAATCAATTTGGAACTTACATGCAGAGTCATTTCTTTCCAACAACAAAAATGATATTAAAATATATGATCATATATATATATATATATATATTCTGATAAAGCACTATGAACAAAATAAAAGTAGGCACAAATCTGAAATTGATAAGAAATAGACTGGATGGGCTTGTGGATTTTGAGTAGTAAATTCTCTAAGTATTTAAGTACAAAAGAATTTCCTGTTTACAAACTGATACAGTAGCTTCAGCAGTGTAAACTCCCAACTCTTTGGGAGTTTGTTCCAAAGCAGTAAAGGGAGAAACTGAGCTTCAAGAGAGACAGTTTCAAAGAGATAGCTTATCCCCAAAGATAAAGGAAATGAAAGAAAACAAAAACTTCTTTGTAGAAAAATGGAAAAGGAATCACCACTACTGTGGGACACGTTCCTATTGAAGTGTCTGTCATGGAAGTTGTGAAAAACCACAGGGGATTTTCACTAATCCACTGATAATATGATAGCTAAGCAATTCATATTTCAGAGATGAAATTTCATTTGTAAAATATAGCTACCAACCTGGCCTCACAGGGGACACAGGCTACTGAAGTGTCTCCCTGGTCTCAGTTGTGGGAGAAGCAATGGCTAGATTTCCAGTACAGAGCTTGAAACTTGTCCAATTTAGGAATTCTCATTACCACATAAAATTCCTTTCATAAAAATATATTGAGGAGGATATACTCATTTGGAATGTACAATCACAACCAACTTTAAATGGTGTAAAGCTGGAAAACAACACAAACTTCACAGAATTCAAGACAAAAATCATAATACTTTATATCTTGGAGTGTATGTGACCCTCCACCTTTTTTCCAAGGTGTCAGGGAAATATGTGGTAGGAGGGCCATGGTAATTGTTCATCAATAGAAATGACACAGCCATGACTTTATAACTTAATTACATACATCAGAGTACCTGTGAAGTACCCCCAAATAATTCTGCCTCCAACATTACCTTCATTAGCAAATCCATCCTCAATCATCTCCACTCCAACATCACTCAATGAAAGAGGAAGTAGACAGTGGGCGAGGCAGGATTCAGAGGGAGTAGAGTGAGCTTTAAAAAC
This sequence comes from Rhizomys pruinosus, assembly GCA_009823505.1. Classification (NCBI taxonomy): domain Eukaryota; kingdom Metazoa; phylum Chordata; class Mammalia; order Rodentia; family Spalacidae; genus Rhizomys; species Rhizomys pruinosus. Next base: position 396,008 of record VZQC01011136.1, on the reverse strand, counting down.
TGGTAACAAACTGGTAACAAACAGTTTTTCTTTCATAGTAAAATTCGCCTAGGCACATCCATGGCTGCTTCTCCGTGGAACATGAGCCACCTCTGCCAAGAGTTACAAATAATCTGAGCCTAATCTGAGCTTTCATTAATTAAAAAAAAAGGACAAGGGAAATGCTGTGCTATGTACTTCTAGCTAACTTATTCCCATGTTATATTTGTATAAATCTCCAAAACTAAGAACTCTAACAGATATTTTTAATTGCTTAAGGGAAGTTTTTGCATGTTTATTTATTTTATTTTTTAGAATCCCAAATTTTTCCATAGGGAGATTAATGGGACTTCACTGCCAAATGATTTAACTAAGCTCTGTGGTAAGGTTTAAGCAATAGTCGAGGGTTTTCTGTACAAGAATTATCTGCATAGTAAAAGTGTTAGACTCCAGCAGACACTCATTACAAAATCGGAGACTGATCCACTGTCACTCTTGGAATTAGCATTCAAAGTTCTATTTTGTTAAGACTACAGAATTTGGTCACATTTTTTTAACCAATTATAAAATTCATCAAGAATCAGTCTATTAGGTCTCAGAGCCACCAACCACATATCTGAAGGAATATTAACCAGTGTGTTAATATAACTGTGTTGTAAAGTTTTGAGGCAGGAGAGAAGTAATGAAGGAATCAAGAAGGAAGTAAATGAACTTTTCAGAGAAGTCTTTCTGCTCATACAGGAGGAGAAGCCTAATTGGGCATTCAGCTGGGGGTGACCAAGTGGAGCATGGGCAGCTACAATTATAGAGAGGTTAAGAAAACAGAGAAAGAAGAGGTTCCGAATGATGCTGAAATCACATCCGTCAGTGCACAATTTCGCCATGGGTTTACCTTGCCCTCAGTACCTGATAATAACAAGAGCTGACACCTGAGCACATATAATGTCATGGGTTAGAGCTGTTTGGATAATCCCTGAGCAAATGGCTTGAGAGACCCCTATTCATGCCAGCCACTTTAGACAGAGCAGGGGCAACAGGTAACTCTTTTTTTATGCTTTTATTGATGTTTGGTTTTTAGGCTTTTTCCCTTTTCCCTTCCCCCTACCCCACCCCACATCATGCATTCTGCCATAACTGTCCTGCATCTTTCACTCGGTCTTTTTTTATGCTTAGGAATTCACATTTTCCTCCATTAATTATATATTACTCTAAAATATGGATACAGGGCTGGAGAGATGGCCTAGCGGTTAAGAGCACTGACTGCTCTTGCAGAGGACCCGGGTTTGATCCCCAGCACCCACATGGCAGCTGAGAACCGTCTTTTACTCCAGTTCCAGGGGAATCCGATACCCTCTTCTGACCTCCGTGGCATTGCATGACATGGGTGCACAAACCTACATGCAGACAGTACATTCATACACATAAAAATAAAATAAAATTAAAAAAATATGGATACATACTCTCCACCCGTATACAGTAATTACAGAGTCTGAAAATAAGTGGTGGGTGGATTCTAGAGCCTGTTGAGGGATTTACATTATAACAACATAGTTGCTTTCAGAAAAACAGAAATATAAAAATGTTGTTCATCTTGCCTTTCATCTGGGGGATTTGGTGTTAGCATCCACAAATGAGAGAAACCATTCACCACTTGTTTTTCTGGAACTGTGTTACTTCACTTAGTATAATGGCTTCCAGCTCCATCCACTTACCTGCAAAGTTCATAATGTCATCTTTCTTTATCGCTGAATAGTACTCCATTGTGTAGATGTACCACATTTTTGTCATCCATTCATCTGTTGAGGGGCATTTGGGTTGGTTCCAGCTCTTCACTATTGTGAAGAGAGCTGCAATAAACATGGACATGCATGTATCTTTGCAGTAGGATGTGTCTTGTGGGTATATACCCAGGAGTGGTATGGCTGGGTCAGGTGGGAGGCTCATTTTGAATCTTTTAAGGGCTCTCCACACTGCTTTCCATAATGGTTGTATGAGTTTACATTCCCACCGGCAGTGGATGAGTGTTCCCCTTTCCCCACATTCTCTCCAGCATTTGGTGTCTTTTGTTTTCTTGATCTTAGCCAGTTGTATCAGAGTGAGATGATATCTGAGAGTGGTTTTAATTTGCATTTCTTTAATTATTAATGATGTTGAACACTTTTTAAGATGTTTCTTAGCCATCTTTAATTCCTCACTGGAGAAGTCTCTGTTCAGCTCTTTACTCCATCTTTTGAGTAGGTCATTTGTCCTATGGCAAGGTTATGCTGTGTTTTCTAAAGGAGGTGTATGCATTACATATTGTGATGTAGCCTTTTTTATCTAATGTTTCATGTATAAAGAAAAAAGATATATTGAGCTGGTACATTTACAGGTACTATACAATTTTCTTTTAAATTTAATTATATAACAGAAAAGTATTCCTATGTAGAAGTAAATAATAATGTTTAAGTTATATCAAGATATGATACAAATTAAAATGAGAATGGAACTTAGAAAACAAAACAATACATGAATGTTATATTCAATGCTGACTTTCTCACAAAGGCTCATATGCTAAAGGGGTGATCCCCACAGTGGAAATGCTGGGAGGTGGTGGAATCTTTGAGGCATAAGAGCTTATGAGAGGTCCTTAAGCCAATGGGGCATACCACCAACAGGGGTTAAGGGACTTTTATCACTTTTCTTGTTTCCTGGCTGACAAGTTGATTGTTTTTATTGTGCTTTGTACGCCTACCATGAGGTGTGTCCTCATCATAGGCCCAAAGTAACAGTGGCCAACTGATCATGGAGGGGAGTCTCCAAAACCAACGATCAAAATAAATACTCCCAATATGTAGATAATGTCACATATTGTTTTATGATATAGTAAGACTTATCTTCTTAGGAGCAGAGATAAGAGGCCATTTTGCAAAGGACTACAAGAGTAGTGCTTTGATGTAAACCCATGTTTCACATTCTGAAATTTAAAAAAAATTAAGAATGAAAATGAAGGTGGGTGGGAAGATGACTATACAATTCAAGATGCTTGCTGTGTGAGCATGAGGATTGGGGTTTGGATCCACAGAAACCTAGGTAAGAACAAGGTGGGCATGGTGGCCCAGCCATAATTCCAGCCAGGGAAGGTGGAGACAGGGGATCCCCAGAACAGCCATCAAGATTCACCATAATAGCAAGCTCTGGGTTTTATTGAGAGTATGCCTCAGTGCATAAGTCATGGTGGATGACTACCAACATAACTCAGGCCTCCACATATATGTCCATGCACACATATGTACCCCCACACATGGAAAATATGTATGCACACCACACCCATATATAACAAAATGGTGGGAAATAATGGGAAGCAAACCTCGGATCTGGTGATTTCTTGGTTTTAAGTTTTGGCAAGGTTCGTGTTCATTGCTTTTCTTCAGGAGGAGCTTGAGATGTGGAGTAAGTAGGTCGTAAGGTCTAAGTCACGGGGAATACAAGGTTGTTTTCTCCAAATTCCTCAAGAACTACTAGCCTAGCACTAAGTTAAAATGAAACCTGATAAAAACTGCTAAGCCGAGGCCCACCAGGCACACAGCAGCTACCTGACCCAGATCAGCTGAGCTGCAGGGACCATGTCGTGTCTGGTAGGGGACTGTGAGAAAAAGAGGCTAGGCCCAGTGGGCACACAGGGGCAGCAGCTACAGGATAAGCAGGCAGTCATTGTCTGTGCCCTCCCCTGACTCCCCAAAGCCAATTGGAATTACAGAGGGAGTGTTCAGTAAGCCCTAAAACCAACCTAGAGGAACTGGCTGGCAGCAGCAGAGGGAGCACAGGGCTCAGAGATCCTGCAGAATAGAAAGGTAAGTGTGAGCTATACCTTCCAATATATAACCAAAATTGAAAGCCTGAAATCTAGACAAGTCAACACCCCATAAAGAAAGAGAAGGAATCAGAGAAAATGATCCTTCAACATGGTGAAGAGGCATTTGTGATTCACATCAGAATACAGCAAAAGGAAACCCACATGCCAAGAGCACAAAGAAAGAACAATATGGGAAAAGCACACAATAATTCCACCCTGAAGTCTACTGAACCTATGGAGGACTCCCACAATGAGATCTCCCTGGAGGTAGCACAGGACACAGATCGTAAAACAACCACAGAAATATTCAAAGAAATCATGGAAGTAAGGGGAGAGAATGGAAAACTCAGAAAAGACCTAGAGGAAAAGAATGATAATCTTTGGAAAGAACTAAAAGGAGACAATGATAAATCCTGGAAAGAACTAGACAGAGAAAATGACAAACTCCAAAAGGAAGTGGAAACACTGAAAAGATCCCATGCTGAAATGAAAATGGAAACCAACCAGTGAAGCAAGGAGATACAAAAGAAAAGATTGAGAACCTCCAAAAGGAAGTAGAAATAGTAAAGAAAACACAAGATGAAATAAAAGGGGAAATCGAACACTCATCCAATCCAGAGGAAAGAATGGGAAAATGCCTCAGAAGTAGAATGGAGGAAGCAGAGAAAAGAATATCAGACCTGAAGATAACACAGAACAACTAAAAACACAAGTAAAGACTATGAAAAAATTAAAAATACACAAGAATAGAATAACCAGGAAATGTGGGACACTATGAGATCAAACTTCCACATCATAGGGATAGAGGAAGGAGAAGAATCCCAAGAGAATGGTATTGATCAGATCTTCAACAGAATAATAGATGAAAAATTTCCCAAACTAAAAAAAAAGACAAACCAATACAAATACAAGAAGCACATAGAACACCAAATAGACAAGACCAGAAAAGAAATTCCCCATGCCATATCATAGTTAAAATGCTAGACACCCAAAACAAAAACAAAATTCTAAAAGCCACAAGAGAAAACCAACAAGTTACATATAAGGGAAAACCTATTAGAATTACAGATGACTTCTCAGTGCAAACTATGAACGCAAGAAGAACGTGGACCAGAGCATTCCCAGTGCTAAACGACTACAAAAGCCAATCCAGGTTAATATACCCAGCAAAAATGTCCATTATAGCTGAAGGAAAGAGAAAAATCTTCCATGACATAAGCAAGATGAAAGAATACATGTCCGGAAAACCAACCCTTCAGAGAATACTTGAAACAGTTCAAAGGGCAGAGGAGAAGAGCAACCAGGCACCTTGAAAGGGAAATTATTAAAAGCATAACTGCAGGGCTAGAGAGATAGCCTAGTGGTTAAGAGCACCAACTGCTCTTGAAGAGGACCTGGGTTCGATCCCCAGCACCCACATGGTGGCTAATAACCATCTGTAACTCCAATTCCAGGAGAATTCTAGTTCCAGGGGAATCCGAGACCCTCTTCTGACCTCTGTGGCATTACAGGACATGGGTGCACAAACCTACATGCGGACAGCACATTCAAACACATACAAAAATAAATAAAATAATAAAAAAAGCATAACTGCAAAAGTAGAAACAGACCAGAAATATAAATGGATGATAAGGGGAAAGGAAGTAACACACATCTCTCAATTATAACCTTAAATATGGATGGACTAAGTTCCCCAATCAAAAGGCATAGACTGGGAAAATGGATTAGGAAACAGAATCTATCTATATGCTGTCTACAAAAAACCCATCTTATCCTCAAGGATAGGTGCCAACTGAAAGTGAAAGGACGGAAAAAATTATTCCAAGAAAATGCTATAAAAAAGAAAGCAGGAGTTGCTATTTTAATATCAGACGAAATAGGCTTCAAAGTAGAAAAAAATCAGAAGAGACAAAGAGGGCCATTAAATCCTCATTAAAGGGAAAATTAACCATGAAGAAGTCACAATCATGAATATATATGCACCAAACTCCTGTGTGCAAATCTTTATAAACACAATTCTACAGGACCTCAAAGCACAGGTTAACCCCAGTACACTCATAGTAGGGGACTTCAATACCCCACTGAGGCCCTGGGAGAGATCAACCAGACAAAGAATAAACAGAGAGACATCTGAACTGAACAATATGATATAGCAAATGGACCTCACAGACATCTACCGAATATTCCACCCAAGCACCAGAGAATACACTTTCCACTCAGCACCCCACCGAACATTTTCCAAAAGCGACCAAATACTGGGTCTCAGAAAAAAACTCAACAAATACAAAAAAAAAAAAGAAATAATTTCATGCATTCTATCAGACCACAATATAATAAAGCACAATATCAACACCAGGATAAACCCTACTACCTACATGAACACATGGAGAGTAAACAACACACTCCTGAACAATGAATGGGATAAGGAAGAAATAAAAAAAGAAATAAAAGCATTCCTGGAACTAAATGACAATGACAGTACAACACAACAAAACTGTGGGACACCTTAAAAGCAGTCCTAAGAGGGAAGTTTATAGCCCTGACTGCCTACATTAAAAAACAAAAACAAAACAGGGATATCGGGGATTTCCCAAGACCACCTGAACCACAGGTGGGCTAAGCAGGAACCCCCCCCCCCCGCCAACTGGGATTGCCTAAAGAGTGTCCAAGTGGATTTTTGGAGAACTTCAGAACAGAAAGGGAAGAGTGAACTTATGACTTCCAGTAGAAAGCCTAAACCCTAGACAAGTCAACACTCATAAGCATAGAGAAAGAAGAAAAACAATCAATGAAGGCATCCGAGGAGGCGAAGCAAATCAAGCATTCAAACGCAGTGAAGACGCATTTGGGATTCACATTGGAACTACAGCAAGCAAAATGAAACCCAGTGCCAGGACACAACGAAGAGACACACATGGAAAGTGCAGATAATTCCACACCAACCCTCTACCAACACTGTGGAAGACTCCTACAGTTGGGATCCCCCCTGGGCATGCCCAGGACACAGACAATTAAAGTACAATTGTGGACATACGCAAGAAATATCAAAACTTATAAAAAAACAAGTCAGAGTAATTAGGAGAAGAAATAAAAGCTCAAGAAGGACCTAGAGAGAGAGAATGACAAACTCCGGAAGGAAGTGAAACACTGAAAAGGATCCCATGTTGAAAAATAAGGAAACCAACAGATAAACAAAGAGCTACAGGAAAGAAATTGACAACACCAAAGGAAGTGGAAATACAAGAAATCGAAGAGAGAAATGAAAAGGAATCAAACACTCATCCAATCAAGAGGAAAGGAAGGAAAAAGCGCTCAAAAGCAGAATGGAGGAAGCAGAAAAAAATTCAGACCTGGAAGATAACACAGAACAACTAAAAACCTCAAGTAAAGATTATGAAAAAATTAAAAAATACACAAAAGTGGAACAACCAGGAACTGTGGGACACTATGAAAAGATCAAACCTCCACATCATAGGAATAGAGGAAAGAGCAGAATCCCAAGAGAACGGTATTGATCAGAACTTCAACAGAATAATAGATGAAAATTTCCCTAAACTAAAAAAAGACAAACCAATACAAATACAAGAAGCACAAAGAACTCCAAACAGACAAGATCAGAAAAGAAACTCTCCATGCCACATCATAGTCAAAATGCTAGACACCCAAAACATAGACAAAATCCTTAAAGCCACAAGAGAAAAACAAGTGACCTATAAGAGGAAACCTATCAGAATTACAACTGACTTCTCAGTGTAAACTATGAAAGCAAGAAGAACTTGGACCAAAACATTCCCAGTTTTTTAAAGGACAATAGATGCCAACCCAGGTTACTATACCCAGCAAAACATGGAGATTATAGTTGAAGGAGAGAGAAAAACCTTCCATGACATAAACAAAATGAAAGAATACATGTCCGGAAAACCAACCCTTCAGAGAATACTTGAAGCAATTCAATGGACAGAAGAAAGGACGAACTATCCCCAGGCACCTAGAAAGAGAAATTAATAAAAGCAAATTGCAGAAGTAGAAACATAGACCAAAAATGCAAATGGATAATAAGGTGAAAGGAAGCAACACACATCTATCAGTCATAACCTTAAATATTAATGGACTAAACTCCCAAATCAAAAGACATAGACTGGAAGATTTGATTAAGAAACAGAACACAGTGATATGCTGTGTATAAGAAACACATCTTACCTTCAAGGATAGGCCCTACCTTAAAGTGAAAGGATGGAAAAACTATTCCAAGCAAATGGTACCAAAAAGAAAGTAGGTGTTGCTATTTTAATATCAGACAAAATAGACTTCAAAGTAAAAGAAATCAGAAGAGACAAAGAAGGCCATTACATTTTTATCAAAGGAACAATTCACCATGAAGGTTTCACAATTATGAATATATATGCACCAAACTTTAATCCACCAATCTATATAAAGAAAATTCTCCAGGACCACAAGGCACAGATTAACACCAGTATACTCATAGTAGAGGACTTCAATACCCCACTGAGCCCTTTAGACAGGTCAACTGGACCAATAATAAACAGAGAGACATCTGAACTGAATGATAGGATACACCAAATGGACCTCCCAGACATCTACCAAATATTCCACTCTAATACCAGAGAATACACTTTCTACTCAGCACCCCATGGAACATTCTCCAAAATCGACCACACACTGGGACACAGAGGAAACCTCCACAAATACAAAAATATTGAAATAATTCCATGCATTCTATCAGACCACAACACAATAAAGCTCATTATCAACACCAGGAGAAGCCCTACTATCTACAAGAACACATAGAGACTAAACAAGGCACTCCTGAATAATGAATGGGTCAAGGAAGAGAGAAAGAAAGAAAGAAAGAAAGAAAGAAAGAAAGAAAGAAAGAGAGAGAAAAGCATTCCTGGAACTGAATGACAATGATAGTACAACACAACAAAACCTATGGGATACTTTGAAAGCAGTCCTAAGAGGTAAGTTTACAGCCCTGGGTGCCTACATTAGAAAAACAGAAAGAGCACAAGTGAAGAATCTAACACTGCAGCTAAAAACACTTGAGAGACAACAACGGATGAACTCTAAACACAACAGACAGGAAGAAATAACAAAATCAGAGCAGAAATCAATGAAATAGAAACAAAGAAAACAATAGAAAAAAAACAATGAATCCAAAAGTTGGTTCTTTGAAAGAATAAACAAGAAAAACAGACCTCTAGCCCAGTTAACCAAAAGAAAGAAGGAACAACTCCAAATCAATACAATCTGTGATGAAAGGGGAAATATCACAACAGACAGTGAAAAGATCCAGAAAATCATATGGGAATACTTCAAAAATCTTTACTAAGTTTTAAAACCTAGGAGAAATAGATGAATATCTGAAATCCTGGGAATCACCAAAGCTCAACCAAGAAGAGACCGACAGCTTAAAACAGACCCATAATATATGAAGAAATTGTAGAGGTAATAAGAAACCTCCCAACTAAAAAAAAAACCAGGCCCAGATGGTTTCATGGCAGAATTCTATAAAACATTTCAAAAAGACTTACGACCATTATTACTGAAATTGTTTAGAAGGATACAAACAGAGGGAATTCTCCCAAATTCCTTTTATGAAGCCAGCATCACTCTATTACTAAAACCAGGCAAAGATACAACCAAAAAGTAGAACTATATACCCATCTCATTAATGAACACAGATGCCAAAATTCTAAACAGGATACTGGAAAATCGCACACAGACCTACATCAAGAAGATCACCCATCATGACCAAGTGGGACTCATACCAGAGGTGCAGTGATAGTTCAACATATGAAAATCAATAAATATCATCAAGCATATAAATGAACTGTAAGACAAAAACCACACGATCATCTCAATTTATGCAGAAAAAGCCCTTGACAAAATCCAGCATCCCTTCATGCTTAAAGTCTTAGAGGGAATTGGATTGGAGGGATCATTCCTCAATGTAATCAAAGCCCTAAACAGCAAACCCACAGCCAATATCACCCTAAATGGGGAAATGTCAGAAGCATTCCCTTTAAAGGTAGGAACTCGGCAAGGCTGCCCTCTATCACCACTCCTCTTCAATATAGTGCTTGAAACACTTGCTAGGGTAATAAGGCAAGAAAAGGAAATTAAAGGAGTACTAATTGGAAAAGAGGAAGTCAAGCTATCCCTTTTTGCTGATGACATGATTGTTTACTTAAGGGATGCTAAAGACTCCAACAGAAAACTCCCAGAAACGATTAAGAGCTTCAGTAAAGTGGCAGGATACAAAATTAACCTAGAAAAATAGGTAGCTTTCTTTACACCAACAAGAAGCAACTGCAGAAGGAATTCAAGGAGACCTTCCCACTCACAATATCCTCAATACAATAAAATACCTAGGAACAAGCCTAACAAAAGACACCAAAGGTCTCTACAAAAAAATTTTAAACCCCTGAAGAAGGAAATTGAAGAAGATATCAGAAGATGGAAAAACCTCTCATGCTCATGGATTGGGAAAATTAACAGTAAAAATGTCCATTCTACCCAAACTCTTGTATAGATTTAATGCAATTCTAATTAAAATCCCCAAGAGTTTCTTCACAGGCTTGGAGAAAAAGGCCTTAATTTCATTTGGAAAAACAAAAGACCCCTAATAGGCAAAGCAACCCTGAATGAAAAGAGTAATGCAAGCCAGGTGTGGTGTGCACGCCTTTAACCTAGCACTTGGGAGGCAGAGGCAGGCAGATCTCTGTGAGTTCAAGGCCAGACTGGTCTATAGAGTAAGTTCCAGGACAGCTAGGGCTACTGAGAGACCCTGTCTTGAAAAGACCAAAAAAAAAAAAAAAAAAAAAAAAAAAAAAAAAAAAAAAAAAAGAACAATACAGGGGGAATCTCTATACCAGACTTCAATCTATACTACAGGGCTGTAGTCATAAAAACCAGCTTTGTACGGGAACAAAAACAGACATGTTGACCAATGGAACAAAACCAAAGATCCAAACTTGAGCACATACAATTTTAGCCACCTCATATTTGACAAGGGCGCCAAGAAGACACAATGGAGGAAAGACAGCATCTTCGGCAAGTGTTGTTAGCAAAACTGGATCACCACTTGTAGAAGAATGAAATTAAACCCCTACCTCTCTCCCTGTACAAAAGTCAACTCCAGATAGATCAAAGACCTCAACGTGAAACCCCAAACTGTGAAGGAGATAGAAGAAAAAGTTGGCAGCAGACTACAAGACATAGGCGTAGGAAAAGACTTCCTAAATCAGACAGCAGCTGTACAAGAATTAAGGTTGACAATTGACAAATTAGACTTCATTAAACTCAAAAGTTTCTGTACATCAAAAGAAACAATCAAGAAAGTGAAGAGAAAACCCACAGAGTTGGAGGAATCCTTCACCACAGATATGTCTGAAAAAGCATTGATTTCCAGAATTTATAAACTACTCAAAAAACAAAGGAGAAAGAAAACAAATGACCCACTCAATAAATGGAGCAAAGAGCTGAACAGAGACTTCACAAGTGAGTAATTAGTGATGGCTAAGAAACATCTTAAAAAGTGATCAACATCACTAATAATTAAGGAAATGCAAACTAAAAACCACTTTAAGATATCATCTTACTCCAATAAGACTGGATAGGATCAAGAAAGCAAATGATACCAAGTGCTGGAGAGGTTGTGGGGAAAGGGGAACACTCATCCACTGCTGGTGGGAATGTAAACTCGTACAGCCACTATGGAAAGCAGTGAAGCAGTGTGGAGAACCCTTGGAAGACTTGGAATGACCTTGCCACCTGACCCAGCCATACCACTCCTGGGTATGTACCCACAAGTCTCATCTTGCCATAGAGATACATGCACAGCCATGCTTATTGCCGTTCTCTTCACAATACCAAGGAGCTGGAACCAACCCAAGTGCCCCTTGACTGATGAGTGGATAGAGAAAATATGGTGCATCTACACAATGGAGTTCTATGCAGCAGTAAAGAAAGATGACATTATGAACTTTTCAGGTAAATGGTTGGAGCTAGAAGATATCATGCTGAGTGAAGTAACACAGTCCCAGAAAAACAAAAGAGGAATATTATCCCTCATCTGTGGATGCTAGAACCAATTACCTAATTGTATGGCAAACTGAGCAATGTCAAAAAACAACTGTGTTCTTATATTGTAGAATCCCTTTAAAAAATAAACAAATAAAGGAAAAACATAAAAAAAAACAGAAAGGGCACAAATAAATGAGTTAGCTCTGCAGCTAAAAGCACTTGAAAGACAAGAACGAATGAACCCTAACTGCAACAGACAGGAAGAAATAACAAAAATCAGAGCAGAAGTCAATGAAATAGAAACAAAGAAAACAATACAAAACAAATCAATGAATCCAAGAGTTGGTTCTTTGAGAGAATAAACAAGACCTCTAGTCCAGTTAACCAAAAGAAAGAAAGAGCAATTCCAAATCACTAGAATTCATGATGAAAGGGGGAATATCACGACAGACAATGAAAAGATCCAGACAACCATTCGGGAATATTTCAAAAACTTTTACTTTACTAAATTTGAAAACCTAAGAGAAATGGATGAATATCTGAAATCCTGGGAATCACCAAAGCTAAACCAAGAAGAGATTGACAGTTTATTTTATTTTATTTTTTTAATTTTATTTATTTTTGTATGTGTATGAATGCATTGTCTGTATGTAGGTCTGTGCACCCGTGTCGTGCAATTCTGCAGAGGTCAGAAGAGGGTCTCTGATTCCCCTGGAACTGGAATTCTCCTGGAACTGGAGTTACAGAAGGTTCTTAGCTACTGTGTGGGTGCTGGGGATCAAACCTGGGTCCTCTGCAAGAGCAGTCGGTGCTCTTAACAGCTAGGCTATCTCTCCAGCCCCGAGATTGATAGTTTAAACAGACCCATAATCTATGAAGAAATTGAAACTGTAATAAGAGACTGCCCAACTAAAAAAAAAGCCCTGGTCTAGATGGTTTCATGGCAGAATTCTATAAAACATTTAAAGAGGTCCTACAACCACTGCTACTCAAACTGTTCAGAAGGATACAAACAGAGGGAATCCTCCCAAACTCCTTCTATGAAGCCAGCATCACTCTAATCCCCAAACCAGGCAAAGATACAAGCAAAAAAAGAAAGCTATAGACCCATCTCATTAATGAAGATAGATGCAAAAATTCTCAACAAAATACTTGCAAATCGCATACAGACCCACATGAAAAAGATCATCCATCATGATCAAGTTGGCTTCATACCAGAGATGCAGGGACAGTTCAACATACATAAATCAATTAATATCATAAAACACATAAATGGACTGAAAGATAAAATAACACACGATCATCTCATTTGATGCAGAGATGGCCTTCAACAAAATCCAATACCCCTTCATGCTTAAAGTTGTAGAGGAAATTGGATTGGAAGGATCATTCCTCAACATAATCAAAGCCATATACAAGAAGCCCCCAGCCAACATCGTCCTAGATGGAGAAAAGTTAGAAGGATTCCCCTTAAAGGTAGGAACTTGGCAAGGCTGCCCCTGTCACCACTCCTCTTCAATATAGTGCTTGAGACACTTGCTAGGGAAATAAGGCAAGAAAAGGAAATTAAAGGAATACTAGTTGGAAAAGAGGAAGTCAAACTATCCCTCTTTGCAGACGATATGATAGTTTATCAAAGGGATGCTAGAAACTCAACCAGAAAACCCTAGAAACGATTAGGGTTTTCAGTAAAGTGTCAGGGTACAAAATTAACCTAGAAAAATTGGTAGTCTTTCTTTACACCAACAGCAAACCACTAAAGAAGGAATACGAGTAGACCTTCCCAATCACAATAGCTTCAAAATCAATAAAACACCTAGGAACAAACCTAACCAAATACACCAAAAATCTCTACAACAAAAATTTTAAACTTCTGAAGAAGGAGATTGAAAATGACATTAGAAGAAGGAAAGACCTCCCATATTCATGGATTGGAAAAATTAATATAGTAAAAATGTCCATTCTACCCAAATTAATATACAGATTCAATGTAATCCCAATTAAAATCCCCAAGAGTTTCTTCACATGCTTGGAAAAAAATCCTTATATTCATATGGAAAAACAAAAGATCCCGGATAGCCAAAAGAACCCTGAGTGAAAAGAGCAACACAGGGGGGATATTTCTATACCAGACTTCAAACTATACTATAGGGCTATAGTCATAAAAACAGCGTGGTACTGGCACAAAAACAGACCTGTTGACCAATGGACCAAAACTGAAGATCCAAACTTGAGCATATACAATGTCAGCCACCTCATATTTGACAAGGGAGGCCAAAAAGACTCAATGGAGGAAAGACAGCATCTTCAGCAAATGGTGTTGGCAAAACTGGATCACCACTTGTTGAAGAATAAAATTAAAACCCTATCTCTCACCCTGTACAAAAATCAACTCCAAATGGATCAAAGACCTCAATGTGAAACCCAGAACTCTGAAGGTGATAAAAAAAAGTTGGCAGCAGCCTACAAGGCATAGGCATGTGAAAAGACTTTCTAAATCAGACAGCAGCTGTACAGGAAACAAGGTCAAAAATTGACAAGTGGGACCTTATTAAACTCAAAAGATTCTGTAAAGCAAAAGAAATAATCAGGAAAGTGAAGAGAAAAACCACAGAGTGGGAGGAAACCTTCACTGCTGATACATCTGACAGAGCACTAACTTCCAGAATATATAAACTACTCAAAAAAAAAAATCAAACAAGTAAGAAAACAAATGACTCACTCAAAAGATGGAACAAAGAGCTGAACAGAGACTTCACAAGTGAGGAAATAGAGATTGCAGAGAAACATCTTAAAAAGTGTTCAACATTGCTAATAATTAAGGAAATGCAACCCAAACCACTTTAAGATATCATCTCACTCTGATAAGGCTGGCTAGGATCAGAAAAACAAATGATACCAAATGCTGGAGACATTGTGGGGAAAGGGCAACACTCATCCACTGCTGGTGGGAGTGTAAACTCGTACAACCATTATGGAAGGCAGTGTGCAGAACCCTTAAAAGACTCGGAATGAACCACCTATACCACTTCTAGGTATATACCCACAAGATGCATCCTACTGCAAAGATACATGTACAGCCATGTTTATTGAAGTTCTCTTCCCAATAGCGAAGAGCTGGAACCAACCCAAGTGCCCCTCAACCAATGAGTGGTTAGAGAAAATGTGGTACATCTACACAATGGAGTTCTATACAGTGGTAAAGAAAGATGATATGAAATTTGCAGATAAATGTATGGAACTAGAAGATATTATGTTAAGTGAAGT
This sequence comes from Rhizomys pruinosus, assembly GCA_009823505.1. Classification (NCBI taxonomy): domain Eukaryota; kingdom Metazoa; phylum Chordata; class Mammalia; order Rodentia; family Spalacidae; genus Rhizomys; species Rhizomys pruinosus. The sequence continues at coordinate 380,878 of VZQC01011136.1, read as the reverse complement.
AACACAGTCCCAGAAAAACAAAAGACAAATGGTATCCCTCATCTGTGGATGCTAGCACCAAGTACCTAGTTTTTTTAATTTTTTGGGGGGGGTCTTTTCGAGACAGGGTCTCCCTGTAGTCCCAGCTGCCATGGAACTCACTCTGAGGACCAGGCTGGCTTTGAACTCACAAAGATCCACCTGCCTCTGCCTCCCAAGTGCTAGAATTAAAGGCGTGCGCCACCACACCCGGCTCAAGTACGTAGTTTTAAGGCAAACTGAGCAACATTAATGCTATATTCCTCATGATCTGAACACAATCATTCTCTTATATTATGAATCCCTCAACAGGTCCTAGAATTAACCTACCATTTATTTTCAGGCTATGGATTTTTGGTACATAATGGGGGACATGTATACATATTATAGTGTAACATGAAGTTAAAATGGAAAAAGGTGAATCAAGAAATATGATTTGGAACTATCATACAGTTTGTTTGCCAGAAGATATAATTTTAGTATAGGTGTGATATATTAGACTGGTATAACTTAGCTTTTCTGGTGCTTAATGACCATACTTAATACCCAGACCAACTTGGCCCTTGGACTTAAGGGATAACTTTTTTCCTTGCCCTCAGAGGTCTACTAAGTCTCAGGGGAATATGCATGGGGGAAATGTCCTGGAAATGTGAGTCACCAATCTTCCTGTGCGGGGAGGTCTTGGAGATCCACTAATGGGACTTCAGCCACTGTCCACCCTACAAAGAGGAAAGTCTGCTCATGCTTCAAAAAGAGAAGCCTGGTCTAGCAAGACCTAACTGTGTCCTTAAGTGGATGGAACTGGTGGTTGAAAAAACCAAAAAGAGCCAGGGGCTCCCCTCCAAAAAAGTGACCCTTGAGGACAAGATCCTCAACTGACCTTGAGAAAACAAAAACCTTGGTTAATCTGGGCTAACTGTGTGGCCTTAAGCATCCAAAAGGAAAGTATAACCAGAAATAAATAATCAATAAGGTCTGAGAAATTGTACTTCAGATATAAAATTTGAGAATCCTTCAAACCTTCAATGTCAGATGGGGACTACTAAGATACCCAGCTTGTAGATTGAGTTGCTACTGGGATTTCTGCCTCTTCAGAGTGTAGACTACCGTTGTTGGACTACCAAGGCTATGTCATGGAGGCCAGTGCAGGAAGATCAAGACAGGACACAAGCTTGCTGTACCTCATTTGGGTGACCATGGGGGGAAGGGACCCCAGTGTGGAGCACAGGGGCAGGATTGATGGTTGTTTGGGTTTGCCAAGGAGGAACCTTCAAGCAGTTTCTTGGGGAAAATATGACATCCTTTGGAAAAAAAAAAAGATTATATTTAACAGTTAAAAATATTTTGTAAAATAATATTTTCTTTTTATTTATTTAGGCTACAACCATTCATAATTTATCCTTATGGTATGTTCTATCATATAGGAATATTAATATTTATATTCTAAAAGAAAGAGAGAATGTAAAGTTATACTTCTTTTTATCTGCATGCAACTTTACTGTTAAAATGTGAATCTCTAAATGTGGTTTGGAATTAACCTATAGTTTATTTCCACATTTCGTAATTTTGATTTATGTGTGGACTGTATATATGCATATTTTGGAATAATGTAAAACCAAAGGGGAACAAAAAAAAGAGAGAAAAACCTACTCAAAGAACTGACCAAAACAGTAAACCTGTGCACCAAAAAAGGTTATAAAAGACTGAGAAAAAGATGCAAGACAGGACTTGTGTATGACAGAATCCATGAGGGGTGGGCATGGATGGGGGAATGAGTCTAAATTTGATTAAGAAATGTTGTATGAAATATGCTCAATAAAAATTAAAAAGTTAAAAAAAAAAACTGCTAAGCCAAAATTCTGAATGGACAGGAAAATGGCTAGTGCCTGAGACACAACGTTTCCTTCCCTAACTATTTCCTGACTGAAATGTTTCCAATTCTGAAAGATGAATGATTATTAACACAGATCTGCACAGCAGGGTGCTGGAGAGATGGCTTAGCAGTTAAGAGCACTAACTGTTCTTGCTGAGAACCTAGGCTCAGTTCCTGCATGCACATGCTGGCTAACAGCAACCATACCTCCTGTTTCAGGTATTCAACACCTTCTGGCCTTTGTCAGCATTGTATGACATGAGTGTAATTACATACATATAGGCAAACTACTCATCACATAAAAATATAAATAAATACTAAAAAAGAACCCCAGATCTACACAGGAGGTTCAACCCGAGAAATACGTGAAAACAACAGGTTTGTGCAAAATTACATATGTGCACATATGTATGTGTCTGTGCACACACATACTGCCATTTACACACATTTGTGGAGAACTTGTTGATAAAACCAAACTTTCTAGCAACACTAGTCAAGGGTGAGCATTCTGACCTTCCCTCCTGGATTCAAATTCTTTGCCAGCTCTGTAACCGTGGAGAAAACTTTCATCTTTTCTAACATCCAATTTCCAAACCTGGGGGATAATTATGCTAGATATTTTGATTAATTATTATATTAAATGGACTACTACACAAAACACATAGAAAAGGTTCCTGGAAGATGATAAATGGTAAATTAAAAAAAAGGAGTTATTACTGTTAACAGTATGATGCTATCCTTTGAAAGGTACACAAATATAGATGAAATTCACTTTTTGTTGTCTCAACAATCTGTTTCCTTTATTTTCCCATCAGTAGTTGCTGCAGAATTAAAATTTCCATTGAAAAAGTTTTGGTACTATGGGCACGTGCTTTTGATAATGGGGAGAGTGTCCTGATGGGTTTCCTGTCTCATTTAAGTTGCTGTAACAAATACTCAACAAAAAGCAACATGGGGAAGAAAGGGCTTATTTGGCTTACAGCTCTAAGGTGCCATCCATCATTGTCACAGAGACAGGGGGAGACAGCTCTTCACACTACATCCACAGTCAAGAGCATGAACTTGTGCTCACTGATTGCTTGCTGCCAAAGCTCAACTAGCTTTCTTCACACTACACAATTCAGGGCCAGGCTGAGGGAATGCTTCCACCCACAGTGGGCAGGGTCAATGACTAATCAAGGCAGCCCTCCAAACATATGTCAACAGGCCAACCTGATGTAGGTGATGCCTCAATTGACAGTCTCTCCTCAAGTGATTCTAGTTGTCATTCAAAGCTAACGATCACAGAGAGGGTTGCCTGACCACTTACTTTTGCCAGGAGCAGCTGAAGAAGTTGTGTTCTCTTATGCCTGAGAACCTTCCTGGTGTTTTGCAGGATGTGAGTGCTGCTTCAGACTAAGCCTGTTGTAGGGGTAAATTTGGATGCTCAAAGTTGACAATGAGTCTGCAGTTAAAATAAAGAGCCAGAGCTCAGGTAGGTAGGTAGGTAGGAGCTCACTCTGTGTAAATTACCTGGCATGCGAAGCCTGATTATTCCCAGAAGTACAGGTTGGTTAGTACAGTGTATGCTTAAAGCCACGAAGGAGGATATTGAGAAGCTGAGTCCAATCAGATTGTTCCACAGCCTTCATGACAGGGTACGAAATTCAGATTTTATCTCAAGAGAAATTGATTCCAACTGGGGAATTTTACGTAGACATTTTTACTAAAAGGTTACAAATAAGGCTGGAGAGATGGCCTAGCGGTTCAGAGCGCCGACCGCTCTTACAGAGGCCCCGGTTTCAATCCCCAGCACCCACATGGCGGCCAAAAACCATCTGAAACTCCAATTCCAGGAGAACTCCAGTTCCAGGGGAATCTGACACCCTTTTCTGACCTCCGCGGCATTGCAGGACAAGGGTGCACAAACCTGCATGCAGACAGTACACTCATACACATAGAGAAATAAATAAAATTAAATAAAAAAATAAAAGGCCACAAATACCTAAGGGACATGAATTCTTCCTTGTACCCTCTGAAATTCCATGTCTGTTAACCAAAACAGAAAGGAAGGAAAAAAAGTATTTTTACTGAACAATTTAATGAATTATTGAAAGAGCTCATATTTCTTTGTAGCAAATATATTTATGATATATTAATAATTTTGAAAATATTGGCTTTATTTTTGATCCTATGTATTTTAAGCTTTTGAGACATTGGTCTGAAGAGGAATGTATAGAATTGTTCAAGTAGCTAGAGGGATCTGTGGCAGAGGAAATGGTTAAGAATCTCTAAGGAAGAAGGAGATCTCCCAAGACCAGCTCAGGCAAGTGCAGGTAGGTGGACAGCAGCTGAGTGCTTCAGCAAGGCTGATTGTTGATTGATTTCATCTAGTTAATCCGTTAATCCAGTTGTCTTTGTCTTGGTTGGCTTTTGTGGCTGTGGGGGCGGGGTTATCCTCCCAGCTGGTATTAAATGTAGGGTTGTAAGGGTTACAGGCACAAACACAATAAAAATATGGCCAGTGTCCTCCAAATATCCGTGCATTAAAAATGTGGTGACTAACTCATTGCACTGCTAGGAGATGCTCAGTCCTTAGGGCATGAGAAAGTGGAACGGAGTCCTGCCACTGCGGGAATGAATACACTGAAATTGTTTCTTGGGACCCTGGCGTCCCCTTTTCCTCTGTATTCACTTCCCAGGCATCACGAAGTAAGCAGTTTATTCTACCATCCAGTCTCTGCTACCATTTATTGCCCAAGCAGAGGCACAAAATTAACGTGGCCTCCTTCAATATTTATTTATTTCACGTGTTAGCTACGGTAACAGAGAGCTGACGAACACACAGGCCAAAGACGCTAAAATATGAATATGCCATGGGTGTGACCAAATCAAAGCTCCAAATGTCAATCTCTGTAGTCCTAGTTCTACTGCATTTGTTAGCAAGACAGTTCAAAATAGGACACTGTCTCTTTCAAACGAGTCCCTGGGAACACTGCAAGCAGAAACCCTGCACATTATTCAGGTGGCTTCTGTGTATACAGTGTCCTGGTAGGTATTTCTTGAATTCTCTCTGCAGATCAAACCCTCTTCTTATGGCAAAAGAATCCACAGCAACCAATTAAAACCAATCAGATGCACCTCTCTCTCTCTCTCTCTCTCTCTCTCTCTCTCTCTCTCTCTCTTACCTAGTAAGCTAGTGTCAGGGGTGTCAGTCACTCCTCCCCAAGACATACTGAGGCTAAGCCAATCACAGTATCACATTCCAATGGCGATCTGACCTGAGTCTGTGCAATGAGAGTAACTCCCCATCTGACTCAGGAACTGACTGACAAAATTTGCACTGGAGTTGAACTTGAGGCACTGTGAAAAGGAAGTAACTGCAATCATCTTTGCCACTAAGTTAAGAATTCTCCAACCAGAAGAGGAAGTTAGCACACTGAAAACACAGGCAAGAAATGGGGAGCAGTTCTTGTGAGGATACTAGCTGACCCCCAAAGATTCAGAGAACACTGGACTTTGTAAATTCATAAGGCGAGTGGCTTGACTTATTATTTTTAAAAAAGAGAAAGAAAGAAGAAAAAGCAACTTAACTTTATTTTCTAGAGTTCCTACAGAAATACTTAACGCCTATATACTTCTTCATAAGAAAACCCTATGGAGCTTGTAGCATACTGCAGATTGATTTCTTCTCAATTATAAAAAGTATGTATAATTTTACTTTATAAAACTGTGTGCTATTTTACAGTATAAGATTTCTGGAAAAGGGATATTTTCCTTAGGATTAAAGAGGATATTAAATCGTGGACCACGTAAAGATGTTGGAATTGTGTTTGGCAGTCAATATTGTGATAAAAGCACTCCTTATCAAAAATTTGTTTCCATGTATACAATACAGTCCACCTGTAGCAGAATCCATGGGTAAATAACAGGCATTCCTGGGTCCCATGCCAAATGAATTGAACAAAAATCTTTAAAAGAAGAAAGCTGAGGCCCAGGTGTCTGAGTCTCAAACACCTTGAGCTTTTGTGTTCCTAGTACTACCTAGAATGCAGAATGCAGATCTTTATTTTGCACAGGTTTGTGTGTGTGTGTGTGTGTGAGAGAGAGAGAGAGAGACAGACATACAGAGACAGAGAGATGGTACTCTGCTAACTCCATACTATCTTTTACTTTTTAAATAAATTTAAACATTTTAAACAATTTATTCATTTTTATTTTATGTCTATGAGTATTTTGCCTGCATGTAAATATACTACATGTGCACAATGCCCACAGAGGCCAGATGAGTGCACTGGATCTTGCAGAACCAGAGTTGTAGATGATTGTTAGCTGTCACCTGGGTGCTGGGACCTGAACCTGGGCACTGCAAACAGACAGTGCTCTTCACCACTGAGCCATCTCTCCTGCTCCATAGACATCTTTTTCAATTTTCACTTTCAAGTTGCTGCTTCTGGAGCTGTCATTTATCATGCTCAAGCTGTGTCATGCATCATCACTTCTGAAATTCTTTGTATATGTCAGATTCCTGTGAATTAGTCTGGATTCAGTTCACATATTAGAGGCCTCAGAAATGTATATTATTTAGATTGCTTGTTTTATTTCTTTGTCAGGTTTGCTGGATAAGTTGGAAGCATCCTTGAGTCCTATTAAACCATGGAAAATGGAGAGAACGAGGAAACCTAAATTCTAGGCAGGCTATAGGAAGAGAAAATGGAGACCCTTCTCTTTTATCTACCCTTTTATTTGAGCAATTCAATAGTCTTGTATTTCTTCTTGTGCAGCTGTTTCCTTAGTAGTGCAGTGTTGCTTTAGTATACCACATTTCACCTCTATAGAGGTTTAGAATTCTTGGCTCTCTTTATACAGAACAATTCAAGCTACTTACAGGAACCATCCAGTTTTTAATTGAGAAGTTCCCTAAGGAAAAGACTTAGGAATGCCTATGGGCATTGCTGTGGCTTACCTTGTCACTGGCCAGTAGGAGTTGGTTCTTGATGCAGTTTAGGAAATTTTTAAAGGGAGAAATTAAGCAGACAGTTGCAAATGCGAAAAAGTCACTGCATTCATGAAGTTAATTCACTTTGGGCTCAGAATGTCATTTCCATCCCTCAGTCAAAATTGAGTTTGAGTTATGCTCACATTTCTGGAATAGGAAAACTTATTTATCTCTTCTCAGATAGAGGTTTCAGCATCTTTTTCAAACTAGCTGTAGAAATCGAGCTGCAGACAGGTAAGCAGAAGTGCTGCGGCTTCTCATGAAATTTTTGACAATGGCTTCAGGTAAAGACGAGCAGCTCAGTTTTGTAAACTCCACACTATTGGGCAGGAGGAAAGAATCATATCAATAAAAACTTCCGTTCTACAAAATGGATAGTTTAACTTACTAATTTGGGGGCCTTCTATATTCCCCATGGAAGAGAAGGAGAAAAGAGAGGGAGGAAAAGAGGAAGGGAATAATAGAAGGAAGGGGAAGGAGACAGACAGAGGGAGAGGTGAAGGTAGAGTGGGTGAGATTTGCTTTATTACCTGCATCTATTAAAGAAGCTGTAAGAAAAGCAGACTGTATATTACAACTGTATGTACTATGTCTTTTACTTAATAACTATGAAGAACAACCATTATTTAATGAGCTATTTCCCACTCAGGATCAACTGCATCAGCCATACCATAATTTGGCTGTGGCAAGTGCCTAGGTGGCGTTTGTAGTTTACATAAAATCAGAATGTGCTTTTCTCATAACAAATAGAAAATACTACATGTCTTACTGAAACTTCCACATATATTCCCATTTCATATATCAATTAACTCACATGTATCAATTAGACTTTAGTCGAAGAGGAATCACTGCAAGCCAGATCTGAGATAGGGGTTAATGTAAATGTGGAGGAGAGAGGTAGAGGGATCAGTTCAAGGCTGTGGCCTCCATCTTACTGGACCTTACTATCTATAGGTGGAGCTTACTATCTATAGGTGAGGTAGGTCAGCTTCCAGCAGACGCTTAATGTGCAGTGAGCTCAAGGAGAAAATGAAACTTTCAAGGATAAAACAGACCCCCATGAAGATGTATGATGTTCTTGACTCTACCAGGAATGTCTGGGATTTTCTGCCAAGACTAGATAACGCCATTCACAGTGTTTTTTCCTAGGGCTCATGGAGCTCTGATTCAACATCCTTCTGAATGTAGATGTCCAAGTAGTCACCCCCAATCAAGTACAGTTGACCTAAGAGAAGAGCTCTGTATGATGTCATTAGTGCCAACACAACATTCAAGCCAGGGGTCCTCTTTCCTAGTTTCACCTTATTTATACTTTATTCATTGTTTTCAGTGCAGTGAGAGTGAGGCCCCATCTGGCACAAAATGAGCCAGAGTTCTGGCTGGGCTTCTCAGTCTCAACCCTCCACCATATTAAGACTTAGGAAGATTTTGAAAGGCAATTCGTCCTAACTTCACAGGTTGTTTTGAAAGAAAACAGTGAATTTCAAGATTCATCAATCAAATTATGAAAATATTCCTGGTAGTTTTCCCAGAGAAATAACAATTTCTACTAATAATAGTATTAATACGATCTACTCTTTTGGAGATGATCTGTTTATTTTTATTTGTCTACACATAAATATCTCAAGCCTATGTGAATTTCTTCAAAAAGTGAGTCACTAAATCCTGAACATGTGATCCAAACTAACAGGGTCTAGATTTCAAAGGAAACCAGATGGGAAATAATGAGGCTATGGCTTCTTCAAGCTATGGGGGAAGCCTGCTAGAGGTAGCAAATTTAAAAATGATACAAATATATATTTCCTTTATTTCCACCATTCTTTTATTGCTTTTCAGTATGAATCAGCCATTAGCTATTTTCAGTTTATTTTGAATCCTCAGTGAAGCTCATTCTGTCTGTTTTCACCTCTTATTCGCTCCATGATCTCAAGTCTCTCTAAGAATTCTTCCTCCACCAGCCACCATTACATTTTCACATGTTGGTCACCTGATTGGTATTCTCTAGAAGTATGCTGATTTATTAACAGACATTTCTGAGTGCAAGAAACAGGGTCTGTCTGGCCCAAAACAGACTTAGAGTATCACCATACTTGTTCTGGAATATTCATGTCCACAATCGCCTTGAAACTGAAAAGCTTCTGCCTTTAATGTATGTGTGTCATGCTACTTCCTCGTATTGATCTTGTGGTCAATTCTATTCCTCCAGGTTTCCCACACAGGGGGCAAGAGGCCACAGCGCTGTTCCTGTAGCTGCACAGCTGGGCAATCCAGAATCAAGAGCAAGCTATTGTACTTGTCATTTTTATAGTTGGTTGGTCTCAAGAAAAAGAAATTGAGTCCTCCGTGAAATTTTTAGTTCAATCTACCTACAATTAGTTAAGCAATAGCCTCTGTCTCTCCCTCCCTCCCCAAGTATTCACAAACCCATCTGTAAAAATACTGCTTTGGATTTTATTTGGCCTAAAGGTAAGATGACCTAGACAGTTAGGGTCCTGAATTCTGATTGCCAAAAGAGGGTAAGATCCCCAAGGACATGGCTCTTCATCTACATTTACTCACTGACACATCTCTGAAAGAGGCCCTCCCTCATGTCACAGAATGAATGAACTGATATGGAAGATATTTTCTATATACTAAATAGTCCTTTTAATAGCTAAAATGGTTGAATGTTATTTTTATTATTTTTGGTAGATGATGAAGTAATGAATCTAGTTTTAAATTGAGAGTAGATATTGGCTGATTGATGGAAATAGAATATATATATATATATATATGGAATAACATAAAACAAGAAAATGACTGAATTCCCTAAAACTGGTAAAAATCTTTGTCTTTTTTTCTTTTAATCAAACATAACTGTTTATTCACTCAGAATATAAATTTTGGAGGCCCTTTGAGTGTTGACGATTTTATCAAATGCTATTTAGGATTAAAGAAATCCAAGACGTGTGGTTGATCACTCTAAATGATAACAAACCTGTGTGCTAGGACATTGGACATTTGGACACCATGGAGATGAAGGTGAACACTATGGCTCATGCTACTGGAAAAGTGGACATAATAAAAATCACAAGTAAGTGATTATAGAAGAGAAAGTTAGTAAATGGAGGTCCTAACAAGGGCCAGATTATAAAATGCAGTTGAGAAAAACCCATACAGGAAGCACAGGAGCTTAGAAGATGAGGCCATTGTGATAACCATTGGTAAGAAAGGCTTTGTATTGACAAGAAGGCCATTGGCTTCATAAATAAAAGTGTGGCTGACCACATATATACAGATTAATGATATAGTTCTCTCTTGGAGTCAGATCAATTGACTAAACTTTAGCAAAATTTTCAGTTTTTTTGACAGATGCTTCATTAGTGACATGCATCTCGTCTCTGTTCTTGAACTCAGAACAGTTTGTTTTGCCACAAGACATTGCAGGTTATATTTGATTTTTATTCTAGGCTTTTGAAACAAGCTTCTTTTGTCACTCATGCCAAAAATACACTAAAAAATTCTCATTTGAAAAACTTTGGCCTGATGTTGTTTAGGACAAAGCTCTATTTTGAGTAGTATACCAAGTCTGTACCAAATAAATGCTTAATGCATCTACAGACATATACGTGCTTGATAGAATGAAGAAAATTGGGAATGAAATGTTATTTTAGATCATTCTATTCTTTAGAAAATACATTAATCTCATTTTATCTGAGGTTACCATGGCCCCATAATATATCTCCACATTAGTTAATAATAGGAAGTTAAATTTGGCTTTGTTGGTTAATTTATTTTTAATTTCAAAATCACATTTTATTTACTTATGGGGACCATGCATATGCCATGGTAAACATGTGGAAGTTAGAGGATAACCCTTGAGAGTCAGTTCTTCTACCACGTGTCACACCTGCCCAACTCGTTATCTTTAACTGTTTCATTGGCTTCAGTCTCTCCTCTCTATTTCTAGCACTCTACTTAATGTAGGACCACTTAGCATTGCCCCACAGGTTTCTGGAGCTTTATTTATTTTTATTTCTTCATTAAAAGATCTTAGTGTGGGTGATTTCAGTTGAGCGATTTACAAATTTACTGATTCATTGGCTAATGCAGATCTTTTGTTGATGAAACATAGCAAATTTTCATTAAAATTGTTATAATTTTCTATTCTAATTATTCTATTTAGTCTTATAAATATGATTTCCTTTTTTCAATTGCTGAGACATATTTTACTTCCTTTTAATTTAAGATTTTTTATTTATTTTTATTTTATGTGTATGTAACTGCACCTGTGCTGTGCAATACTCTTAGAGGCCAGAAGGGGAGCCACGTCTCCTGGAACTGGAGTTATTGATGTTAGCTGCCATGTGGGTGCTGGGAACTGAACCCCTGTTCTCTGTGAGAGCAGCCAGATCTCTTAACTGCTGAGCTATCTTTCCAACCCTAGGTTGCCCAGGCACTATGCATTGTATAATAGCTCAGTAACAGCTCAGGCTGGTCTCAAAATGATGGTGGACCTTCTACCTCGCCATACCTGGATGGCTCCTCTACATTTCTGAACATATACACAATAGCTGATATAACCCCTTTGGCTATTAAGTTCAATGTTTGGGCTTCTTTATAGCTATTTTGCATTGATAACTTGCTATCTCCTATGTTTTGATTGTGGTTGTTATTATTTAACCATTTAAAAAAAACATGTGTGTGTCTGTGTATGTGTGTGTGTGTGTGTGTGTGTGTGTGTGTGTGTGTGTGTGTATTTGCATATGAGTGCAGGTGTCCGCAGATGCCAGCAGAGGGCATTAGAACCCTGAAACTGGAGTTAAAGTTTTATGTGCCTCCTCATATAGGTGCTAAGAATTAAATTCAAGTCCTTTCCAAAAGCAGAAAGTGCTTTTACCTTCAGAGCCATCTCACCAGCCATGTAACAGACTTTCATTTAATGTCCTGTCAGGACTACTTAGACAGAGTTTGCCTTCTTTTTCATATAGCATTGAAGTCTCAGCCCTGTTAGTTTCAAGGTTAGCTAATTGTTGGTTAACTCTTTTGTTGACTGATCAGACAAACAAGACTCTCAACCTTTGTCAAGGGAGTTTTTGTGGTAGACACACCTCTCCTCTAAAGCTACACCTTATCCTTCTCTTCTTTCTTGTGCAGAGCTTCAAGGTCCCCTAAGATTATGGACTAGATAGATCTTGGGCCATTCCCAGAGATGGGCACACACAGGGTTTTGTAGTCATCTAAAACCTATCAAAACAGTTCAGTGCCTTTTAAAGCATTATTCTGAATGGTCTATGGTTTGTTTGTTTGTTTGATCGTTGTCTGTTAGCAAGCTTCTGGTAGCAGTTATCATCCCTGTTTCAGATAGATGCCAATTAAACAGTTTCTCTTGCTTTCTCCCTGACTGTAAGCAAGTGAAACACAGACACTTCTCAGGCATATGGATTTTGGGTTGAGGTGTGCTCAAACCCATTCTGCCCCTCCTGCTAAGCCACTGGTTTCTAGACCTGATGATTACAAAGCAGGTGATTCTCAGGGCTACTGGAGATGGGAGAGTCTTCACAGGGCATGTGAAAGGCCACAAAAGGGGGTGGGGGTGTGTGACACAGTGTTAGAGCAGTTGCCTAACACGTGTCAGGCCCTGGATTTGATCTCTGGGACCCAAATACTAATGAAACAAAACCCATAAAGTCTTGCTATTAATATAGAGAGTCATTTATTTGTCTTGACTTTGGCTAACTTTCTGAGTTAACAAAGGCAACTTATTATTCTTGTGAATATTATTGTTATGGAAAAATATAGATCTTTGGAGGCCTTGCTTTGTCTTCTAAGATGTGCTTACCCTCCCTTGGCAGTTTTGTATGAATATTTTTATTGTCTAGGTACCTGACTTTCTTCCGTAAGTTATTCTAATACTTGCCCCACCAGGATATATATAAACTCAAGAATCAAATCTGTACAACTGTCATATACATTAATATCCTGACATTTTTATATGGCTCTCATAGAGTATGTAATAAACCCAAGGATGTTTACATTGAACTTAGGATTCTGAGTTTGCAGAAATAATTTTTAAGTATGATGTACAATAACAGCTAAAAACTCTGAAATTTACAAATTAAAAGTTAAAAGATTCTGATCTATCTAAAATAATAATATTTCTCTTAATGAGAACATTTAGAAACATGGGTTAAGTCATACAAAGGTAAAATAATTACAATAATTCATCTTTTTTTCTCCTTGGGAAATAGATGTCAAATGTCATTTCAGCTAAATGGAACTAATTACGATGGAGGGGGAACAGCATTTTTGCTTAACATGTGATAGGCACTTTAATAAGAATTGTTTCTGGTTTTACAGATGATATTTTAAACCCTTCTTTTGCAACTTCCAATTTTAGTGTCTAAAGATGCTGTGCTAGAAATCTTCATTTTGAAAAATATTATGTGCATGCATATCCCACGTGTAGCATTATGTGCATGCACATCCCACATATATATTCCTATATACATGACACTATGCATAATGTGTTGAATATGCCCTTCCCCAAACAATGTCTCCAAGGAATCTCACTATATGCCCATATTTGTGAATAGTGTCACTGGAGATGTAATGAGTTATAATGTCATAGTGCATTAGCATAGATCTTAAATCCAGTAACTTTTCCTTTGGAGAAGCAGAGAGAATAAACAGTTATAGAGAGGGAATGCTATGTAAAGATGGAGGTAGAGTTCAGACTGGTGCAGATATAAAGTAAGGAATGGTGGAGGTTATGGAGAGATACTAGGAGCGAAGGTCATTTCCTGGTGAGGTCAGAGTCAACATGGGCCTGCCAAAGTCTAGTTTGTAGAACTCTGTCACAGCATCCTGAGAAAACTGGCGCGCTAAAGTGTCCCATACTGTTTGGGAAGTACAAGACGTTTTCAGAGGTAAATTGGAACAGGTACATTTGACATTATTTACATTAGCATTATTTTCAATTTATTCCCCTATTGCAGCCAAAATGTGACTCTCTAATATAAAGAAGCTAACAATTTGAATCCAATATTTCCTTTGAAAAGTATGAAAATTGGAGCTGGAGAGATGGCCTAGCGGTTAAGAGCACCGATTGCTCTTGCAGAGGACCAGGGTTCGATCCCCAGCACCCACATGGCGGCTGAGAACCATCTTTGACTCCAGTTCCAGGGGAATCTGAGGCCCTCTTCTGACCTCCATGAAATTGCACGACACGGTGCACCAAACTACATGCAGACAGTACATTCATACACATACAAAAATAAATAAAAAAATATTAAAATAAGAAAAGTATTAAAATTATTATTGCTATAACCAGATCTATGTCCTTGGTGCTATCATTCACATGATCTGACACTCAGCTTCTTTATGAGAATATGGGCTATCACACTCTAGTATTATACCTATTCTTCTCTGTGTGCAGAAAAACTCATGATACTCTTTTTACTAAATGTATTCTGTTATTTGAATATGCAAGGAACTTTGAATCATGAGATCATATTTCTTTTATTTTTATAAATTAATTATTTATTTATTGATACAGGGTCTCCCTGTAGCCCCAGATAGCTCAGAGCTCACTATGTAGACCAGGCTGACCTTGATCTCACAGAGATCTTCCTGCCTCTATCTCTGCATCCCGAGTAATGGTACTAAAGGTGTGAGCCACCACACCCATCCTTATTCACTTTAAAATGATTTACTTTATTTTTAAACTATGTGTGCATGTGTGTGTCTGTGTGGGGGATGTACATGGGAGTACAGGTGCCCAAAAAGACCAAGAAAGGGAGCTGGATCCTCTAGAACTTGAGTTACAGGCCAATGCAGGTACAGGGACATGAACTTGGGTCCTGTACAGGAGCAGTCCATGTTTGTGGTCTTAGCTGCTAAGCCATCTTTCCAGTCACTGTTCCTTTTTGTTTACCACAGAATTATAGTTTTACTGTGTTTTAAATACACTCAGGTACTGGTTTATTTCATATTAGGTATTCAAAATCTTGTTGAAAAAAAATATCTATTGGGCAGGGACTATAGCTCGGTAATAGAATGCTTGCCTAGTATGTGTGAGGCCCTAAGATCAATTGCCAGCATTGGAAAAAAAATCTGTTTAAGTCAAGAATAATATAGTTTTCAAAAATAATCACTTAAAATGACTGTGTTTTGGAAAACTCCAAGTCTTACCTTGTTGGTCAGTGCAGCCCTGTACCATTTTAGCCAGATTGAAACTCCTCCAGATCTTTATTTTCTTCATATCACAAAAACTTCTTTTCCTGTTGGGAGAGCTTCCAGCAGGCTTTGCATAGGTCACATAGCAGTTAAGATGATAGGCTCCTGAGATCAATTTCCTGGGTTCAAACCCTAGGCCAGTAATTTATCAGCTTAGTGGTTAGTGTCATGCTCTTGGGACCTTCCCTGCTTTTTGAGTTTCAATCACACCCCCACATCACGGGGTTATAGAGAGGATTAGCTGTGCTAAGGCTTATTAGTGCATAAGAGGGTTCAGTTATGTTAGGAGCCTAAATGTGGATGGCAGTTAACACCATTTGTCTTTGTCAACAGCTTCTATGGATACACTCTGGTCTGATTCTGCATATATATTTACTTTGTTCCTCCATGTAGCCTGGGCCTTCTCAATATAGGCATAATTGGTAGTGTAAGTAAGATGGCTGTTTATACTTATTCTTTGAATTGTGTTTAATAAAGCCACTGGGACAATGTGGACCTCAGTACAACAACCATAGACAGTTTCACATATTGTAATTATTCTTGGTAAACAAAATCCCTTTTAGTTAAGATATATTACTCTTACATTTATGTTCTTGGAGGGCTAAGAATGTGTCTAAAATATTTTGTTCTTAACTCCCAATTATATGTCTTTATTTTCTTGCATAAATGCTATATTTTATAATTTATATATTAAGTAATAATCTGTCCCCTAGCTCAGTGCTTCGTATGTAAGAGGTATTTCACAAATAGTTAAGTCAATCAAATTTAGTGGAAGAAATTGTACCCTATGATGGTGGGCATGTATGCATCTTTTACAGTAATATAAAATTAAAGTTAAAAATGCTAATCAAGAAATATGATATGGAAACAACATACAGTTTGTTTTTAGAAGGTACAATTTTAATATAGGTGTGATTTATCAGGCTGGTGTAACTTAGCTCTTCTGGGGGCTTAATGACCATACTTAATGCCCATACCAATTTGGCCGAGGGACCTAAGGGATAACTTTGTTCCTTGCCCTCAGAGGTCAACCATGTCTTAGGGGACTATGCATAGGGGGCATCTCTTGAAATGTCCTGCAAATGTAGGTCACTAGTCTTCCTGTTCAGGGAGGTCTTGGAGATCCACTAATGGCACTTCAGCCAGTGTCCAGTTCTATAAAGAGGAAAGTCTGCTCATGATTTAAAAAGGGAAGCCTGGTCTAGCAAGACCTGATTTTGTCCTTGAGTGGATGGAACTGGTAAATGAAAAGCTGAAAGGAGTCAGGGTCTCCCCCCCCCAAAAAAAAAAAACCCAAGAGAACCCTGGGGACCATATCCTCAACTGACCTTAAAGAAACAAAAACCTTGGTTAATCTGGGCTAACTGTGTGGCCTTAAGCATCCAAAAGGAAAGTAGATAATCAGTAGGCCTGAGAAATTGTACTGCAGATATAAAACTTGAGATCTTACTAAAAAGACAAAAAGCAAGAGAGAGAGCACCGTTGTCTGGCCTGCCTTCAGTTCTTTCTGGCAAGTGCATCTACTCTGTGGCTGCCACTGCTTTTGCCTTTCTTCAAAGACATGAGACACAGATTTTTTTTTTTTGGTCTTTTCAAGACAGTGTCTCCCTGTATCCCCAGCTGTCCTGAAACTCACTCTGTAGACCAGGCTAGCCTCGAACTCACAAAGATTCACCTGCTTCTGCCTCCCCAGTGCTAGGATTAAAGGCGTGCGCCACCACATCCTGCTTAGACACAGATTTTTTTAACCCTCCAAAATCGACTGAAGACTCATGTCTCTCCCAGAATCCTCCAAACAATCAATGCCAGATGGAGACAACTGAGATATCTAGTTTGTGGACTGAGTAGCTACAGGGATTTCAGCCTGGTCAGAGTATAGACTGCCATTGTTGGACTACCCAGGCTGTATCATGGAGGTCAGTACAGGGAGATCAAGACAGGATGCATGCTTACTGGACCTCATCTGGGGGCCATGGGAGGGAAAGACCCCAGTGTAGAGCACAAGGGCAGGATTGATGGTTGTTTGGGCTTGCCAAGGAGGAGCCTTCAAACACTTCCTTAAGAAAAATGTGACATCTTTTAGCAAAAAAAAAAAAAAAAAAAAAAGAAAAGGAAAATCCTCCAATTCAGGTGACATGACATAAAGAGAACAACAACAACAACAACAACAGAACTGGAAAAAAAAACTCTGGAAAGACTCAGAAAAAGATGCAAGACATCTATGGCAGAGTGCAGGAACTCAGGTGGGGTGAGGAACATGGAAAAGGAAATGACTATAAATTCAATTGAGAAATGATGTATGATGCATGGGAAAAGTTTAACAACAATAAAAAAAAGAAAGAAGGAAGAAAAAAGAAAGGAAAATGATCTTCTCCTCAATATACTGATTCATTACAATGTACAAGACACTGTACCCGATGTCTTTTTAAAAAATTTATTTATTGCCGGGCGTGGTGGCGCACACCTTTAATCCTAGCGCTTGGGAGGCAGAGGCAGGCGGATCTTTGTGAGTTCAAGGCCAGCCTGGTCTCCAGAGTGAGTTCCAGGACAGCTGGGGCTACAGGGAGACCCTGTCTTGAAAAGACCAAAAAAAAAAAATTTATTTATTATTTTTATGTGTATGAGTGTACTGTCTGCATGAAGGTTGGTGCACCTGTGCTGTGTAATGCTGTGGAGGCCAGAAGAGGGCATCGGATTCCCCTGGAATTGGAGTTAAAGACTGTTCTTAGCCGCCATGTGGGTGCTGGGAATCGAACCTGGGTCCTCCACAAGAGCAGTCAGTGCTCTTAACCGCTGAGCCATCTCTCCAGCTCCCCAGATGTCTTATAACAATGCTCAATTAACATATGACAAAATCTCATTTTATAAAAGAGGAAACTGATATTTGGTACAAAGTCACACAAGTAACAACAGACAGTAACAAGAGTTACTTCCTACAGAGTGAGTTCCAGGACAGCTGGGGCTACAGGGAGACCCTGTCTCGAAAAGACCAAAAAAAAAAAAAAAAAAAAGATTTACTTCCTGAATCTAAATCTTCATTCATGCTTTTAATAGCATCCTTTATAAATAAACTTTGATAACATGAAGTTGAAATTAATAGCTCCAGAGTAAATAGAATCATCTCTTACAGACTTAAATTTTCAATTTCTTTCCTAACATTATATAGGCATGGCAGAAAGATCTAAACAAAATGAATACAATCCAGACTAATGAAAGTTTCTGAAGGTAGCTTTGCAAAAACAGTTTTACAGTTTCAGGTTGAGGAAAATGTAGTAGGTAACTCCCCCAAATGCATTTATTCATCACTCATGAGCTCAGACTAACTTATCTTATTTGACATGCATGTCTTCAAATCTACCCATGCTTGTAGCTCTCATTTCAAGAGGCTATGTTGGCAATGGAAAGTAAGACTCAAAAAGATTTATTATGTCATTAATCAATACTCAGTGCCACAGAGCAAATAAACCACAAACACGCTGAATCTGCTAGTTCGGTGGTCTTTAATGCTGTCAAAACACAGCGACTAAGGCTTGTGTGTACTTTCCATAGAACTCAGAGTGTACATATATGCACATTCATCAATAGAGCCTAGGCCAGCAAAATTAGAAGCTATTGAATAATAACATGCTATGGTTCTCACCCATTTCTGATCATGCAACAGTGACCAAGTACTGAGGAGTGAAATTTGTTCTGCAAACACTTTTAGTTTAAGAATTTTTTATTGTTGTTTTGTACAGTAAATCATAGCTTGCTTATGAATAAACTGCATTGTAGATATTGCAAACTCAAGCAGCTATTTCTATGTTAGATATATTTCTCACTTTGTTTATAATTCCTTTCTATAGTCTACACAACTCTATTTAGCTCTTGATATATTTGAAGTACTCAACTATGAAAAAAATCACCAAAATGTATCATTTATATTAAAAAGCATGAGGTCTGGTAAGATGGCACATAGAATAAACAGACCTAAAAACCTGAGTTCCATCCCAGGAAACCAAATGGTTGCAAGGAGATAAATGATTCCTCCATGCTGTCCTCTGAACTCAATATGCACTCATGCACACACACACACACACACACACACACACACACACACACCAAATAAATGGAAACAAAATTTAAAATTGTTTAAAGTTTCTGGAAATTTTTTATTTCCTTAATAGTGATTACCTCATGAGAGGAATTACCATTCAGGATTCTCCCAATAACATAATATAGAGAAAGATTATGTTATCAGACTTTAATAAATTCTGTTCATTTTAAAACTTATTTAGGGCTGGAGAGATAGCCTAGCAGTTAAGAGCACTGACTGCTCTTGCAGAAGACTCGGGTTCAATCCCCAGCACCCACATGGCGGCTAAGAACCGTCTGTAACTCCAATTCCAGGAGAACTCCAGTTCCAGGGGAATCCGACACCCTCTTCTGACCTCCGAGGCATTACAGGACATGGGTGCACAAACCTACATGCAGACAGTACATTCATACACATACGAAAATAATAATAAATAAATTAATTAATTAAAAAACTCATTTAAGGTTTTTGTGTACATATTCAATGTAGAACACATAAATCCTGCACTCTGAATGTTTGTAGGAAATGGATATAAGTGTTCGTGACTGTGACGGAGTGAACTAAGAGTTACGGTAGAGTAAATTTAGCAAAGAGACTATGTGCAAGAGAGAGAGTGAAATGAGGACTGGGACTCAGGGAAGTCTTCGCAGTGGACAGGACGTCCGAACTAGCATAACATATACAGAATATTATTTAGGATATTTGATCTGGAAAACAGAAAGAATGTGTTCCTTTTTTTTTTTTTATAGGAAATTGTATTACCTCATCTGTAATCACAAAAGAATCTCATAACTAAATAATCTCATGTTATAATTACAATTTATTATAAAAAGGACTTACTTTTATTTTGCTTGTTGGATCTGCACTGTAGGAAATTGCTTTCTGGAATTCACATCAATAATAATAATGGTCAACTTATAAACACTTAGTTCTGGGCTGGAGAGCTAGCTTTGTTACAGTGCTTTCCTAACACGCATGAGACCCTAGGGAAAATTCACAGAACCACAATAATACATAAATTAATTCATTAAAAAGAAAGAAAGAAGAAAGCAACAATAACTATGTTTTGAACCTGTGCACTCCGGTAAGGCCTTTATGTTTGTGAGCATTATCTCGTTAAATCCTTCTGTGAGAGTTCAACCTTTGGCAGTACACATACTAAAATTGGAATGATAGATTACCATGGCTCCTGCACAAAGATGGCGTGCAAATTCATGAAGAATTCCATATTTTTGCTGATAGGGATAGTTTATAAAGATGATTAAGTTGTTTTATATGAAATGCACAAAAATTCAATAAAAATATACATAGGAGAAAAATTAACGGGGCTGGAGAGATGGATCCATGGTTAAAGCACTGGCTGCTTTTTCAGAGCATGTGGGTTTGAATCCCAGCATCCACATGGTATCTAACAACCATCTGTGATTCCAGTTCCAGGAGATCTGATACCTTCTTCTGACCTCCACAGGTATTGCATGACAGGGGTTCATTTCTACACATGCAGGCAATACATTTCTACACACAAAATGAAAATAGTAAATAAAAAAGATAAAATATATATCCTTGCTATGAGGATTACAGTGCTTATAAGGTGAGCCCTACCACCCAAATCTTGTAAACAAGAAAACAAAGCACAGATAAATTAGTAGATTTCATAAACAGATAGAGTCAGGAATTGGACCCAGTGTGTCTAAGGAAAGAACTACTGTTTTTTTCCAAATCCTAATTTTCAGCTAAAATGAACATTTAATATTGTGTTTTCCTAGTTGCCATTTATCAGAGCTTAAATGTCACATTGCCCTTCAAGAGACTTAGTATAGACACTTCTCCCAAAATAATTCCAGCTTTTGCATCTACTATATAGCCCATGACACAGCAATTTCTCTTTCATACCTATAATGAAAGATGTGTAGTCAATGATCCGTAGCAGCCTCATACACAATCCCTCTCCCCCTGGAAAATATCAAAGTGCCCTTAGTACTAGAATGTGTATGTAACCTGTGATGCAGTCACATAATGAGAGACTATCGAGTAAGGAGGATGAATGATCAGCATGTCCAGTTGACATGGAAGCATCTCCCAATGTTTAGAAGCAAAAACTAGAATTGGACAAATCCATGTGTTGAATCAGAACAACAGCAAAACTTGTTTGTTAAAAGTAAGAACGGTGGCCCCAAAGTGCTCTGGTGAACTTTTATGGAGATTGCTAACAGTCTTCTCACAACTAAAGTTCTTATTTTCACAGGTATGATTATTTCAGATATTCATTGTGATCCTTAGTTGTGATATCAACACTCATAGAGAGTGATTCAATAAACTTAAGAAATCAAATGCATTCACCACTGAACTGAGTAGCTATTCAACAAATATATACTGAAGAGGAATTATTTGTAATTAAGCATTGTCTTATTGAATAAAAAATCTTTGCTTTGTGTCCACACAATTTCATATATTTAGACCTTCAATCCCAATAACACTTAACTAGAAATTTTATAATCTGTAAGTAAACCTGTCTGAGGCTCATCTTCCTGGTGTTAATCTGGTCAGAGGGCAGCAGAGAATGCATGGACACCAATAGTCTGCAGTAGAACAGGTTTAGTAAATGGCTTTGAACCTGAAACTGGACCAGCACATGTAAGTCATTAAGGGAGACCTGGAACCTGCTTACTGATTGGGATGTGTCACTACAGTCTCCTGAGAAGCAGCAAAAGTTGGCTGAGTGAGACATGGGTCTAAATGGACTGAAGGAGCCTTTCTTTGGATTATAGCTGTAGGGTCAAATTGAAGTGTGAAGGGCGGTGATAAAAAGTGGCAGTCGCAGTTAACAGTGGAACCGGGCACAAATCAATGTTAACCAGCTTAAATTGTGTTCAGCTTCCATGTTGGTCTTTTCAATTGCACAAACTGTAATCCCCTTAAAAGCAATTGCAGTATCTGCAAACACTGTGAATTAGACATGTTAGTATTATCTACCATGAGGCAATTTTATGGATATTTATCTTATTCATCCTCACTGAAGCTGCCCAACAACATGAGAAAGAATAGTAGTCCTTAGAATGTTAGTGTAAAAATATTTAGTGGGGGTCAAATGTTCATAGCTTTTAAGTATTAAAATAAGAATACTTGCCCCAAAACACATAAAACACTATTCAAAGTTAGAAAATATTAATAAATTCTGGGTTACTTAAATCATGTAGCCCATGGCTCCCCTAGATGATAAAAGTCTAAGAGCTCTTTAAAAGCTTGTATTGAGATCATCAGTCATCTGCTCACTCACTGGTAGAAGGCGAATAAGCACACAAATGTCCTTTGTCCACCACTCTTACCTCCTGGTTAATCTGTAATTAATTTAGGGAGCGGCATATATGATTTGGGACTAGAATTGGTTTTATCTTCAACAGAAGAATGGAAAATCCAATCATTAGCAGATACAGTACAGAGAAGAGTTATTAAACTTAGTCTTATTGTGCCACGATGGATATTTGTTTCAGATTTCTGTTACGCTTGGATAGGCACCACGCAATGGCTTGATGACCTTTAGAAATGCTTCTGATTAAATGCTGTTGTACTTCATTATGACATTTCTCTCCTTGTACTACCAGACTTGATGTGTATGGCTTAATAATGCAAGCAGGCACGAATGTTAATAACTTCACAATTCATTGCTTTGCTATTTTTTAATGCACGTGAAATTTAGTACAAGTTTCACTGGCTGGAGGCTTACATGAATCATATAAATTAGAGGGTAACAAAAGAACATATTAGCATTTGTTAGCCAAGATGCAGGGATTTTGTTCTAGCCATTTTAATATGTACTACAACTTTTCCACCCTCAAGTTAAAAAGCCTTTCAATTTTTCAACCAACATCATAATTGAATTGGTTCTCTTTCTGCCTTAGGATAACAATTTTACACTGATGGAATCCTTATTAGATTCTAGGGATTATACTGATACTACTGGTTTTTAAAGTCAAATAACTCCACTTCTAAGGAAAGAAGGATTTCAGTTAAATTATGAGAAAATTATATAAAATTTGTGGGTTTTGAAGGGTGAGAGCTTGCTTAATTAATTTTGCAAAATAGGCAGAGTGGGAATGTGATAACTGGTTGACAGGAGAAAGGGCCACATGCTGATAGGGCTCTATAAACTTAAAATCCCACAGAGCTCAAATAGCCTCAATCCATTGCTACTTTTCACACTCTGGTATTTTGTTGATTTTTTTTTCTATTAAATACACTTTCAAATACAAGTTAGTATTTGAAATAGAATTTCATGTGCTGGCACTTTTCTTTTTTTGCTTTGGTTGCTTTGGTTTTTTTGTTTGTTTCTTCTTTAGAGAAGATCTCTCTGTAGTTGTAGATCGGGCCTGCATACTGCCTGCCTCTGCCTCCAGAGTGCTGAAGCCTGGTGTACCACACCCAGCTTGGACTTTTCTTCTTAAAGCTGAGAATGTTTGGCTTCTCAGCAACTTAGTTATCCTTTGAAATGCGTTTAAAGTCAACAGCTTCACATCTGGTTCTGAACATGGCACAGTTGATATTCAGAGTCTGAATACCATCCTGACAGAAGCATAAAAACTAAAATTAAATAAATAAATAATAAATAATAACTAAGTAAATAAAAGATTTCAACACTGCCAAAGTTTCTACATCAGATATAGAGAGGTATAATGACATGTATGTATTAAGGTGTCATAATGGAACCCATTATTTTGTAAATTATAAGAAAAAGAAATAAATCAGGCATAGTGTCTTAGGGGTAAACTAGGTAGCCCTGGGATTTTTGAACAGGGACACTGAAATGTGGAAATGAAAACACATATAGCACATCTGAATGGTTTTCAAGAGTTCCTGTGTGCAGTATTATCTCTCTGTTACCTTTTGTTTCTGGCTTACCCTTGGGAGAAGTATGTGAATAAGGTAGCTGCCCATAAAGGAAAAGTTGAGAGCCGCTGTGAGGCAAATCTCTGTGACTATCTCAGTTCTGAGCCATGAAAAGCAACTACTAGACACACATGCTCAGTCTCAAGTCAGAGAGAAGGAAATAGGGCAACACAGAAGCTAAACAGGAATGGCCTCCACTCTAATAGCGTGTGAATGAGGGGACACTGGGCTTCTCATTAGCACTACAAATAGCATCTTTGGAGGACCACCACTGGAATTATGTATGCTTTCAATTATTTATTTTGCCTTCTATTAGTAATATAAAGCTTAAATACCAAGGAAAGAGATTATAATTGCTTTTGGCTGAGCCCGGATCAACTTCTTAGCCTGGATGTAGCATTCTGTTTAATCAGATCAGCCTAGCACATCATGGCCAAGAAGGGATAATTCTCTCAAAAAAAAAATGCAGGCTGTCATGATGAGAAATGAAAGATAACAGAAATCATCATCCTGAAAATGATTGCTGTAGACTACATAGGACAGTGAGAGTGAAGATGGCAAGTTTGCATTCAGGGAGCCTTGTTATCAAGTTGTTATCATGAGAAATCACTGCACTCCTTTCAGCTGTGTCACGAATTTATAGAAATTACATAGTAATGGCAAGAGTGACACTTAAAAATTAAATTTCAAATACTGGAAAATTACTGTTATAAGGGTTTTGTTAAGATTTCAGCTCTGTTCAAGTTCATCACATAGTTGATTTCAACAAATCAATCTCTTAACCAGGTCTTCGTCAAATGGAATAGTTATAGTATCTGTGCTGTAGTTAGCATAATAATAAAATTAAAAATGTATAGGAAATATTGAGCACAATAATTGCCATAAAGTGCTTAAGACTGTTAATTCTCTCTCTCTTTTTTTTTCTATGCCATCTATTTATTCCCATAGGAATACAGGTCCAACATTTCTATAGACTCTGGACAGATGATTTGTAGTAGCTGCTGCACTGTGTCTATAGATGCCACGTAAATAAACATCTTCGGACAGCACAGCTTTAGGGAACCTTTTCTCTGCTCTGCCCACTGCAACAAGTATGTTTGATATCCACTGGGATGGCACAGGATGGAAAGCTCAGCCAAGGACTATTATTTGAATCATAAATTCACTCAGATCTGTATGGAAACATCTTTTATTTGGTTTCAGTCCATGACCCTAGGCAATGGTCAATACAACTTTGGAAAATAGTTAAGCTTTAATTACGTAGGAATGGGATACTCAGCAAATGTGGGGCAGCACGAAAAGACCGAATCTACAAGTTATAAGCCATACAAGAAAGAGAAGGAGCTCAGGCCAACTGAACAGATCTTCAAACAAGATTATAGAACAAAACTTCCCTAATTTAAGGAAAGGCCTACAGAGATCCAAGACGCACAGAGAACACCAAATAGAAATGACCAAAACAGAAACTCCGCATGGTTTATCATAGTAAAACCATGAAATGGACAGAAGAAAGAGAAGGTACTAAGGGCTGCTAGAGGGAAAACAACAAGTTATATATAAGGAAAACCCATCAGAATTACAGCTGACTTATCAAAGTTTGTGCATTTCATACATTTCTCAATTCAATTTAGCTCATTCCCCTTTCCATGCCCCCCCCCACCTCACCCAAGCTCATGCATTCTGTCATATATGTCTTGCATCTTTTTTTTTTTAGTCTTTCTAAAGTTTTTCTCTGTAGAGGTTTACTGTTTTGGGTAGAATTTTACTGTTTCCGTCAATTCATTGAGCCACTCATTGTGTTGTTGTCGCCTCCAATTTGTATTGCTCTAAAATATGCATACACGTATATCACAAATATACCAAAATTATGATGTTGAAAAGAATCTATAAGTAAATTCCAAAAGGTATTTAGGAATTCACATTTTTCTCCTTTAATTTTATATTACTCTAAAATATACATCCGGGCTGGAGAGATGGCCTAGCGGTTAAGAGCGCCAACCGCTCTTACAGAGGACCCGGGTTCGATCCCCAGCACCCACATGGCGGCCGAGAACCATCTAAAACTCCAATTCCAGGAGAACTCCAGTTCCAGGGGAATCCGAGACCCTCTTCTGACCTCCGTGGCGTTGCACGACACGGGTGCACAGACTTGCATGCAGACAGTACATTCATACACATACAATAAAAAAATAAAAAAATAAATAAAAATAAATAATAAAATATACATCCACCCATTATACCAATTACAAAGTCTGAAAATCAGCGTAGGTTAATTCTAGAGCCATTAAGGATTCACATTTTAACGGTACAGTTGCTGCCAGACAAAAAAAAAAATATAGATATAGATATGTATATATATATATATATATATATATATATAACATTGACCCTGCTCAGTTTGATTTACAACTAGGGATTTAGTGCTAGCATCCATAAATGAGGGATACCATTTGTCATTTGTTTTTCTGGGATTGCGTTACTTCACTCAGCATAATAGCTTCTAGTTCCATCAATTTACTTGCAAAATTCATGATGTTGTCTTTCTTTACTGCTGCATAGAACTCCATTGTCTAGATGTACTATATTTTCTTTATCCACTCTTCAGTTGAGGGACACAGATGCAAATTAAAACCAGTTTAGGATTTCACCATGCCCTGGCAAGACTGCCTAAGATTAGGAAAACAAATGGCACCAAGTGCTGGAGAGATTGTGGGAAAAGAACACTCATTCACTACTGGTGGGAATGCAAACTCATGCAACCCCTACAGAAAGTGGTATAGAGAATACTTAAAAGACTCAAATCAAACTCACCACCTGACCCAGTCATACCACTCCTGGGTATATATCCACAAAGTTCAAGCTGTCCCAGAGAAATATGAAAAACCATGTTTATTGTGTCTCTCTTCACAATAGGGAAGACATGGATACAGCTGACTTTTAATGCAAACAACAAAAGCCAGAGAGCCTGAACCAAAGTATTCCCAGTTCTAAATGACCATGACTACCAGCCCCAAAGGGTTGAAGGGGAAAGGAAAATTTTTCATGACACTAATAGGCTGAAAGAATTCCTTTCCACCAAACCAGCACTAAAGAGAAAGGACTAAAGAAAAGAATGATTATATCTAAGAGGTTACAGAAAGAAAACAAAGAAAGGTGTAATAACATAAGCTGAAAATAGAGCCACAAACACAAAGAAATTAAAATGACAGTTCCATTTATTCTGCTTATGAGGATTTCTGCTGTTGTTTCCAATTGGCTTTTTTTATTTTTAATTAAAACTACACATCTTTCAACACTACATATCAATGGCCCAACTCCCCTGTGAACTGGATTAGAAAAGAAAACTCATATTCTTCTTGTCTTCAAGAAACTCATATCTCTCTCTTTCTCTCTCTCTCTCTCTCTCTCTCTCTCTCTCTCTCTCTCTCTCTCTTTCTCTCTCTCTTTTGGTCTTTTTTGAGAAAGGGTCTCCATTTAGTCCCAGCTGGCCTGGAGCTCTCTATGTAGACCAGGCTGGCCTTGAACTCACAGAGATCCACCTGCCTCCGCCTCCAGAGTGCTGGAATTAAAGGCATGTGCCACCATGCCCAGCTCATCTCTTTTTCAAGGAAAGACACTACCTTAGGGTGAAAGGCTAGAAAAAATATTCCAAGCAAATGGCTCTAAGAAGCAAGCATGTGTTTCAATCCTAATATCTGACAAAACAGACTTCAAATTAAAACTAATCAGAAGACATAAAGGGAGTTGATCCCAGCCTAATCAAATGAGCAATTGATCAAGAAGATATTACAATCATAAACATATGCTTCAAACTATGGAACACCTAAATTCATAAAAACAAAACAGTACACCAGAACTATAAAACATGGATTAACCACAGCTCAGTAATATTAGGTGAATTTAATACCTCGCTATCTTCAATAGACAGGTCGACTAGACCTGCTGAGTATAAACAAAGAGACATCTGAGTTAAATCACTTATTACATGAAATGGACCAAGCACCAAAGAATACGTTTCTACCCAGCCCATGCAAGTTTTTCTAAAATTGACCACATTATGGGACAGAAACAAACATCAAAAATACAAAAACATTGAAACAATTACATGCATTATATCAGACTACAGTGCAATAAAGCTAATAATTAACAGCAATAAAAGCTCTAGTAACTACACAAACTCATGGAGATTAAACAAGACACTCCGAAATTATGAATGGGTCAAAATAGAAATTGAAAAAGAAATAAAAGTATTCCTGTAACTAAATGAAACTGTGAATACGATGCAGTAAAACCTCTGGGACAGCTAAAAAGCAGTCCTAAGACGGACATTTATAGTTCTTAGGGCCTAGATTTTAAACCAGAAAGAGCACATGTAAGACTTAACAGCAAATCTGAAGACTCTGGAAAGGCAAGAACAATCTAACCCCAAACCTAGTAGACAAGAAGAATAAACACAAATCAGAGTAAAAATTAAGGAAATATAATCAAAGAAAACAATAGAAAAAAGTCAATGAATCTGAGTTGTTCTTTTTTTTTTCTTGTTTAAAGAAATCTTGTAACTGTTCTTCTAGAGTAAGTATGGTAATAACAGCGTTCTCCACTTCAAATTTCCCCCTCATTTCTCGAAGGTATTTTTGCTGGACACAGGATTCTGTGCTGATAGTCCTTTTCTTCTTTTTCTTTTTTAATTTTTTTTCGAGACAGGGTTTCCCTGTAGCCCCAGCTGTCCTGGAACTCACTCTGTAGATCAGGCTGGCCTTGAACTCACAAATATCCGCCTGCCTCTGCCTCCCAAGTGCTGGGATTAAAGGCTTGCGCCACCATGCCTGGCTAGAGTTGTTCTTTTAAAGGTTAAATAAGATAGACAGAACCTTAGTCCAGTTAACTAAAAGAAAGAGCAAATCCAAACTAACAAAGTCAGAGATAAAAGGGGAAATATGACTACAGATACCCCCAAAATCTCTATACTGCATTAAATCAGCAGGTAGGTTCCAGAACCTTCCCAGCCCCAGCACCTCCAGCACAGGTTGCTTCCAGCCCAGGGTTCCAGGTCTATCTCAGTGGTTTCCAGTGCAGGGCAGTTTCAGGACCATCGAAGCCCAGTCACTTCGAGTGCAGGGTTCCAAGACCATCAAAGGTGGTCAGTTTAGTTGCAGGGTCTCTGGAGCTATTCTGACTTCCAGACAGGATCAAGTAAGGCCCTATGGTCACCTTGGTGGTGATAGGATTGGGCGGGCAAAAACCAGTGCCGCCCACCCACCTTGCGGCCATCCTGGTGGGAACAGAGAAGAGTCACTTGAATTTTGCAACAGACTATAAACAACAAATCAAATCCACTTGCCAAGAGCACAAAGGAAAATCAACAACATGGGAAAAGCAAATAATAAATCCCCAACAAAATCTAGCAGTCCTATAGAAGACTCCAATAATGAGTTCTCCCTAGAGATAACACAGGACACATATCTTAAAAGAACAATAATAGACATAGTCAAAGAAATGAAAGGAGAGAATGACAAACTCAGGACTGAAGTGGAAACACTGAAAAGATTCCATGCTGAAATGAAACAGGAAACCGACCAGTCAATCAAGGATCTAGAAGGAGAGAATGACAAACTCCAAAGGGGACTGGGAATACTAAAGAAATCACAGGATGAAGTGAAAAGAGAAATTTCACACTCATCCAATCAGCAGGAAAAGATGGGAGAAAGCCTCAGTAACAGATTGGATGAAGCAGAAAGTAGAATCTCCACACTGGAAGACAAGGTAGAAGAACTGCAATGCTCAAAGAGTATGAAAAATTTTTTAAATCACAAGAGTGGAACAATCAAGAAATATGGGACTCTATGAAAGGATCAAACCTCTACATCATAAGGATAGAGGAAAGAGAAGAATTCCAGGACAAAGGTATGGATCAGATCTTCAACAGAATAGTAGAAGAAAAATTTCCCAAATTGAAAAATGACAAAACCATACAAATACAAGAAGCACATAGAACACTAAATAGACAAGATCAGAAAAGGAATACCCCGCACATATCATAATTAAAACACTAGATGCCCCAAACAAAGACAAATACTGAAGGCCAGAAGAGAAAAAACAACAAGTTACATAAAAAGGAAAACTCATCAGAATTACAGCTGACTTTTCAGTGTAAACTATAAAAGCCAGGAGAACTCAGACCAAAATATTCCCAGTACTAAAGGACTATAGATGCCAACCCAGATTACAATACCCAGAAAAAAATTTCAATTATAGCTAAAGGAGAAAGAAAAATCTTCATGACATAACCAAGATGAAAGAACTCATTTCCAGGAAACCGGCCCTTCAGAAAATTCTTGAAGCAATTCAAAGGTCAGAGGAAAGGAGCAACTATCCCCAACCTAGAGAGAGTAATGAATAAAAGTATAACTGCAGAAATACAAACATAGACCAAGAATGCAAACAGAAAATAAGGTAAAAGTAATGAGCACGTATCTCTCAATAATAACTTTAAATATTAATGGGCTGAACTCCCTAATCAAAAGACATAGACTGGGAGAATGGATTAGGAAACAGAACCCATCTGTATGCTGCCTACATGAAACCCATCTTAC
This sequence comes from Rhizomys pruinosus, assembly GCA_009823505.1. Classification (NCBI taxonomy): domain Eukaryota; kingdom Metazoa; phylum Chordata; class Mammalia; order Rodentia; family Spalacidae; genus Rhizomys; species Rhizomys pruinosus. The sequence goes on along the minus strand of VZQC01011136.1, from coordinate 350,240 downwards.
CCTCAAGGATAGGCTTAAAGTAAAATTATGGAAAAAAAGTATTCCAAGCAAATGGTACCAAAAAGCAAGCAGGAGTTGTTATTCTAATATTAGACAAAGTAGACCTTAAAGTCAAACTAATCGGAAGAGACAAAGAGGGCCACTACATCCTTATCAAAGGATCAATTAACCATAAAGATTTCACAATCATGAATAAATATATACCCAACAAACTCCAGTGCAACGAACTTTATAAACACAATTCTACAGGACCTCAAGGCACAGATTGATCCCAGCACACTAATAGTAGGGGATTTCAATATCCAACTGAGCCCATTAAATAGGTCAACTGGACAAAGAATAAAGATAGACATCTGAACTGAACAATACAATACACCAAATGGACCTTACCCTGCCAGAGCTTGTGCATTCTGCCATATATGTCTTGCATCTTTTTCTGTCTTTTTTTTTTTTCGATGAAGAAGTTTACTGTTTGGGGCAGAATTTTAGTGTTTCAGTCAGTTCTTTGACCCAATTGTTTCTGTTGATGTTGCTCTTTTCAAATTGTATCACTTCGAAACATGCATATATGGATATCACACAGATACTAAAATTATGATGTCTAAAAATAAACTGTAGGATAATTCCAAAACAGGTTTAGGGGATTAGCATTTTGACAGTAGGGTTGTATGTAGGTAAAGAAAAAAAATTACTTTACATTCCTACATTACATAGCAAGTTGATGAGTAACATCAGGTTTATATTTACTAAAAAAGAAAGAAAGAAAAGAAAAAAGTAATTATTCAGTTTGCCTTACAAATAGAGATTTGGTGCTAGGATCCACAAATGAGGGACACCATATGTCACTTGTTTTGGGGAGACTATGTTATTTAACATAATGGCTTCTCATTCCATCCAAGTAACTGCAAAGTTCATGATGTCATGTTTCTTTACCACTGCATAAAATTCCATTGTGTAGATGTACCATATTTTCTTTTAACCACTCATCCATTAAGGGACACTTGGATTGCTTCCAGCTCTTTACTATTATGAGGAGAGCTACAATAAACATAGATGTGCATATATCTCTGTGGCAGGATGAGGCTTGTGGGTATATACCCAGGAGTGGTAAGACTGGGTCAGGTGATAGGCTCACTTTGAGTCTTTTAAGGGTTCTCCACATTGCTTTCCATAGGGGTTGTACAAGATTACATTCCCACCAGCAGTGGATGAGTATTTCCCTTTCCCCAAAATATCTCCAGCATTTGGTATCATTTGTTTCCTTGATCCTGGTCAGTCTTACCAGAGTAAGATAAAATCTTAAAGTGGTTTTAATTTTGCATTTCATTACTAGTGAGGATGAACCATTTTTAAGATGTTTTTCAGCCATCTTTACATCTTCACTTGTGAAGTCTCTGTTCAGCTCTTTACTCCATCTTTTGAGTGAGTCATTTGTTTTATTGCTCCTTTGTTTTCTGAGTAGTTTAAATATTCTGGATGTTAATGCTCTGTCAAATGTGTCACTGGTGAAAGTTTCTTCCCACTCTTTGGGTTTTCTGTTCACTTCTTTTATTGTTTTTTTCCACTGTACAGAAGCTTTTGGATTTAATGAAGTCCCATTTGTCAATTATTGAGATTATTTCCTGTGCAGCTGCTGTCTGATTTTGAAAGTCTTTTCCGATGCCTATGTCTTTGTAGGTTACTGCCAAAAATTTCTTCTATCATTTTCATGGTTTTGGATTTTATATTGATGTCTTTGATCCATTTGGAGTTGACTTTTGTACAGGTGAAAGGTAGGAATTTAATTTCATTCTTCTACAAGTGGTGATCCAGTTTTGCCAACACCATTTGCTGAAGATGCTCTCTTTCTTCCATTGAAATTTCTTGGCCCGTTTATCAAATATGAGGTGGCTGAAACTGTATGTGCTCACGTTTGGATCTTTGATTTTGTTCCATTGGTCTATGCTTCTGTTTCTGGACCAGTAACAGGCTGTTTTTATGATTATATAGCCCTGCAATATAATTTGAAGTCTGGTATAGTGATCCCCCGTATTGCTCTTTTTGCTCAGCATTGCTTTGGCTATTCGGGTTCGTTTGTTTTTCTATATGAATTTAAGGATTTTTTTCCAAGCCTGTGAAGAAACTCTTGGGGATTTTAATTGGGATTGCATTGAATCTGTATATTAATTTGGGTAGAGTGGACATTCTTATTATATTAATTTTTCTAATCAATGTGTATAGGAGGTCTTTCCATCTTCTGGTGTCTTCTTTAATCTCCTTTAGGGCTTTAAATTTTTTTATTGTAGAGATCTTGGTGTCTTTGGTTAGGTTTGTTCCTAGTTTTTTTTTTTTTTTTTGAGGCTATTGTGAGTGGGAAGGTTTCCTTGTATTCCTTCTCTAATTTCTTATTGTTGGTGTAAAGAAAGGCTACTGGTTTTCCTAGATTAATTTTATATCCTGCCATTTTACTGAAGTTCTTAATCATTTCCAGGATTTTTCTGGTGGAGTTTTTAGCATCCCTTAGGTAAACTATCATAGCACCTGTATCAAGGGATAGTTTGACTTCCTCTTTTCAATAAGTACTCCTTTAATTTTCCTTTCTTGTCTTACTGCTCTAGCAAGTATTTAAAGCACTCTATTGAAGAGGAGTGGAGATAGTGAGCAGCCTTGATAGATTCCTGACTTTAAAGGGAATGGAAAATGTTTTATTGAGAACCATTGATACAGGATGAACTTGACTTCTACTAGTGTAACTTCTCAACTCTTCTTTGAGCTTCAAGATACCTACCAGGCCCCATGATCAGAAATACCAAGAAAGAAGAGACAAGAGCTGGTATTTGAGTTCCTAGAAGCCCTAAGTTCCTAAGTTCCACCCATTCCCAAAAATGCTATGACTATTCCTTTTCGTTCATTGACTCTTTGCCCCCATGTTTCTTTTTTTTAATTAAAAAACATTATTTTTGTATGTGTATAAATGTACTGTCTGCATGAGGTTTGTGCACCCATGTCGTGCAATGCCACAGAGGTCAGAAGAAGGGGGCATCGGATTCCCCTGGAACTGGAGCAAAAGATGGTTCTCAGCTGCCATGCGGGTGCTGGGGATCAAACCTGGGTCCTCTGTAAGAGCAGTCAGCACTCTTAACCACTAGGCCATCTCTCCAGCAATTTAGAAAAGGCTTGGTGCCAAATAGCAAAACCATTATATAATAAAGTTACTAATATGGCAAATCAAGCATAATATATATAAGCCTTAACACTAATACAGATTTAACAGAGCGAATGGTCAAGAAGTGATACCTGACACTACTAACTGTTTTGATGCACAGCAGTTCTTCACTTAAGAACAAAGTTCAACTCACTAAACAAAGTCTTCCACTTCCAGCAAAATCTTAGTCATTCTCCTGAAACAGTCCTCAGCAACTCATCTAAATTTTTAGTTTCAGCAAAATTATGTTTAGCATTATGTTTAGGGAAATATAGGCATGGTGCACTAAAGCCGTAGTTTATGTCACCAGTCCACAAAGCATAGGAATTTCTAGAAAAGATGTATATTCCTATTAAAAGGCATATTTATTATTCAAAACTCATCACCGTCTTTTGAAATTGAACTGTGATGACTGGTTTGGCTGATTGCTTTAGCCATGCCATTTCACTTTCTTGTTTAATCTCCACTATGTCTTTTCCATGTATGCATGATTAGCCTGACACTGAAATTATGGTTAATAAACTTGCTGAGTTGAGATTCAAATCTGACACAGTCTGAAATACATCAACATTGGTTTCCTACTTCCAGACCAATCCAATCAACAGGTATCTTTTGGCTATGTCCCTGTTATCATAATTTCGATAATTAACTGGATTGATTTTTTTTAAATTTTTTATTTATTTTTGTATGTGTATGAATGTACTGTCTGCATGGAGGTTTGTGTACCCGTGTCTTGCAATGCCGCAGAGGTCAGAAGAGGGTCTTGGATTTCCCTGGAACTGGAGTTCTCCTGGAATTGGAGTTACAGACGGTTCTTAGCCACCATGTGTGTGCTGGGGATCGAACCTGGGTCCTCTGCAAGAGCAGTCGGTGCTCTTAACCGCTAGGCTATCTCTCCAGCCCCTGGACTGATTTTTTTTAAATCTAGAAACATCATGGAATATCTTCATAATCTTCATATATTAAGAACTCAGTACATCATTGATCTCTCTGACATTAACCTCCCTTTTTCAAGCAAAAACAAGGCTGTTGGATTTGTAAATTGGTACAATTTTCTACTGAGAATTTGACAGCATGTTACTATGAAAAAAAGTTCCCAGAAAAACCATGCATCTGGGACTAAACTCCCTGTAAGTCTGACCAACTGATTAGCAGCTCAGTAACTGTGGAGAGTTTTGAAGGTTGAAGATCCAGAGCCCACGTACAATTTCTCTTATGTCCCTAACTAGCCACTCCTTGCCCACCTCTCTTTCTGACTTAATATCTTGTGAATAACAGATAAAAAAAACTTTAGAAATATACTAACCTAGCAAGCCCTAGCTCCCACCAAGTAAAATACTAAGAATGCCATCAGATAGCACCTGAGGGCTATAGCCATGGTTTCTCTTTCTCTGTGTGTACTTAATATTTTCCATCATGCATTTTAAAAGGGCCTTGATTTATGACTTTTCTTTGTTCTGTTACTATAAAAACTTCATGAAACTGCTTCCATACTGGGACATGGATTTTGAGGTAGTCTGAACCTATGTTCCTGGGCCCTGGTCATTCATGTTTGGCTCCAGAATAAACTATCACAGATCATCTTTGAGATGACAGTTATGATTTTTGCCATTACAAAGCAAAGGTTGCTGAATTATTTGAAAGATCATGGGCTGGAGTGATAGCCTAGCAGTTAAGAGCACCGACTGCTCTTGCAGAGGACCCGGGTTCGATCCCCAGCACCCACATGGCGGCTAAGAACCGTCTGTAACTCCAATTCCAGAACTCCAGTTCCAGGGGAATCCGAGACCCTCTTCTGACCTCCGCGGCATTGCATGACACGGGTGCACAAACCTCCATGCAGACAGTACATTCATACACATACAAAAATAAATAAAAAAAATTAAAAAAAATAAATGTTTAAAAAAAAAAAGAAGATCAGTTCTGAAATATTTCCTAAATGGCTGAAGGTGATGAAATCATTCTCAAGGCTTTCATTTTAACGCAATTTAGAATGGTAAAATATTAAAAAGCAACACAATGTTCAATGAAAAACTGAATAAATGATTACTGAATTATATATTGGAAGAGTTTGAAATATATAATAAGATGGAAAGAAGTCCACAGTGTATGAAATTAAGAGAACCATATACATACATATATAATATATTATATTATTATATATATATATATATATATAAATTCAATAGTCAGACCCTATAATCATTATTTGTGTACATTATGAGGGAGTTTGTTTAAAAACTGAATAAAGTTTCTAGAAATTTCTTTGCAAAATCTGTTATGTTTGTGTGTATTATGATATATATATTTGTTAGTTTTTTCTCTAAATTTTTCAATGGGGGGGGGGGGCCGATTTTAGTTTTTCTTAAATTTCATGGCTCATAACTCCCTCTCCAAGGGAGTTCTCTTCTTTAAGCCAAGTGCTTGGAACTCTAATCTTTCCTGCCTTTCTGTGACATGTCTTATCTGATAGACAATAAAAGCCCTCTTTTAGAAGGAGGTCTGCCTCCACACCCTGGAGGATGGAAAGCAAGGAAATCTGCAGACACTCAGTCCTTCTTTTTTGATCCCTACAGGATTTTTTCACACTGTTAGCCATGATGGTTATGCAACTCAATGTGCATAAAGTAACTGAGGGTTGGAGCATTCTACATTGAATCATGATACGGTATCCCATAAATCTTCACAATTAGTATAATAGTTAATAAAACAAATAAGTGAAACCCAAATGATGGTGTTCTCAGAGCCTCAGAGAGCTGAATATTGGAGATCCCTGAAGGAAGTATGCCCCAAAAGGTGGAAGAGCTCAACACCCTTTGCCACCACCTCATCTTACACATTCCGATCCATCTCTTTCTTTGGAATATTTGTACACACACACCCACCCACCACACACACACATCACATACATATAAATATATATATATATATATATATATATTTCAAAATTGGTAAAAGGCAGTAGAAGAGACAGAAAACCTGCCACAACTCCAGTCATGGGCTACTAGGCTTCACAGCCAACCTGGAGGAATGGCTGGTGTGAAGTGACTCAAGTGATCAATTAGGTGCATGCTAAGCAGTAAACCCACCTGATTGTTACCTATGCGTATTTCTAGAGAACCTCCAGAAAAGAAAGGGAAGAGCTACCTGGACCTTTAAATATATAACCAAAAGTGAAAACCTGAAACCTAGACCAGCCAGTCATCCATAAACCAAAGAGAAGACAGTGAACGGATCTGAAGGAAACAATCAAAGTAAGCCTTCAATATAGCAAAGAAACTTTTCAGATTTGCACCAGAATACAAACAACAAAACAAACCTATATGCCAAAAACACAACAAAAAAACCAATAACATGGGAAAAACACATGATAAATCCCCACCAAACTCTACCAGTCCTATGGAAGATTCCTACAATGAGATCTCCCTGGAAGGAACCCAGGACACAGATCTGAGAAAAATAATCATAGACATATTCAAAGAAATCAAAGAATATAAAGAACAAGTAAAAGAACTAAAGGGAGAGAATGAAAAGCTTAGGAAGGAAGTATAGGGAGAGAATGTCAAACTCTGGAAAGAACTAGAGGGAAATAATGAAAAAATCCAGAAGGAAGAGGAAACACTGAAAAGATCCATGCTAAAACGAAAAGTGAAACCAACCAGTGAAGCAAGAAGCTACAAGAAGAGAATGACAAGCTCCAAAAAGAAGTGGAAATACTAAAGAAATCACAGGATGAAATGAAAAAGGAAAGCCAACACTCATCCAACGAACAGGAAAGGATGGGAGAAAGCCTCAGTAATAGAATGGATGAAGCAGAAAATAGAATATCAAGACTGGAAGATAAAATGCTCAAGCAAAGATTTTGAAAAATTAAAAAAAAAACAACAACAGAAGAGTGGAACAATCAGGAAATGTGGGATACTATGAAAAGATCAAATCTCCACATCATAGGGCTAGAGGATGGAGAAGAATTCCACGACTATAGTATTAACCAGATCTTCAACAGAATAATAGAAGAAAATTTCCCCAAACTGAAAAAAAGAAAAAGATTGCTTCTGTTGATTTAGAGAACCCTGACAAATACAGATTTTGTACCAGGAGTGGTTCTAGAGAAACAGAATTGAAAGGATGAATTTCTTTAGTGGGCTTGGTAGTCTCTGGAGCCAGCTCTCCAACCCAATGAAGCCTAGAGTTAATGAAGGCTTTCCTGGTGGCATGAAGAGGAATGATAATCCTTGGTGCAGACTATTTGATGTAATTATGAAGATAGATCCATTTGACTCACCTAACTCGCCTCTTGTGAGAAGCAAGGAATTTAGCGACTCTCTATATAAAACGTTTGAGAAATTGTGGAAAAATAAGGAAAATAATGATGTTGCCTTCTTGCTCCTAGCATGTCTGGAAGGCAGGAGATGCTGTAAGGTGCCTTCTGGTGCTACTATGTCCTATGATTAAGGTCAATGGAAAACTCCAACAACCCAAACCAGACAGGACAATAAATGGCCCAGACCCTTCAGGGATGAAGGTATGGGTCACTCCTTAGGAAATACAGAATGGGTCGTAGAAGAAGGTAGTCATAAATATCAGCTGAGGCCACGGGACCAGTTGCAGAAATGTGGATTATAATAGATATTAACTTTTGTCCTATTTGGTTAAGAATGTGCATATATATATATATATGAAGTGGATACTTGTGTTGTTCCCTTTTGAATGTGCAACTTAGATATGTGTTAAGTGTTGTCATATTTAGGTTATTAGATTCTGAAGGACTAAGTTCTTCTCAAGGACATTACCACCTACTCTAAGATATAATGCTTTGCTATTGCACATGAGATACTTATAACATGTTAGGTGGAATTATGACCCTGCCATTGTTTGCAATTGACTAAAAAGCATAACATAAAGAGAGGCTATTTATTGGGTGTCAAGTTGACAAGGGGTGGGCTTGTGATGGTTAATCTTGGATGTCAACTTGACTGGACAAAGGAACAAATAAGAGAAAAAGAGTCTTCTGATTGGACCACCTCAACCCGGATGGCCCACCCCAAATGTGGGCGTTACCTTCTGCCGGCAAGCAGTATTTAAGGCCACGGCAGAGGGAGCTAGTCCCTTTTCTCCTGCGGCTTGCTTCTCTCATCTGGTGAGTTTGTCTTGCTGCTGTGATCAACCTTTCAGATCCCAGCGTGTACTGAGACCGACAGATCTCCTGGAATCCATTCAGGCCTTCAGCACTAGATTGGGACTACTGAGACATCCAGCCTTGTGGACTGAGCAGTTCCCTGGATTCTCGGCCTTTCCAGTGTGGTGCAGCTACTGTTGGACTCCTTGAACTCTGTCATGAAAGCAAATCAATAAATTGTATATAGCTATATATTCATCCTGTTGCTTCTGTTTCTTTAGAGAACCCTGACCAATACATATGTGTCATATATATGCATATTTTGGAGCTATACAAATTGGATGGAACAATAACAACAAAGGGACTGGGTCAAAGAACTGACTGAAACAATAAACTTCTCCAAAAAAACAATAAACCTCTATATAGAGAATCTTTAAATAAAGACTGAGAAAAAACTGTAAGACACATATGGCAGAATGCACAAATTTGGGTGGGATGTGGGGCCTGGAAGGGGGAATGAATCTAAATTGGACTTAAAAATGTTCTATGAAATGGACAAAACTTCAATGAACATTTTAAAAATTGGTAAATATAAATATTTCCTTGAATTGTGTGAGCTACTCAAGCAAATTAAACAAACTCAAATAAGGGGCTTATAGAAATCTCAGTTTACATCTGATCAGTCAAAACATACAAATAATACACTCTAAGCTTGTGTCTGTCTTCTGAACACAGTGCTTGGGATTGTGAACTAAGCCTATAGGATCTGCATAGCTATTTGTGACACATGCTGTAGACTTGAGTGTCTGCTTGGCATGTGGGGATTGTCCCCATATGCCTGGTGCTGAAAGTATTCTGTGTGGTCTGTGGTTTGAAAGTAGAGGGGGACAACACACTCTTTCCTTTTTCTGGTAGAGTAGAGAGATCAGAAGCTTATTGGAATGGACTTAACCAAACCTGGTGATTTTCATTTTATTGATGTTTTGTGTATTTCATACATCATTTTCAATTCAGTTTAGGCGTATTCCCCTTTCCCTTCCTCCCACCCCACCCCATCCCAGATCGTGCATTCTGTCATAATTGTCCTGCATCTTTCTCTCAGTCTCTTTTTTATGTTTAGGAATTCACATTTTCCTCCATTAATTTTATATTACTCTAAAATATGGATACATACTCTCCACCCATATATAGTAATTACAGAGTCTGAAAATAATTGGTGGGTTGATTCTAGAGCCCATTGAGAGATTCACATTATAACAACGTAGTTGCTTTCAGATAAACAGAAATATAACCCCATAATATCATTCAGCTTGCCTTTTGTCTGGGGGATTTGGTGTTAGCATCCACAAATGAGGGACTGTGTTACTTCACTCAGCATAATGGCTTTGAGCTCCATCCATTCACCTGCAAAGTTCATAATGCCATCTTTCTTTACCACTGAATAGTACTCCATTGTGTAGATGTACCATATTTTTGTCATCCACTCATCTGTTGAGGGGCATTTGGGTTGTTTCCAGCTCTTTGCTATTGTGAAGAGAGCTGCAATAAACATGGATGTGCATGTAGCTCTGTGATAGGATGAGTCTTGTGGGTATATACCCAGGAGTGGTCTGTCTGGGTCAAGTAGTAAGCTCATTCTGAATCTTTTAAGGGTTCTCCACACTGCTTTCCATAGTGGCTGTACAAGTTTACATTCCCACCAGCAGTGGATGAATGTTCCCCTTTCCCCACAACCCCTCTAGCATCTGTTGTCTTTTGTTTTCTTAATCTTAGCTAGCCATACTGGAGTGAGATGATATCTGAGAGTGGTTGTAATTTGCATTTCCTTAATTTAACACTTTTTAAGATGTTTCTCAGCCATCTTTACTTCCTTACTGGTGAAGACACTGTTCAGCTTTTTACTCCATCCTTTGAGTTGGTCATTTGTCTTCTTCTTTGTATTTTAGTAGTTTATATATTCTTGATGTTAATGATCTGTCAGATGTGTCACTGGTAAAGATTTCTTCCCACTCTGTGGGTTTTATCTTCACCTTCTTGTTTGTGTTTTTAGCTGTACAGAAGCTTTTGAGTTTTATGAGGTCCCATTTGTCAGCTGTTGACCTTACTTCCTATGCGGCTGCTGTCTGATTTAGAAAGTCTTTTCCTATGCCCATTTTTTGTAGGTTGTTGCTGACTTTTTCTTTCATAAGGGTTTCAGGCTTCACGTTGAGATCTTTGATCTACTTGGAGTTGATTTTTGTACAGGGTGAGAGGTAGGGGTTTAATTTTGTTCTACAGATGATCCAATTTTGCCAGCACCGTTTGCTGAAAATGCTATCAGTCCTCCATTGAGGGTCTTTTGCCCCTTTGTCAAATATGAGGTGGCTGAAATTGTATAAGCTCAAGTTTGGATCTTCAATTTTGTTCCATTGGTCAACTGGGCTGTTTTTGTGCCAGTACCAGGCTGTCTTTATAACTATGGTCCTGTAATATAGTTTGAAGTCTGGTAGGGAAGTCCCTCCTGTATTGAATTTTTCACTAAGGGTTGCTTTAGCTATTCGGGGTCTTTTGTTTTTCCATATGAATTTAACAATTTTTTTCCCAAGTCTGTGAAGAAGCTCATAGGGATTTTGATTGCGATTGCATTGAATCTGTATATCAGTTTGGGTAAAATGGAGATTTTTACTATATTAAGTTTCCCAATCCATGAGCATGGGAGGTCTTTCCATCTTTTGAGGTCATTTTCAGTTTTCTTCTTGAGGGGTTTAAAATTTTTGTTGTAGAGGTCTTTTGTATATTTGGTTAGGTTTGTTCCCAGGTATATTATTATTTTTGAGGCTATTGTGAGTGGGAAGGTCTTCTTATACTTTTGTCCACATTCTTCTAGCTTTCATAGTTTGTGCTGAGAAGTCAGGTATGATTCTGATGGGTTTCCCCTTATATGTTATTTGTTGTTTTTCTCTTGTGTTTTTCAGTATTTTGTCTTTGTTTTGAGCATCTAATGTTTTAACAATTATATGGCATGGGGAATTTCTTTTCTGGTCTTGTCTGTTTGGTGTTCTATGTGCTTCTTGTATTTGTATGGGTTTGTCTTTTTTCAGTTTAGGTAAATTTTCTTCTATTATCCTGTTGAAGATCTGGTCAGTAGTGTTGTCTTGGGATTCTTCTCCTTCCTCTATCCCCTATGATGTGGAAGGTTGGTTTTTTCATAGTATCCCACATTTCCTGGTTATTTCGCTCTTGTGTTTTTTTACATTTTTCATAATCTTTACTTAAGCATTCTAGTTGGACCATGTTATCCTGCAGGTCTGATATTCTTTTTTCTGCTTCTCCCATTCAGATTCTGAATCTTTTCCCTATCCTTTCCTGTTGGTTGGATAAATGTTCAATTTCCTTTTTCATTTCATCCTGTGATTTCTTTAGTGTTTCCACTTCCTTCTGGAGCCTGTCATTCTCATCTTGGAGGTCCTTGGTTTATTGGTCATTTTCTTTTTCCCTTTCAGCCTGGGATCTTTTCAGCTTTTCCAGTTCCTTCTGGAGTTTGTCATTTTCTCCCTTTAGTTCTTTCCAACATTTGTCATTATCTCCCTCTAGGTCCTTCTTGAATTTTTCAGTCTCTCCCCTTATTTCTTTCCAACAATTGTCATTATCACTCTCTTGGTAATTCTTGAGTTTTTCATTTTCTTCCCTTAGTTATTTAATTTCTTTGAATATGTCCACAGTTGTTTTTCTAAAGTCCATGTCTTGGCTTCCTTCCAGGGAGATCTGGTTGTAGGAGTCTTCTATAGGGTTGGTAGAGTTCGGTGTGGATTTACTATGAACTTTTCCCATGTTGTCTTTTTTTGTGCATCTTTGGCATGTGGACTTGTTTATTTGTTTCTTTGGGTTCTGGTGCCTCAGTGTTGGCTGCACAGCTAGATCCTCTGCACCACCACTTCCCTAGGCTGGTCTTTTGCAAGTTGGTGTTCTGCAGGACACGGGTAAAGTCCACTCACCCAGCAGGGTGCATGCTGGCCTTGTGCTATGTGGTGTGTGGCTAACTCCACCCACGTCTCACGCTGGGACCAGAAGGTTGGAATGTCCTGGGCGATACCAGGCCTCTATGGGGCACAGGGGTGCCCAAAGCCCCTAAGAAGGCAGGCCTCACCTGGTCTTTTGTAGTTGGCATTCTGCAGGACACAGGTGACGTCTGCTCGGCCAGCAGGGTGATGCTGGCAAGCCTGGTGATTTTATTATAAGGATCTAGGAGCTTTTAAAGTGTGTCAAATCACTATAAATAAAGTCTAATTGGGGCTCATGTGAGGCGGGGCCTTAGCTATGGAGAGCTGCTGGAAAGGAGGCAGTTACATTCTTATACTTTTCACTCAGAATGTCCTGGTTCATCTTCTATGTCTCTTAAATGTTTTCTTTATCATCTCTAGAGTGGCTTCTAAGCTCACACTGCAGACATGAAACACCCACAACACTGAAGTTCTTCACATTTCATGTTATCAAAAGACAGCTACCAAATTTCTGATTTCCAAAATACTAAGAGTATCTCCTTAGTTTAGTAGGTCATATTTACATATCAGTCCTGCTTTAATACATATTAGCCAAAGAATCCAAGCCACGAAGTAGACAATCTGTCAAGGACAATCCTAGAAAACAGGGAAGGTGGTCGGGGTCTGGAAAGTTAACACAAGTTTATTCCCTCATTTTTTTTTTTTTTTTTTGTAAACATCTGCAACATAGCACATACTTCTGTTTTGAAGATGTATTATATAAGAGAGCATTTTGCATTTTATGCTATCTGAATTATTGAGTGTGAACATGTGCTACTTTTGTATTAATGGAAAGATATACCAAAAAAGAAATAATCTACTACATTTTAAGAGGCAATGGAGACAACAGATAGGTTTCCACGTGATACTGGCAAAGAGGGGAGTTATTTATATCCTGCTCAAGGTGCCAAGGGAGGCAGAAAATACTCTGGCAAAGAACTCCAGGACAAAACCTCTTACAGCTTTTGTTCCAACATTCTTTGCTAATGACCCAAGTCCATGTAGAATGCCTAATGAAAAAGGGAAAGTTCAGATTTAAGGTCCAAGGACACAAAGAAACATTAGAGATTCTGGCTTATTTTCACCTAAAACAAGTGAGGAAGGAAAATGGAAGTGGTGCCACAGGAGTCAGGTTTCATTTAACCCCAGGAGATTGGTGGGAGGGTTGAAGTCACTCACCCTCAGTGATTTTAATTTTGTAAAATGAATGGGCTTGAACCAGGGAATGTATAATTATGAAAACGTGCATTATTAAAGAGTTGGTAAAAGTCATTTGTAAAATAATGAGCCTCGAATACTAACTTGGTTGTTAATGACAGTGAAAGTGTACTATTGAACCATTTTGATGTGTGTATTATAAAGGGATTTTCAATATTTGAGGTCTTGGTCATTTATTACAAGACCAGCCTCATCATTCAGGTAGCAAGGCACTGCTATCTCAGTGGGTTTTTAAACCCTCCTTCATGGCTCATTAACAAGGATGGACATAACTGCAGAGGTCATAAAACACAATAGCCTCCTACATTTCACTGATAAATAGGTCAGTGAGCTTACTGCATGGAAACAACAACATTCAGATAAGTGCAAATAGAAACCTCACACACAGCTAATTGTATATGGGATGGCCAGCACATCTACTGATACATAGTGCCCGTGAATTAAAATAGTTATCAAGTGTATAGGACTGCCTTTAGTTTGACTCTTCTCTGCATCTATTCCACAATGCTGTCACTAATATTTCCTTCATTTCATCAAAACAAGAGTGAGAAGAAGGAAGAGTCAGAAGACACCTTTGTGTACAAGGTAAGTAAAATCTTTGTGCAACATTTTTGTTTTCATGAGAGTAAATAGTTGATGTCTCATAATTATTCTATATTGCTTTTCTTCTGCCCACTGCACAACATTATTTTAGTTTTTAGTTTCAAGTCAGCTGGCTCCTTTCTTATCTTTTCTGTATTTCAGGATATGGATATTCTCCAAATTCTAAATGTACTTGAAATCCTTCCCTGATAATCAAAAGTTTGTCAGGAGATTTTTCTGGCATTGAACTCTGTATTACACTGCTTGAAATCATTCAATAATATGTTGCATGCCAAACAAACAAGTCTTACTCTTTAGTCTCCAATATATGCCAAAATAAATGGCTCTTTCAGATTTAGTTTCTATTCTGAGTGATATTTCTATGTGGTATCATGTTTCCCCTTATCAACCTTAGCTTTATGGGATGAGAAGCCTCAAGACCAAATATTAGTTCCCAGCCTATTTTAACAATGTATCAAACTCAGAGAGCCATTATAAACCATTTCCTGAAACAAACTGCTGTGCCTTATCTATACAATTGCTTTATTACCTTCAGCAGTACTGCCTCAAGCTTGGACCCTGTTTTCAAATTTATTTCATGAACCATAGCTTATATTTCTATGTAACTTTCATTTTACTTTATCTACAGGTTTTTGGACTCCTTGTAGAATTAACAAGGCCTATGTTGTGGGATAATCTTAAATAATTTAAATAATTGGGAAAAAAATCTCCTACTCAAGACTTGGTCTTCAAAGGTTTGTTCACATTGGCCACTGGCTAGATCACCTACAGGCTGTGGTCCCTTTTATTTGTAATTCCATCTTCCAAGGATGAGCAAAACCAGCAATATATTGCCAACTGAGGGTAAACACCCTTGTGGAGGTGGTGATTTGTGCTAACCTGATACAAATGAGGGTCTAAATCATGGGCCTTATCTTATTTGGGTCTAGGTAATGACTGACAGTTTGGGTCAGTGCTCCAAAAGGCAGGACCTGAAACATACAGGAAGGTCTAGTCTGGCAAACCCCAATAGCATCACTTTTTTATAATGTTTTTTATTGATGTTTTGTGTATTTCAGACATCATTTATCAGTTCAGTTTAGGCATATTCCCCTTTCCCTTTCTCCCCACCCCTCCCGATCATGCATTCTGCCTTAACTGTCTTGCATCTTTCTCTCAGTCTTTTCTTTTATGTTTAGGAATTCACATTTCCTCCTTTAATTTTATATTACTCTAAAATATGAACACATACTTTCCACTCATAAACAGTAATTACAGAGTCTGAAAGTAAGTTGTGGATGGATAATAGAGCCCGTTAAGAGATTTACATTATAACAACATAGTTGCTTTCACATAAACAGAAATATGACAATAATGTTATTCAGCTTGCCTTTCATCTGGGGATTTGGTGCTAGCATCCACAAATGAGGGAAATCATTTGTTTTTCTGGGACTGTACTACTTCACTTAGCATAATGGCTTCAAGTTCCATCCATTTACCTGCAAAATTCATGATGTCATCTTTCTTTCCCATTGTGTAGATGTACCACATTTTTGTCATCCACTTGTCAGTTGAAGGGCATTTGGGTTGGTTCCAGCTCTTTGTTATTGTGAAGAGACCTACAATAATCACGGGTGTGCAAGTATCTTTGCAGTAGGATGAGTCTTATGTGTATATACCGTTTTTAATCGTGTATAAAATCGTTTTTTATCGTATATACGAGTTTTTAAGGGTTCTCCACACTGCTTTCCATAATGGTTGTACACGCTTACATTCCCACCAGCAGTGGATGAGTGTTCCCCTTTCCCCACAACCTCTCCAGCATTTGGTGTCTTTTGTTTTCTTGATCTTAGCCAGTCTTATCGGAGTGAGATGATGTCTGAGAGTGGTTTTAATTTGCATTTCCTTTATTATTAATGATGTTGAACAATTTTTAAGATGTTTCTCAGCCATCTTTACTTCTTCACTGGTGAAGTCTCTGTTCAGCTCTTTACTCCAACTTTTGAGTAGGTCATTTGTTTTCTTACTTGTTTTTGAGTAATATTATTGACATTAATGCTCTGTCAGATGAATCACTGATGAAGATTTCCTCCCATTCTGTGGGTTTTCTCTTCACTTCCTTGATTGTTTCTTTTGCTGTACAGAAGCTTTTGAGTTTGATGAGGTCCCATTTGTTGACTGTTGACCTTATTTCCTGCACAGCTGCTGTTGGATTTAGAAAGTCTTTTCCTATGCCTAGGTCTTATAGGTTGTTACTGACTTTTTTTCTATCACCTTCAGGGGTTCGGGTTTCACTTTGAGATCTTTGATCGACTTGGAGTCGATTTTTGTACAGGGTGAAAGGTAGGGATTTAATTTTGTTCTTCTACAAATGGTGATCCAGTTTTGCCAATACCATTTGCTGAGGATACTATCCTTCCTCCATTGAGGGTTTTTTGCCCCTTTTTCAAATATGAGGTGGCTGAAATTTTATGAGCTCAAGTTTAGATCTTCGATTTTGTTCCATTGGTCAACTGGTCTGTTTTTATGCCAGTACCAGGCTGTTTTTATGACTATGTCCCTGTAATATAGCTTGGAGTCTGGTAGAGCAATCCCCCCTGTATTGCATTTTTCACTCACAGTTGCTTTAGCTATTCAGGGTCTTTTATTTATCCATATGAATTAAAGGATTTTTTTTTCAAGTCCGTGAAGAAGCTCATAGGGATTTTGATTGGGATTACATTGAATCTGTATATCAATTTGGGTTAAATGGACATTTTTACTGTATTAATTTTTCCAATCCATGAGCATGGGAGGTCTTTCCATCTTTTTATGTCATTTTCATTCTCCCTCTTCAGGGGTTTAAAATTTTTGTTGTAGAGATCTTTGGTATCTTTAATTAGATTTATTTTCAGGTATTTTATTATTTTTGAGACTATCGTGAGTGGGAAGGTCTTGTTATAGTCCTTATCCACTTATTTATTGTTAATGTAAAGAAAGGCTACTGATTTTTCTAGGTTAATTTTGTACCCTGCCACTTTACTGAAACTAAATTTTTTCTAGAAGTTTTCAGGTAGAATTTTTAGCATCCCTTAGGTAAACTATCATATCATCTGCAAATAAGGACTAGCTTAACTTCTTCTTTTCCCATTTGTACTCTTTTAACTTCCTTCTCTTGTCTTATTGCCCTAGCAAACCTTTCAAGCACTGTGTTGAAGAGGCATGGCGATAAGGGGCAGCCTTCCCAGGTTCCCGCTTTTAAGGGAAATGGTTCTATTTTTTCTCCATTTAGGATGATGTTAGGAGTGGGTTTGCTGTATATGGCTTTGATCATATTGCAGAATGTTCCCTTCAGTCCACCTCCCTTTAGGACTTTAAATATGAAGGGATGCTGGATCTTGTCAAAGGCTTTTTTTGCATCAATCGTGTTGTTTTTGTCTTTCAGTCCATTTATGTGTTTTACGATATTTATTGATTTATGTATGTTGAACCATCCATGCAACTCTGGTATGAATCCAACTTGATCATGATGGATGATCTTTTTGATGTGGGTCTGTATACGATTTGCAATTATTTTGTTGATAATTTTTCCATCTATGTTCATTAATGAGATAAGTCTATAGCTTTCGTTTTTGCTTGTATCTTTGCCTGGTTTTGGTATTAGAGTGATGGCATCACGTTTTATTGCTGCCATCCAGTATATCCTCCTATTCTTGCCCTCCTCTGCCTCATAACATCTGCTTAGCCTTTGTGGGTAGACAGTGGGGTAGGATCATGGTGGTATCACCATCATTCTCTTCTGATAGGAGCAAATACTTTGGGGGTAAGAATAGAATCATTTGGAGGAATAGCAGGAGAACAAGTACAGCATTCTAGAACTGGCCCTGTTATATAGGTCTGTCCTTCATGAAGACAGTAGGTGGAGTTGAGACATTTTTCAAGTTGGATGTTCCAAGAAAGGAGGCAGTGGTCCCAACAAGCACATGGTGCATAGGGTGTATGACATATTGCCTCGGAGATTAGTGAGGCACGGGTCATTATATAAAGCAGAAGATGCCCCTCCCCCAAAAGGCCTGTTATACTTATGTAGAATGTGGCTAGGGAAACACTCTGTGACTGACTCCAGTTTGCAAAGTTCTTGTGGCTGTATCTATAGAAGTCAGTATTATGATTCCTATTGAACAGAGTGACATCATTGCCACAACTCCCAGATGTCCCTTGTTGAATTCCTTAGACTTCGGCCCTGAATTGACAAGTTGGCCCTCAGGCTTGTGAATGGAGCAGGGTAAAGCAGTCCTCAGGAGCTGGCTGTAGGCTATTTAATTGTCTCCAGATTTTAGTAATTGAATCCCTGAGCTAAAGCCATGTGCAGATTGATGAGCTTCTGGTGTGGTGAAAGTATAGCAGTGTGATAGAAAGGTGATCTTGAGGGGTTCTCAGGCTCCTCAGTCACTGTCCATCTGCCTGAACATTTTGGGGGATCCTTCATTTGGGAATAATGGATTCAGGCATGTAGAGGTTCAATGTTTAGAGATGTAGAAGTAGTCAGAAACACAAATTTGGGTACTTGCCATGTGGATTTGACGGTGTCTTGTGCCAATAATTTACCGATACAAAGTCTCCAGGTCTGTGGGAAAGTACTGGGCTACTTATAGACAAGGGATGAAAGCACTTTAGCACTCATTGATGTAACTGTGCTGTGGTAGTGGCTAGGAGTTACAGCTGAGCATGGATCTCTGTGTTTCCCATCTCCTTGTACTTTCCTGGGACTCTCATGTGAGCATGGTCTACAAACAGAACCTCATCACCTGAGAGCTTAAATCCTGTTTAGAGTATCTCACCAGTAAGAGTGCCATAAGATACACTGAGCTCCAGAGAAATTCAGTTTCCTGACAAAATTTATTTAGGATTATTTTGATGTTCCTGTCATGTACTCAACTTTCCCTGAGACTAATAAGCCAAATGTAAGTTCTCTTTCATTTGTAGAGCTTTTGCCAGTCCTCGTGTAATCTCAGCGATGGAGGCAGGTCCAATGTCCCAATTACTGGAGGTAACATATCAGTGAGAAAAACCCTTGTCACCCTCTTTGCCTTTTCACTTCTGGTATGGTCTGCTTCTACCTAGCTGTTGTCATAAGTGCATATGATGACCACTAGCTATTTAGATCCCTTTTTAGGCAGTAGTTCAATAAAGTATATTTCCAGATCTTCCAAGGAGCTTTTTTCAGGTCCTTGTCTTTCTGGAGGCTGGAAATAAGGGAGGAACCTTATTTGGAGTTGTTGTGGGTGGGTGTGAGTTTGGTATCACAGGGTTACATTCCCATAAAGCATGGGGGTTCTGGCCACATAGTCATACTGGTTTATTAGTGTGGCTAATGCTTTTTGCCCCATATAGGTGTCCTCGTGCAGTTGATGAACCATTGGATTGGACAGGTGATCTAGGACAAAAGGGTGTCCATCAGGAAGGAGCCATCCTCCATCTGACCACTTGCATTGTCCAAGCCTCCTCTTTTTGTAGGTCATACAAATGCTTGGTTAAGATGGAAGCAGTACAGGTGCTTGGTTAAGATGGAAGCATTTGAGGCTGGAGAGATGGCTCAGCAGTTAAGAGTACCTACTGCTCTTGCAGAGGACCCAGGTTCAACTCCCAGCACCCACATGGCAGATAGGAACCATCTTTAAGCCAGGCATGGTGGTCCACACCTTTAATCCTAACACTTAGGAGGCAGAGGCAGGTGGATCTCTGTGAGTACAAAGCCAGCCAGATCTACAGGGCTAGTTCTAGGCCAGCTGGGGCTACAGGGAGACCCTGTCTCAAAAACACCAAATAACAACAACAAAAAAATTTGTAAACTTAAAAAAAAAAAGAAGAAAAGATGGAAGCATTTAATATTGTTTTGGTAGGGACCTGTGTCATCTTCATCATATCTTCTTATCTTGCTTCCTCATCTGTGAGTCCATTTCTTTTGGTAATGGAATCTTCTCCATCTTGATGTTTAACGTGGATGATGGCAATGGCTGCTGGATCCCAAACTGCTTTGTGGAAATGTCGATTTTTTTTTCTCTTTTCTTCCTGCAGTAAGAAGACCCATCTCCTTATAGAGGGCCCCATGTACTTGGAGAATGTCAAAGGCATATCTTGAGTCTGTGCAGATGTTTTCCATTTGCTCCTGCTTAACTCCAGGGCCCTGATTATGCATAACAGTTCTGCCTATTAATATGATCATCCCACTGGGTGGGCTCCTGACAGTGTTACTTCTTTTTCTTTTATCACCATCTATCCTGACAGATGCTTCCCATTTGATAGGAAGCTGATGCCATTAGTGTAGAGAGTTCAGTCTAGTGAGGGTTAAAGGCTGAGCTTTTGTCCAAAGCAGTTGGGAGTGATGCATATTGGAAACAACAACAACAACAACAACAGAAAGGACTGCATCAAAGAACTGACTGAAACAGTGAACTTCAGCTCAAAACAGTCAACTTCCACATGGAGAATATTGAGAAAGACTGAGAAAGAGATTAAAAGCTTGTTTGGCAGAATGCATGAGCTCTGGTGGGGTGGGGGCATGGGGGGAACACAGGTCTAGATTTGATTAAAAAATATATATATATATAAAATAAAGGCTGATTCATGAAGTCTGGGGGACTCAAATATATCTAATCCATTTATTCAATGCAATCATAGTTTGGAGGTTCCAATTCAATAGGTAGGAAAGTGGCTGGTTTTAACATTTTGACAGTTTCCAACTTTACTCAGAAGTTTTCTACATAGGAGGCTCTGGTATCAGCTCATAGAGGAGTTGTTGAACCAGTAGTATCCCCAACGTCCATTAGGGCCTTGATTGCATGAGGGACCTTGAGATTTATGGATTAATAGTCAATTTGTGACTTCCTTGGCCAAGAGAGCTATGGCCACCAGGTTCCAAGGCAGCCTTGTCCATGTCTCTTTGCTTGGACAAGTAGGGCAGACAGGGCCATAAATTCTGGGTTAAGACTCCAAATCCATTCTTTTTTTGGACAAATAGATTAAACCCTCAGGTCACGCCAGGGAGTCCCAAGGCTGGTGCTTCCAGGAGGGCCTCCTGGAGAATCAAGAGGGTACCTTCTTCTTGTCCACATTCAGATTGTTCCTTTTCTCCTTGGATTATGACTCCATAGAGGGTTTTGACTGTGGATAATTAGGCATCTATATGCACCAAAAGCCAGCTTTGCCCAGAAAACTTCAGGTTGTTTTATAAGATTTTCAGGATTGGGAGGAACCAAACTACCCTTTATTATTCAGCCCCAAGGCCAGATGATGCCCTTTTTGAGATCTGGAATCCAAAATATTTAACTTTTTTTTTTTTCTTTTTTTGCAGAGCTAGCCTTCCCGAGGGGTACCTTGTATCTAGCACCAGGGAACATATCTAGTCGTGTTTCTGCTCCCCTGTTGCAATCCTTTAGTGTTGTTCTTGTCAGGAGTAAATCATCTGCATGTTGCATTTCACTTATGCACTTGGGAAATGTGACAAATACTCTGCCAGGGCTTCCCCCAGTATTGTGGGAGAGTTTGCAGTCCCTTAGGGCAATTGGGTCCAGGTCAATTGTTTCTTCTGGCCAATGGTGGGTCTTCCTATTTGAATTCAAATATGGGCTGACTTACAGGGTGGATGGAAAAAGCATCCTCAGATCGGGATATACAAATCCCTGAGCTTCAGCATGGCTGAATGTGTGTAAGGTTTGGGGATCACCAGATGATGGTGGCATTGGCCTGGCTGATGGCTCCTAAGTTCTGGGCCAATTGATAGTCATTGGTACCTGGTTTCTTCATAGGGAGCAGTGGATTATTCCATGCATATTGCTATTTTCACAGCAGTCTGAAATATAGTGATCTCTGAAAATGAGCCTGGATGCCATTCTTGGCAATAGGAATATTGTTGGACTTCAGGGAGCAGCTTGCCTAATATAGATGGATGGATAGAGCCCAGTCCAGATGGGCTCCTCTCAGGCAAGTCCTTGGGGAAGTGGGAACTCTAAGATTTCAGGACAGAGCTGGTGTTTATGGAGGGGTGAAAATGGATTCTCCATTCTTTCTTTTGAAAACTGACAGGATCAGAGAAGTGGTTTGTGTGGGTCCCTGAAGTTTGAGAAGGATGGTGCCATACCCAGAAAAGGTGATTTGTGCCCTTAAATTAGACGGAAGTTCTTTTCCCAGCAAGGGTATACGCTGGGTAGTAGAGGAATTCAGTTTTTACCTGGTGTCCTCCCATGATGCAACCGTGTGACTCGCAGAAGGGGCGCCTGGTTGGGACTCCAGTAGCTCCTACTATTGTTGTTGCCTTCCCTGACATGGGACCCACCAGCCTGGTCATGACTGAATATTCATCACCAGTGTCCACCATTAAGTCCATCAATAGTCCCTTACTTTCATTTTGGCCATGGAATCCCTGGGACCTAGGCATATGGGAATTCAGTTTACCTCAAATGGAATTGGTTCTGGGCTGGCCAGGATGATGAGGTTAGTGGCAGGGTTTAACCTGATACAAAGCACAGTCCTGTCTAGTTCTTTGATCACATCTTCTCCCCCCCACTGCCTTCTATTAGGTCATCTGCTTTTCCAGTGCCCAATTTCATTGCATTAGGCACTTTAATCTTTTTATAGGGGAGTGAGAAACTTGCCCCTCATCCTTGTCTGGATCTGTCTAGGACTGAGGAAGGCAGGTTGACCCAAGGCTTCCACCGGGAGGGCTGTCTTTGTTTCATCCTATTGTATGTTTCTCTTCTGGCAATTTGTTTCAGGTTCCTGATTATTCTGTCGGCAACCTCCCTACAT
Source organism: Rhizomys pruinosus (assembly GCA_009823505.1). Classification (NCBI taxonomy): domain Eukaryota; kingdom Metazoa; phylum Chordata; class Mammalia; order Rodentia; family Spalacidae; genus Rhizomys; species Rhizomys pruinosus. The sequence goes on along the minus strand of VZQC01011136.1, from coordinate 327,331 downwards.
ATTGTTCATCCCTATGCACTCTTCTGGATTTTGCAAAGTTTTCCAGATAGCTCCTTTTACCTGTCCCAGAAAGGCAGCATTCATTATTTTCTGGATTTTGAGGCTCTGGGGGTAAAAGGAAGGGAATAGGCAGAAGTTGTTCACATAGGCTCGTATGATAGTCAGAAGGGCACTCATCTGTTTTTTTCTGAAAATCTCCATAGTTTTAGACATGTTGGTAGGGTTTTGTTTTTTCTTTTAGCCTTTCTAGGAGAGACTGCTTGTTGCCCTCTAGGATGAACCAATCACACTTGGAGTTAGACTCCCAGTGGTTATCTTCTGGGAGGGCATTTGTGACCCACACCCCTGTATTCAATTGTCCTGTCAAGATAAAGCCCTCAAACATATATGGGCCTCAGCCATTACCATTTCTTAGTCCTCAGAATGAGGAGAGTCAGGAGGAGTTGCTGACAGTCTCCTTGGGTTTGCTGGGGTGAGTTCGACAGATGTTCTAGTTTGTCACTCTGACCGACACCAACTTGGTGAGGAAAGGGTTTATTCAGCTTACATCTCCTGGGTCACAGTTCATTCACTCAGGGAGCCCAAGGCAGGAACTCAGGGCAGGAACCTGGAGGCAGGAGCTGAAGCACAGGCCATGCAGGAATGCTGTTCACTGGCTTGCTCCCCTGGCTCATACCCAGCCCACCTTCTTATATAGTACAGAACAACCTGCCCAGGGTGGCAACACTCATTGTGGGCTGGGCCCTCCCACACTGCTTGACCATCAAGACAATACTCCACAGATGTGGCCGCAGGCCAATCCAATGGAGCCAATTCCCCAATTGAGGCTCCCTCAACCCAGGTGTGTCAAGTTGACACTAAAGCTATCCAGCACAATTGACCCCTTGTCAACTTGACACACAAAACAAATCACTATTAAACCACCACCTTTCCAGTTCTTATCCCCAAAGTATGATGTTAACATTAACCACTAAGACAGTACAACCTTAAAAGCCCCACAGCCCTTAAAATGTCCAAACACTTAAAAGTTCAGTCTATTAAAAGTCTCTTAACTGTGGGCTGCTGTAAAATTCAAAACAAGTACTGTCTTATTTCAAAGGGAAGAATCAGGCACACTCAAACACAACCTTAAGTCCAGCAAGTAGCTCAAGGCTGGACACCTGGGATTCACTCACAATCTTCTGGGCTCCAAAAGGTTTCAGCAGCTCCCCCTCTCCGACTCTGCCATCTGTGGCACACACAGCTCATCTCGCAGGTCCAGGCCAGCTCCATTCCACACCTGTTGCTGCTCTTGGTGGTTGTCCCATGGTCCTGGCATCTCCAAAAAGCTGGGGTTGCCACTGAAACTGAGGCAGCACCTTCACCAATGGTCTCTTCTGACCTCTCCTGGTGCAAAGCCTCAGCTTCTCTCCATGACTCCTGCAATCCTGGGGTCTTCACTGCAACCGAAGTGCACTTCCACCAATGGTCTTTCTTGACCTCTCACAGTGCCAAGCCTCGGCTGCTCTCTGTGATCCCCTCAAATTTCAACACCAAAACCATACAGGAGACCCTTACACACTACCAAGTCCTGCTTCTGGCTTGAGATGGAGGCTCAGACCCCTTCTGGACCACAGCTTCGTGTGCTGACCTTGAAGAAATTCTTCCCAGAAGATTTCACCACGGTGAAGCTAGTCTCTTGTTACTTATAGCTGATTTTTCAGCCCCAGCTAACTAGCATCAATTGTCCCAGTACAACAAAGATTTCACTTCAGGTTCTGGTCTCTTGTTACTTACAGCTGATTCTTCAGCCCCAGCTGACCAGAACCTACAGATTAAAAAATTCCTGATGATCTCTTCTTCCCTTTGAAACTAGAAACTTCACAAGCCAGGCCTCCATCTTCTACAAATCCTTCAGCAAAACTGCTCCAAGCTCCACAGCAACAATCTTTAGGCATTCAATGATCTTCCCAGCCCAAAGTTCCAAACGCCTCCACAATCCTTCCCCAAAACACCAAGGTCAGGTCTGTCACAGCAATACCCCACTCTTCTGGTACCAATTTCTGTTCTAGTTTGTCTTCCATTGCTGTGACAAAACACTCTGACTGACACCAACTTGGGGAGGAAAGGATTTATTCACTCAGGGAGCCCAAGTCAGGAACTCAGGGCAGGAACCTGGAGGCAGGAGCTGAAGCACAGGCCATGGAGGAATGCTGTTCACTGGCTTGCTCTCCTGGCTCATGCCCAGCCCGCCTTCTTATACAGTACACAACAACCTGCCCAGAGTGGCACCACTCATTGTGGGCTGGGCCCTCCCACACTGCTCGACCATCAAGACAATCCTCCACAGATGTGGCCACAGGCCAATCTAATGGAGCCAATTCCCCAGTTGAGGCTCCCTCAACCCAGGTGTGTCAAGTTGACACTAAAGCTATCCAGCACAACAGACATATTCCACTAATTTCTATCATGGCCTAAGTTTTCTCAGAGTAAGATGGGATATGGTGTTTCTAATTGAGTAGATCTATAGTGGAAGTAGCTCATAGCAGAAATCAGACTGTCCTCTCTCCATCTCCTCCCCTGCACCACATGTTGGGAGCATCCTTTCCTCATAAAGGAATCTGGAGGGTGGATTGCTACCTCTGGGCCGAACAAAGACACCTTCCAACATATTTAGTTTCCTTGTACTTTAGGGGAAATACTGATGGTGGCACACTCTCTGGCAAAAGAGGAATGGCTCCCCTAGGCACAGAGGCAGCAGTGTTAGGGAGTATGAAGGAGTCTTGGTCAGCACGATCCTACAATATCCCTCACTACCAGTGGAGAACTTTATGCAGGAGGCTGAGTCAGTGCCATCTTTACCAAGAATCTGTATGTGGATGGATACTGGTCCTGGTTCCCTGCTTATCACCTGGTATACTGCCTTTATCTTGGTTATAACCAGGATTCCCTCCAGGGGCCACTCCACACTGTAAGTTGACAAGTCTAATTCACAGAGAGCTTTTAATTTTCTTGGAGATACCCTGACACTATAACCTCAAGAATATCCTTCCTTGAAGTTTTTGATCATGTAGTCTAGGGCAGTGTGTTTTGAGGGGGATCTTCCCATAGTACACCTCCTACTGTGCTTAGGTTGCAAAAGAAAGGCAAAGACCTCTGGAGCAAGGAGTGGCCTGCACAGAAATCACTTGGCCTGCCTGGCTGCCCCTCCTGTTGTGAATTAGGAATCTCCTAGCAGTAGGTGGTTCAGTATAAAAACCTGAACTGTACCAAATTCCAGGAAGAGAACAAGCTCCCTTAGAGCCCTTTAATGTTTCCTGAAGTCCTGACTGATTAGTCTACGTTCCTCTCAAGTCCCACAGGTACAGCATGGGTCATGGCCTATAGAGTCTTGGATCCTGGATAATTGACCAGGCAGCATCTTCTATTCCTCCTCAGACTGCTCCTGACCTCAGCCAAGTTTTATAGCTTGCAGTGGGTCCAAAGCCTGCATTGCACTGTTAAGAGTTTCTCATCTCAGAGAGGGAACCAGCAACTCAGAGTGAGGTCAAGAGAAGAGTCACAATTTATTCATGGTGGCATGTCCTCAAGGGAGTAAACTCCAAAGCCCAAGCCCAGAACCACAGATATTCACAAGATTTATAGGCAGTTGAGCATCATTCCTAACTCATTTTGTCATCTTTGGTTTAAATTTTAGCCCAAGTGATCATGGATCATGCACTGGGGCCTCTAGCCTACATGACACAGGGCAATGTGAGGGAGTCCCCAGCAATAGATGTACATAGGCAGAATCAAGAAGGTTGAAATGGGCCTTTCACAGGCACCTGGTTTTCTTATCTCTACCGTATATGTATGGAATGTAGCTGTCCACACATGAAAGCCAGGCTGCCCTCGGAACTCCCTTTGTAATAGGAAGTGAAAGTAAGTGACAGACATAATATATTGGGCATAGATGAGAGCTATAAACAAGAAAAGTAAAGACAGCGTAAGGAGCTGAGGGGATGAGTTATTTAATTTAGGATTACCTAAGATGGGCTTCTGATAAGATGACATTTCAACAGGGATCAGAGGATAATGAAGAAGTGAGCCAGGTCAACATTAGAGGAACTATGAAGAGAAATTCCAGAAAGCTGATTGGTCTACATAGGGGCTGGCAAGAAATCCAGTTTTGATGGATCATAGTGAGTGTAAAGAGGGTAGAAGATAATGGACAAGCTTGGGTGGAGGAAAGGAAGGAGGGGGTGCTACTGGGCTCCTGGAATTGATGAGAATAGGGGTCAGGAAGCTGTGAAGGAAGGCAGGGAGCCCCCAGCACAAGGGTTAAAATAAAGTCTTTGCTGAAGACCAGGAAAGTTCTGCTTCATGTTTCTTTGTTGCCTCCTAAATAAGTATCCAGAATTACTGTCGATATCAGGATATGCCCTACTTTAAGTCACTCCATATTGTATAAAACAGTGGTTTAAGCTAGGTGTGGTGGCAAATGTCATTAATACCCACCCTTGGGAGGAAGAGGTGAGCATACTTCTCTCTTGGTCTCTCCATTGAGAGCTCCAGGCCAGTTGTAGCTACAGAGAGACCCTGTCTCAAAAAGAACAAACAACAAAACCAACCCCCAAACAAACAAAGAAGCAAAATAACCCATCCCCAAACCCACATCCACAGTGTTTTGTCAGGTTGTGCACTTTCCTAGAAGTCTCCATTTCATAAGCAGATTTTCACTCCATTTTGAGGGAGAAGGATCACTGCCAGCAGATGCAGAAACTGCACCATCTGTCAGGTACCACCCATCCAGCATATACTGGTAACGGACTTATTTCTGGGAGATGAAGGGAAAGACCCTCTAAGTTTGGGGGAAGAATTGAAACTGTGGGAGCACATGAACATATATTTAAAATCATATCAGGGAAACTAGGCTCAAGAACTTTGGGGCTCACCAGATTGTGGAAAAGGTGTGACTCACTTGATGGACCCCATAAAATGATGGGCACCTGACCCCATGGTGGCATGGCCCCACACAAGCCTATCATCTGATCTCTGGTGTGCTCATTGATGACGAAGAGCTCCCTGACTTGGCTCAATCCTCCTACGTGACTGTCTGCCCTTCCATCCGGGCCTGGACCTGATCCAGGGTTTCTGGTTCAGCCTTTTCACACTGCAGCTTTGCTCTCCAACCTGATTCCAGCTGCTCCACAAGTATCTCCACCAGCAGCTCCTTCCTGTTCCTGGTTTGGTTTGTAATCGAATCTATATGGACTCTATTTCTTCCTACTTCATAAGCCTATTGAGCTCCACCTTGTTAACTTGTATTCATTTTCTTACGAACATATGTATAGGGGTATCAAGATATATTTACTGTATATGCCTTGTAGTGTGAGAGTCGATATTAATAATTAAGATTAGAATAAAGAGCTTGCATTTACTTTGGCCAAGATTCCAAGGTAGGTGGATTTTATGACAAACTGTTAAACTGTTGTCATTGAAACCAGTAAACCTTGCCAATTTTTTGTTATTCAATAAATTCTGACATTGTGGAAAGACACAAGTGTGTTGTGGTGGTTTGAATGATTGTGTCCCCCCACCCCCACCCCCCCATAGGCTTTAAGTATTCAGACATTTTGTCTCCAGTTGGTGGCACTGTTCTTGGAGGTCTTGGAAGGTGTGGCCGTGCTGGAGGAAGTAGGTCATTGGGGGCAGGCTTGGTGAGATTAACAAGCCTTGAGGTCTCCAGTCTTTCTCTGCTTCCTGTGTTCATTGCAAGATGTGACCCTCGGCTTGCTGCTCCAGCCCCAATGGACTCTAATTCCCTGGAGCCATCAAATAAACTCTTCCTTTTATAAGTTCCCTCACTCATGTTGATTTTATCACAGCAACAGAAAAGTGACTAATACATGTGTTTCTCCATGTTCCTGGCTCAGTACACTCAGGACAGTGACTGAAACTGGGAGAAGGAAACTGGACACCTGCTTTGGACAGCAGCACTGAGAAGCTCAGTCCCTCCTCACAGCTCACACCAGGTTCTGCCATAAAAAGCAGCCAGACAAAGAACTCAGGTTTATGATAGCCCATTTCCTGTGACCTCTCCTGCTATACAGGAGCTCTGCTCTCTTTTCCTTTTAAGTTCCCACCTATGAGTCTCTAATAAATTTCCCTCTAAAACACATCCTCTGTAGTCTGTGGACTTCCCTCTTCAAATTCATGAGACAAGAATCTGAAAGTTACTTTCTCAAGCTTTGGTGTCCATCGAGATTTCCTTGCTCACAAATAAAGTGTCCTTCCTTCTCACATACACTCTAATAGCAGAATTAGATGACATGACTGTATACTGACTGATGTAATCCAGGCAGCATCATGTGTCAGATGGGCAGAGCCTTCCAGTATAATCATCCAACATGTCTAAGATCAACATACGGATCATGTAATGGCCATTAGATATTTTTTGTCTTTAAATTTTTTTAAATTTTATTTATTTATTTTTATGTGTATGAATGTACTATCTACATGTAAGTTTGTGTACCTGTGGCCTGCGATGCCAGGGAGGTCAGAAGAGGGTGTCGGATTCCCCTGGAACTGGAGTTAAAGATGGTTCTCAGCTGCCATGTGGATGCTTGGAATCAAACCCAGGTCCTCTGCAAGAGTGGTCAGCGTTCTTAACCACTAGGCCATCTCTCTAGCCCCTAGATTTTTTTTTAATTTGACCAGTAAGTTCACATAGGCAATAAACATAGAGAGTGTCCATATAAACCCAATTAGTTAATAAAGTCCAGTTTTTATACAACCCAGGGTTCTCAAGTCCAATTGAATAGGTTCACTTACAGAAACATGCTGATCAAATGAAAAGGAAAAAAAAAAAGTTCAGTCTGTTTTTGCTGTGATCTCACAATTCATCACCCCTCCTTGGCCCTTACAATCTGACATGCCAACCTCTTCAGTGAGAGTCCCTGGGCTTTGGAGGGGAAGGTGAGGGAGAGTGAGATAGAAGATCCAGTTTCTGTCTGTTTGCTTGTTTGTTTGTTTGTTTGTTTTCTCTGAGGTGACACGTCAGACTCTTGGGACTGTCTATTTTCTATTTATAATGAACTGGTGGGTTGTCTAGCAGTCTCCTTTTAATTCTAGTAATAAAAGATATATAGCAACAAACATTAAAGATTATAATAAGTTATTCTGTGGGCACAGACACATATGCTTGGAGATATCTTGGTTGGGGTATTATAAATCTTTGTCAAAGGGATGACAATGGCTTTCTAAAGTGGTTGATAGTGTCTCCTGACATTAGGAGGCACCAAGGCTACAGTGTCAGCCATGTGTCATACCCTGCCAGGGAGTAGGCCATCAATCCAATTTGGAGTTTTCATTTTTGTTTTTCTTTCTGGGTGTGCACCACCATTACATTTTTATTGTTATGGAAACTTCTTGAGCAGGAGCTATACTCTATCAGGAATAAATGACAAAGCAACTTTTGCATATCTCTGTGATGTGGAAAGCCTTACACCTATGCAGCCCTGTTAGGTAATTAGAAGAGCTAGGAGACTTGAAAGAAATTTCCTGGTAGAAATCGAAAGAATTTAAATGTAGGATTTAAGGGAGAGGTAAGAAGAGATATTGAGTAGTCAAACTAGGGAGATAAAGAGATTTTGTTGAAAAATTCAAAGGAGAAGTCAGGGTTGTTCATTCTTATTAAAGAAGATTACTATTAAGCACTAACTACAGCAATACAAAATATATCATATACTAAGAAATGTTTTTAAACAATCTTCATAATTTACTGTATAATTTTATTTGTTGTAGTATAAGTATTAACCAGTTCTCTTTAATAAAAATTGAGTGTGCTTTTTATAAAGGTTATATGCTTAACAAATACCTTACCTGTCAACAACTAGATAGCAATGGACAGAACTATTGTGGTCATTTAAACACCTCTAACATAGCAGAAAACTAATTTTAATAATCCATATCCTGCGTTTCATTTCATTTCAATCAAAAAATATATGAGGACCCAGAGTTTTCCAGATTGAATTCAGTTACTGGCATATGGATGTTCTGCATTGTACTGGTATATAGATGTTCAGCAGTGTACTGGTATATAGGTGTTCAGCAGTGTACTAGCATACAGATGTTCTGCAGTGTACTGGCATACAGATGTTCTGCAGTGTACTGGCCTATAGATGTTCTGCAGTGTACTGGTATATAGATGTTCTGAGATGTACTGGCATATAGATGTTCTTCAATGTACTGGTATATGGATGTTCTGCAGTGTACTGGTATATAGATGTTCTGCAGTGTACTGGCATATAGATGTTCTGCAGTGCACAGGCATATAGATATTCTGCAGTGTACAGGCATATACATGTTCTTCAATGTACTGGTATCTAGATGTTCTGCAGTGTACTGGCATATAGATGTTCTGCAGTGAACTGGCATATAGATATTCTGCAGTGTACAGGCATATAGATGTTCTTCAATGTACTGGAATATGGATGTTCTGCAGTGTACTGGTATATAGATGTTCTGAGGTGTACTGGCATATAGATGTTCTGCAGTGTACAGGCATATAGATGTACTTCAATGTACTGGTATCTAGATGTTCTGCAGTGTACTGGCATATAGATGTTCTGCAGTGTACTGGCATATAGATGGTCTGCAGTGTACAGGCATATAGATGTTCTTCAATGTACTTGTATATAGATGTTCTGCAGTGTACTGGTATATAGATGTTCTTCAATATACTGGCATATAGATGTTTTCAATGTACTGGTATATAGATGTTCTGCATTATACTGGTATATAGATGTTTTGCTGTGTACTGGTATATAGATGTTCTGCATTGTACTGGTATATAGATGTTTTGAAGTGTACTGGTATATAGATGTTTTGCAGTGTACTGGTATATAGATGTTCAGCAGTGTACTGGCATATAGATGTTCTGCAGTGTACTGGCAAATAAAATCAAGTAAGACATGGTTATTGCCATATTTTTTAAGGCAATCTAGCTCTATGCTTAGATCTATATATAGCTTTCTTTGTGTATAAGGCTATGTATATATGCATACTTATACAATATACATTTTCAAGTATATATATGCTTATACATATAAGTTACATATACACACATTTATGATTTATTTTATTTTATTTATTTATGTGTATGAATGTACTGTCTGCGTGTAGGTCTGTGCACCCGTGTCGTGCAATGCCGCGGAGGTCAGAACACCGTCTCGGATTCCCCTGGAACTGGGGTTCTCCTGGAATTGGAGTTACAGATGGTTCTCAGCCACCATGTGGGTGCTGGGGATCGAACCCAGGTCCTCTGCAAGAGCGGTCCGCGCTCCCAACCACTAGGCCATCTCTCCAGCCCCAGATTCTGTGTACCCCAGGTTGAACTTGAACTCTTGACTTACATATATCCAGTGAGATTAAAAGTGTTGGACACCACACCTAGTTCTGATGGAGGAATATTTCTCTTACTATATTATACAAAGGACTTCCTGCTGCTTCAAAAAATTTCCTTAAAATAAATAATTTTTATATGTATGAATATATTTCCTGCATGTGTGTAAGTGCATCCATGTCATGCAATGCCTGCAGAGGTCAGAAAAGGGTGGGCCAGATATCAGCTCCCCTAGCACTAGAGTGGGTTTTCAGCTGCCATGTGGGTACAGGGAATCAAACCTGGGTGGTCTGCAAGTGNTTTTCACAGTCTTTGAAAAAAATCCTTAAATACATGTGGAAAAACAGAAAATCCCAAATAGATAAAGCAACCCTGAGTGAAAAGTGCAGTACAGGGGGGATTATGTTACCAGACTTCAAGCTATATTACAGGGTTATATTCATAAAGACAGCCTGGTACTGGCACAAAACAGACCCGTTAGCCAAAAGAACAGAATTGAAAATCCAAACTTGAGCTCATGTAACTTCAGCCACCTCATATTTGACAAAAGAGCCAAATAAAGCTCAATGGAAGAAAGATTGCATCTTCAGCAAATAGTGTTGGCAAAACTGCATCACCATTTGTACAAGGACAAGATTAAACCCCTACATCTCCTTCTGTACAAAAACTCCAAGTGGATCAAAGATCTCACCCTGAAACCTGAAACCCTGAAGGTGATAGAAGAAAAATCCGGCAACATCCTATAAGAGATAGGCATAGGAAAAGACTTTTTAAATCAAACAGCAGCTGCACAGGAAAGAAGGACAACAGACGACAAGTGGGACCTCATCAAACTCGAAAGCTTCTGTACAGCTTAAGAAACAAGCAGGGAAGTGAAGAGAAAACCTACAGAGTGGGAGAAAACCATCCCCACTGATATATATGACAAAACATTAACATCCAGAATATATAGACTACTTAAAAAACAAAGAAGAAAACAAATGACCTACTCAAAAGATGGAGTAAAGAGCTGAACAGAGTCTTCACCAGATGGCTGAGAAACATCTTAAAAGTGTTCAACATTGTTAATAATTAAGGAAATGCAAATTAAAACCACTCTAAAGTATCATCTCATTCTAATAAGATTGGCCAAGATCAAGAAAACAAAAGGCACCAAATGCTGGTGGGAATGTAAACTCATATAACCTCTATGGAAAGCACTGTGGAGAGTCCTTAAAAGACTCAAAATGAGCCTACCACATGACCCCATCATACCACTCCTGGGTATATACTCACAAGACTCATCCTACTGCAAAGATACATGCACAGCTATGTTTATTGCAGCTCTCTTCACAATAGCGAAGAGCTGGAACCAACCCAAATGCCCTTCAACTGATGACTGCATAACAAAAATATGGTACATGCACATGATGGAGTTCTATGCAGCGGTAAAGAAAGATGACATCATGAACTTTGCCGGTAAATGGATGGAACCCAAAGTCATTATGTTAAGTGAAATAACAGTCCCAGAATAAAAAAAGGCAAATGTTTTCCCTCATTTGTGGATGCTAACACTAAATCTCTAGTTGGCATGCAGGCTGAGCAACTTTATTATTATATTTCTTTGTATCTGAGAGCAATTGTGTTATTATAATGTGAATTTCTTAACAGGCTCTAGAATTGGCCTACCACTTATATTCAGACATTGTAATTACCATATATGGGTGGAAGATATGCATTCATAATCAAGAGTAATATGAAATTAAAGGGAAAAAATGTGAACCCCCAAACATATTATGGAATTAACATACAGTTTATTCCTGGAGGTCATAATTTTGATACATATGTATTGTTTATATAGGTATAATTTGGAGTAATACAAAGGGGAGGAAACAACAACAGTATAAGGACTGGGTCAAAGAACTGACTGATACAGTTAAATTCTAACCAAAACAATAAGCCTCTGCAGAAAAAAGTCCTTGGAAAGACTGAAAGAAAGATTCAAGACATGTATGGCAGAATGCATGAACTGGGGTGGGGGGAGGGGCAGGGAGAGGGGAAGGTATCCAAATTGGACTGAAAATTGATGTACGAAGTATACAAAATGTCAATTAAAAAATTAAAAAGAAATAGAACGGGGCTGGAGAGATGGCTCAGCCGTTAAGAGTGCCGACTGCTCTTGCAGAGGACCTGGGTTCGATTCCCAGCACCCACAATGCAGCTAAGAACCATCTTTAACTCCAGTTCTGGGGAATCCAACACCCTCTTCTGACCTCTGCAGCATTGCACAACATGGATGCACCAACCTTCGTGCAGACAGTACACTCATACACATAAAAAATAATAAATTAAAAAAAAAAAAGAAATAGAACATGAAAAAAAAAATTTTCTATTCAATGAATTCAGTTTCAGCTTGTTCCTCTGGTGGAAACTCATTGGAACTGCAACCAAAATGGGAGACAAGAAAGCCCCTAAGCATTCATATTGTTTTGGTAGAAATGTTACATATGGAAATAAAGAAAAAAAATTCATGTCTGTTTTATTCTTTAATAAATGCCACTGAACATGCTTTTCTAAAAAAATTAAAACTCTCCTTCACTGGAAAACTTTTACAAAGTATTTTATTTCCCCTCATTTTCCTATCTGATGAGCCGTATCAAGGTTTGCATATCATATTCTTATCCCAGACCACTGTAGAAATCACTCATCTATCAAAAACTCTGCTGCCTCCAAATGAACTGTGGTAAAAAAAAATCTCTGTAATATTTTAATAATAGGAACAAGATAGCAAGAGACATAATTAATTGTGAGTATGTGAGCTGAATATCCATTGCTATGTGAGACTTAAACAGACATGTAATAAAGAAGAACATGAAAATAGTCTACAGACTGCTAAAAAGAGGATTCACTTCATTAGTCATGGAAATGTACATCACAATGTGAGAATAATGACTAAAATATAAGTCTGACAATTCAAAGTGCTGATCAGGAAGCTGAACAACAGGATCTGGTATCTCAGGGGATTAGATTGCAAACCATTTCACTCATTGAGAAGGCTGTTCAACAAATTCCACAGGAGCTAAATACAGGCCTTGCCTTCAACCTAACAATTCCTAATAATTTGTCAAAAACATATAACAGAATATCCAAAATGGCGAAAACTTGGCAACAATACAAGTGCCCCCACCATTAAATGACAAGTATTCTTGCATTATTATTATTCTATAGCTACATAATGTAATAATATACAGTAATTAAAACAAACTGTAATATTTGCAGAGAGGCTGAACTATAAAAATAGGAGACAAAAGAGGCCAGTAACCAAGGGGTATGCAATGCAAAATTTCATTCATTTTAAGTCTAAATGACAAATTTAATATGTGGTGTTAGAGGGTAGGATGTTAGCTAGCAGTGAGAGGTAATACCTGGGAGTGATTTCAGACTTGGTGTGAGTTGATGAGTATAGGGGAAGTCTCATTTTCTAGAAAATTTCAGTGAGGTGTGAACACACATGTAGGCTACACTCTATTATACAATATTTAATAAGACTTGAGCTTTAAAAAGTAAACATTTTGATTATCCTTAAAAATCTCACCACTAATTTGTTTCACCGTATAAGAACGTATGATATAGGGCTGGAGAGATAGCCTAGCGGTTAAGAGCACCGACTGCTCTTGCAGAGGACCGGGGTTCGATCCCCAGCACCCACATGGCGGCTGAAAACCGTCCTTAACTCCAGTTCCAGGGGAATCAGACGCCCTCTTCTGACCTCCGCGGCATTGCACGACACGGGTGCACCAACCTACATGCAGACAATGCATTCATACACATATGAAAAAAAAAAAAAAGAACGTATGATATAATGCATTGCTAAAGCAATTGCAAGAAAAATATAAACATAAAGGTTCAAGTTTTGTTACTTGTTTATGTTATATTAGTTTCTGTGGGTTCGCCGGCCCACTTAATCCCAGGACGACCCATGTGGAAAACACGTGCAGGAAAGCACAGCACGTGGAAGCATGTTGAGGTCCAAATGCAGACAGAGATTTTATTGCAAAATGTCTGGTTATATAGCGAGCGTGACTCTTAATCTCAGGGCCAAATCCTAAACCTTTTCATCACTATACCCCACCCCATGGGTGTGGCCAGGGAGGTCCCATTGGCTTAGAATGCAACCCATCTTAACTAAGTTTTCCCACAAGTTTCCTTCATCCTTTAAATGGGCTTTTTACTTTTACTGCTTCTGATTTTGTCATTATATAAAAATTGCATTAATGGTTAAAAATATGTAAGATTTTGGAATACTTTATAAAATAATATTTTTATTTTTAGGTTATTGTGTATGCTTATTTAAAACACTTTCAAAAATAGAGCAGGCCAACAAAATAGAGGATTCAGGTTCACTCTTCTAGTAATTTTTGACTCTTACTTCAATTATATTTTTCTTTTCAACAAATTCCTCTACCAAATCATCTAAAACATTTTCTATTTTCTGAAGATCATTCCTTCTTTGGAAGTTTGGTAAGATCTTAAATATTATCACATACATATATACATATATGATACATATGTAAAGGTGTTTGTGTTTGTTCTTCTCTCAAATTAACTCAGTTTCTTTGAGAACAAAATGGGAAAGTGTTGTACAGAACAAGTTGGATGTGATGATTCAGAGCTGCAGTGCCAGCCTTAAGGAAGGCAGGCGAATTGGAGAAAGTTCAATGCCAGCTTGGTCTACATAGGGAGTTCAGGCCATTCACATTTCAAAACAGACAAATATAAATAATAATTAAAAAATGAGATAGCATACTTTAGATATTTTGTTTAATCCAATTTTAAAACTCTGTTGTCTTTGCTAAAGATTGAGAGAAAGATTGATCCTATTCCTGATAGAGGGTGACTGGGAGCTGGGATTTAGGGAAATGTATGTTTTGCTTGAGAAGAACTAAGAAGAAAACAGGAGGCTTACTAACTACTATAATATCTGTGGAGAAGCAGCAGCCATGTGATCAATCAATGAAAGCCAAACTCAGGCTTAATATTACTTGACTGTAGTAAACTTGAGAGTGTTCGTGATTTTGCAATTTACTTAATTTATTTTTCAAAACAGGATTTACAGAATATACTGAGTTAGAAGGATATATCATGAAAGAACAATGCAGAACAGAGTCTAAGGGCCTGGCTCAGGGAGAGTAGTGATTGCTGCCCAAGGAACTCAGTGCCGATCCCCAGCACCCATGTAAAAAGCCGAGTACATTGTACTTGGTTGCCCATCAGGATTTGAGGATTAGACTCTCTTGCTGAAGACACAGGGCTAGAATAAGCCAAGGTGATATGGAACTGAAAGCCTCCTCCCTATGACCATTCTTCATAGCTCTGAAAGCTGCTAATTAGGCTGCCAGGAGAGAAAATCCACCAATAATTATACCTAGCTGTGAAGCATGTGATCTATAATAACAACTCCCCTGGCAATATATGCCTATTGGTGCAATAGTGGAATGAATGTCTTGGGTGATAACCAACAGCTGTCTGATTGGACTTAAGGCCCACTCAACAGAGGACATTCATGCTTGATATTAGAAACTTGGTCAAGAATCTGTGTCTGGAGATGTCCTGGGTAGATGAACCTACCCTATTATTTTGCTAAACTGATATCTAGATAAGTTATCTTTATACATGTAGATTAGTGTAGCTCACATCCCTCGTAAGAGAAACTTCTTTTTGCAGTGGACGGGGGCTAATGCAGAGAACCACAGATGATCAAAGTGCAGAATAAGGGACCTTGGAGTGCACATCCTTAAACAGCACATCTATGTCACCCCTTCTCTTCACAAGGATCAAGGAACTTTGCAGAAGAGTCAAGGTAAAGATTGTAAGGCCCAGAAGTCATGGAGGACAGCTGCAAAACAGTGTCTTCTGGAGATGACAGGTAATTGCATTCATTAACTCTCAACAGCAGTGGTTGCATCATAATGCAGTACAGGCAGCAGAATATTTTTTACTTGTAAAATAACATCATGACAACAGGGCAAAAAATTAAACTCATTGTTCTAACTGTATAAAGTACCATTCTACAGGATAGTTAAATGAAATAGGACAAATATAAATATTTACAAGTTTATGTTATCATATGCAAGCAAATATTAAGCCTAATTTACAAGTTGTTTTATACATGATCTAAAATTTGTGTTTTCATTATGACACATCCTCAGCATACTTTGTATCCAGCTGTATTTTTGTAATTTTGTAGGAACATTTTTATAAAACACAATATACAACGTATCAGCAACTAATGAAGAAGAAATAATGATGACCATGCACTGTAAAATAAATTTGAGCTCTAATTAAACTAAAGAAGAAATGCTTACTGATGTTTTTTACACACCTGCTTGGTAATTTCTAAGCCTGGATGTTACTTCATTTAACAATGCATGCTTAATTAGAAGACAGAGTTAAGATTAAATAATAAGCCCAGGACAGGCCACCACACTGCATGATTTGAATATTCTACCTTATCCACAAAATTTAAGGAGTGATGATTTCATTTACAGGGAAGCAATAGAATAGATATATTTCAGAGGAGGAAGCCAGTAAGCAGCATTCCTCCATGGCCTGTGCTTCAGCTCCTGCCTTCAGGTTCCTGTCCTGAGTTCCTACCTTGGGTTCCCTGAGTGATAAACTATGACCCAGGAGATGTGAGCTGAATAAACCCCTTCCTCCCCAAATTGGTGTCGGTCAGAGTGTTTTGTCACAGCAATTTAAGAGAAACTAGAATAGAAATTGGTATCAGAGAGTGGGCTATTGCTGTGGCAGACCTCACCTTGGTGTTTTGGGGAAGGATTGTTGAAGTGTTTGGAACTTTGGGCTAGAAAAATCATTGAATGTCTAAAGATCGTTGCTGTGGAACTTGGAACAGTTTTGCTGAAAGAATTGTAGATGATGGAGGCCTGGCTCATGAAGTTTCAAAGGAAGCAGAGATCATCAGGACTGTTTAATCTATGGGCTCTGGTCAGCTGGGGCTGAAGAATCAGCTGTAAGTAACAAGAGACCAGAACCTGAAGTGAACTGGGACAATTGCTTTACTGGGACAATCGATGCTGGTTATCTGGGGCTGAAAAATCAGATGTAAGTAACATGAGACCAGCATCACTGTGGTGAAATCTTTTGGGAAGAATTTCTTTAGTGTCAGCACACAGAAGCTATGTTCCAGAAGGGGCTCTAGCCTCCATGTCAAGCCAGAAGCAGGACTTGGTAACGTGTTAAGAGTCTCCTATATGGTTCCGGTGTTGAAAGCATGAAGGGGACACAGAGAGCAGCTGAGGCCTGGCACTATGAGAGTTCAGGAAAGGCCACTGGTCAGAGTGCAGCCTTGGTTGCAGTGAAGACCCCAGGATTCCAGGGGTCAGGAAGAAAAGCTGAGGTTTTGCATCAGGAGAGGTCAGAAGCAACCTTGGTTTCAGTGGCAACCCCAGACTTTTGGAGATGCTGGGACCATGAGACGACCACCAAGAGCAGCGGCAGGTGTGGAATGGAGTCAGCCTGGGCCTGCAAGATGAGCTGTGTGTGCCACAGATGGCAGAGTCAGAGAAGGGGAGCTGCCGAAACCCTTTGGAGCCCAGAAGATCGTGAGTGAGTCCCAGGTGTCCAGCCTTGAACTAATTTGCTGGACTTAGATTTTGTTTGAGTGTGCCTGATTCTTCCCTTTGAAATAAGACAGTGCTTGTTTTGGATTTTACAGCAGCCCACAGTTAAGAGAATTTTAACAGACTGTGAATTTTAAGTGTTTGGACGTTTTAAGGACTGTGGGGCTTTTAAGGTTGCACTGTCTTAGGTTGTGATTAATGTTAACATCATACCTTGGGGATAAGAACTGGAAAGGTGGTGGTTTAATAGTGATGTGCTTTCTGTGCCAAGTTGACAAGGGGTCGACTGTGTTGGATAGCTTTAGTGTCAACTTGACACACCTGGGTTGAGGGAGCCTCAGTTGGGGAATTGGCTCCATTGGACTGGCCTGTGGGCACACACGTGGAGTAGTCTTGATTGTTGAGCCATGTGGGAGGGCCCAGCCCACTATGGGTGGTGCCACCCTGGGCAGGTTGTTGTGTCCCGTATAAAAGAGCAGGCTGGGCATGGGCCAGGGGAGGAAGCCAGTGGGCAGCATTCCTCCATGGCCTGTGCTTCAGCTCCTGCCTCCAAGTTCCTGCCCTTAGTTCCTGCCTTGGGTTCCCTGAGTGATGAACTATGATCTAGGAGGTGTGAGCTGAATAAACCCTTTCTTTCCCCCTCCCCCTAAAACGATATATTTCTTCTCTTCAGGCAGAATCTAATTTTTATTATGAACTTAATTTTCAGGTTTAGGGGTGTAGGTATGTACAGGGATATTGCAAAGGTCTTAGGTGGAGCTAGAAGGAGAAATCTGGTTATTTCCAGGGGTTGTTTCTAAGAACTTGGTCCAAAATTTATTTGGAGATTCCATGCAGATATCCCACATGGAAGCCTGTTACCTCATGTAATTGTGACTCTACTCCCACATATCCCACATCCAGCTTAATTCTGACACATGAGTTTAGTAAAAGCATGCTTACCAAGAGACATGCCCACAGCCAGCTGGCTTCTTCAGTGTGTGAGTGGCCTATTTCTACTCAAAGGGCAGTCCATAGACCAGCAGCATTGCTTCAACTTAGAGGTCATTAAAACAACACAGCCCCTGAGTCCATCTTAGACTTACTAATCATCATTTAAATTTTTATAAAACCATCATGTGATCTCCATGCATATTAATGTGTCATGGAGAAATCTGAGCTTTTTCACTAAAGGACCCTCCAGTGGGGCTTTGGATACTCAGCAACATTCTGGAATCATGACAAGAAGCCTTTCTAATTAAGCTAATTTCAGTCAGCCTTAGGTCCTGGCAATCAGAAGACTCCAGAAAGCCCCATTTCATCTGTGCAGGAACATTTATTTCTTAAACTATAATATATTTTAAATTTATTTTTTCAAACAATTTCTTTCCCCAACATAGAATGAAAATTAATAAAGAGAGTATATACCCCATGGGCCCTGGAATCAGGAGTTATTTGTTAAAACTTATACATTGATTCAGACACCTCTAAACACAGAATAGTCACTCCTATTCAGGGGCTGGATTTATTCACAGGCAGAGCATGTCGCTGCTAATAAAAGACCATTTCAAGAATAAGATAATGCACATAGAGTGTAAGGAAAAAAGATGAAGGGAGAACCTGTAGATTAAGAGGAACAAAAATGTGCCAGGCTAAAAAAAAAAAATAAGACAAAGCTGATGTGCTAAGGATGGATTTGGATGATAATAAAATCATTAAAATGATTACCTTAAAGATAGGATAATAGTGAGTTACAAGAAAAGGAAGTAGTTAACCATGAGAGTGAACACAGGAAGAGATTTCTGGAGCAGATAGCCAGTTCTTACACTGGCACTACATAAAAATGGTGGGTGTCAAATAATTTTTAATTTATACATTTATGGTGTTTGTAATTATTTTCCTATAAAAAACAAAATTTTGTAGAAAAGCTCACCAGTCTTACTTACAGAATTAAATACCTTATTTTCTGCAAAACTTCTGGCTCCTTGAAAATTTATCTAGGGTGGATGCTTTACAGGGACTGTATTAGAGGAAAGCTGGAGTGTGAGAAGATGATTAAGTGGGTAAGGGCAGTAGTTGTAGAAGCCCGATGACATCAGTTTGATCCCTGGAACCCACATGAATGTGGAAGGAGGTAACTGATTCCACCAATTCTCACCTCTACAGGCATGCTGTGGCATGTGTGCCCCCCCAAAGACACACACACACACACACACACACACCAATACACACACACACATATAAACACACACACACACATACACACACACCAGAATAATTATCTCTCAAGCTGAAATAACTGTTCTTGAAAAAAAAAAAAAAAACAGAAGCAAAATAAACAAGGAGTGTGGTTTGGGTGTCATTGTCAGAATGAAATAAATATTCATTCAATTTTTATAGGTCCCATGTTCTCGTTTTAGAATAGCTCTAGCAGGCTAAGTACTTCAAAACAGTAGATCTACAATCTGATGCCCAGAAGCTAACGAGATCTTGATGTGACCAGGTGGCCACTTACTCCTCCTCATCTGGGAAATTAAGGTGACCATATTATCATCTCCAGTGTGTCTTAATGACTGGATGTAAGTATTAAACCGCTGATCACTATGCCATAAACCACCTATTAACATCATACCAGTTGGTTAAAGAAGAAGTTAGGAAAAGAGCTGGGCTTTGAGAATCTCATGACTCTTATAGACTGTCCCAATAGAATACTACATATTTTTTCAATTTCATAAGTAATATAATGTCTATTCAGGGGAAGAATGCACATAATCTCTTTACTATTCTCATTCTTAACATTTGAAATATAAAATATTATTCATCCCTGAGAGTGTTTTAGAATAATTTCCTAGATCTTGACTGCAGCATCAAACTATTGGCATATAAGAAATTTTGTATCAAATCTAATATTAGTCCAATTTTTTTTATCAAAATGCTCAGAACTGCATTTGAGAATCTGGAGAGATAGATAAATTGTTAAAGTGCTTGCCTCGCAAGTATGATGACTGAGTTTAGTCCCCAGAACTGAAGGAAAAAGCTGAGTGAGGTGGGGCACACACTTATAGATGCAGCTATGGGAAAGCAGAGACAGGAGGATCCTTGGGACTTGTTAGCCTGCTAGCCAGTGAGCCTCAATTCCCAGTGAGAGACCCTATCTCAGAGACACAGTGGGAAGCTCCGGAGGCCTGGAGACGGACCTCTACAGGCACATGCACACATGTGCACATACACAGGAATATACACACAGACACACTTGCACAAAAATGCATGTTTATGCACACCCACAGAAAGAGAGAGAGAGAGAGAGAGAGAGAGAGAGAGAGAGAGAGAGAGAGAGAAACTGCTTGACAATATTGATAAATGCTCAGTAAGTCTAATTGATGGGATTTTAAGGGCTTTTTGTATTAAGTTCTACTATTGTTTGGAAATTTTCATTAAAAATAGGCAAAACTGCCCTTATAAATCCCACCAGGAAGAGACCGCACTAAAGCAAGTCTGGCATACCATTTGATAAAGTCCGACATACCAAGTTTCCCAACTGGTTTATTATAGATCTTTATTTTCTTTATTTAAAGACCCTATTAAAGAACCTGACAACTTGCCAGTTTGATAGGCTAAAAAACTGCAATTGTGCTCTTTTAATATGCATTTCTTTGAATGCTAGAGAAGTCGGCTTTCATGCTTTCCACATTTATTAATTCTAAGGATGTCTTCTATGCATATCTTTGGCTCATCTCTCAGTAGGGTCATCCATACTGTATTATTATACTCTAAGAATTCTTTATAGAGTCTAGGTGTGAATTCTATTGTATAATACACATAACAAAGTTTTCCTGATTTATCTAATTATTTCTCATAAAGAAGATGCTAACCTTTATTCAAATAAATATTTTCCCCATAGTCTCTTCCTTTGCCATTAAGAAAACCTTTCTGTTGCTGTGTATTATTTTGTCTAATCTTTTTAAAAAATATTCTGCAATGTGTTTTTATCACATTCAGACCCTGTACCCACCCTATCACATCCCCAAACTGACTTTATATTCTCTATTACTGATTTTTTTTCTTTTTGAAAGGACTATTGCATCTAATCTCTGTTCCCCAAACGCTCTTGTGTATGGGTCTATCCTTTGAGCTTGGCCAACTTACCATCACACCCCTAGTGAAAACTGGATCTCCTTCTCCCCATCTGCTGGCTATCAACTGCCCAGAGATCCTCAGATACAGCCAGGGCTCCTTGCCTGGCTCCCCAATCCATGCTGGCAGGTTTTGTCTGCTTTGGGCTTATGGAGGTCCTCTGTATTCCATCATAAGCACTGTGGGTTCAGCTGTTAAAATCCTATGCGTCTGGAAGGCAATGAATCTAACATGGAATATAACATTTTACGGTGTAAATATTTGATTTTTAATTTTTAAAATTTTATGTGTATGAGTGTTTTGCTTGCATGTATCCTAGTGTACCGATGTTGTGCAATGTCTGTGGAGGCCAGAAGAGGGTATTGGATCCCCTGAAACTAGAATCGGTATGACAAACAATTGTGAGCCATCATGTAGGTGCTGGGAACCAAACCCAGGTCCTCTGCAAGAGCAGCCAGTGCTCTTAACTGTAGAGCCATCATTTTAGCCCAACATTTTAGTGTTTAATATATAATATTTGGAACTTGTTTAGATAAATTTCCAAAAATAAAGACCTAAGTTCTACACAAATTATTAGTAATTATTCTGAAAACACATCCATTTTCCCTAGGATACTGAAATTTCCTCCTCTTCAGATTTCAACAATTACACAACACATACATGATGTTCTTTGTTGTAGTTAACAATTAGAAGCTTGATAACAGCTAGCTTTAGGTCTCTGTAACAGAAAATATTACTCATGTTTCTGAAATAAGTGTGTTTGAGAAAGTCAGAGAAGGCAGCTTTAAGCCTGTCTCCTTCTTTTTCTCCAGGTGGAGAGGAGGGAAAAATCTAAATCATTCTGAAGGTGAGTTTCCTGCACTTTTCTTATACCCAAAAGAAAAGTTCATTACATTACCACAAAGTAAAAACCGTAGTACTCGTAATCAGGAAATTTCCATATTAAGAGCAAAACTTTTCACTTTCCTTTATGTTAAGTCTGAAAATATAGTCTTAGAAGAGTTGTTAACTTCCCTGAACATTAGGCTTGATTCTGATGAGAGTCAATCCAGAGAACTGATGTTGAGTGATTTGGGGTAGGTTTCCTAAAAAAGCAGGTTCAAGATCAACTGGAGAGAGTTAAGATATACGAGGGTGCTAGTCCTGGTCTTGTCACACGTTCCCTTTGAAGAAAAATGATCTTATCACAATATAATTCAACAGTCTTTCTATGGAGGAAGGTCAAAGGTGACTGGGGCCTCAGGAATGGAGGAGATCCTCTGAGCAGTGTGTTTTACTGTCCCTCTGACCAAAGTTCTAACTCCCAAGTTGGTGAGCAACAGGAGTTGGACATCAAGACCTCTGAACTCAAGACTGTGAGCACCATAACGCAATGCAGTTCAGAGACACACGAGTTGCACTAGACTGAAATATAAGGTCAATCCAATCTCTGAGGAAGAAACACAGTCAACCCAAATATTTCTTCTTTTTTTGCACAACTTCTCCACTTGATTATGGTTACTTTCAAGTAAGATACTATGTTTCTAATTCTTACATCCCTTGCTCTAGAAATTGGCTTATTTTTAGGATACAGTATCAATCACAAACTATGTTCTCTAAAATGAAAAATATGGGGCTGGAGAGATGGCCTAGCAGTTAAGAGTGCCGACTGCTCATGCAGAGGACCCGGGTTCAATCCCCAGCACCCACATGGTGGCTGAGCACCATCTTTAACTCCAGTTCCAGGGGAATCCAACACCCTCTTCTGACTTCCGAGGCATTGCACTACCCGGGTGCACAAACCTGCATGCAGATAGTACATTCATACACATAAAAAAAATAAAAAAATAAAATGAAAAATAAACAAAATATTTTTAGTCCTAAGTAGATTCATTTATAGATTGAGTATTATAGAATTCTTATGAAATAATATCTCTAGAACACATTACTCCACTATTAGTAAATGATACATTATATTTTGCTTTTCAATGTAGAGGAGAGACTGGGCTACCTCTAATTTTGTTTATGTATGCATGATGACAATTGGTTTATAATGCATATGTATGTTTACCAAAGTAATTGTAATCATTAATTCAATTATAATGCAAATCAATGTCCATTAACCTGTGTTCATTTCATTTTAATATACATCAAAACTGGTCAGTAGATATTTGCTCAGCACTAGATTTTTGCCTAAGATTCAACATGCTTAAGCTGGTCTCACATATATTTTTCTACTCTACAAATATTCTCATTTGCTATTTTCTGTTTTCAATCCCTGATTATAATGTTTAGCAGAAGTCAGAGTCAAAACTACTTGAATCAGCATCCTCTGGTTAATGACCAACCTTGGAACCCTTTCTTAAAAGGCTCTTCAAGGTACTAAAATGAGATGCTATAGACTGAATGCCTTGGAATCGAAAGGAATTTATTTCTCATAATTCTTGAGCCAAGGAACTCCAAGTTCAAGGCATAGTCAATAAGCAGTGTCAAGTAATGTCACATTTTCTGGGTCATGGATAACCCTTTCTTGCTCATAGTAGCAGAAGCAAAGAGTCACAATTGGGCCTCAATAATCCTACTAATGAGGATTTCATCCTTCCATCTAATCACCTTCTATGCTGGATAGATTCATTTGTCAACTTCACTCCCGTGGGAAGAGGGGACCTTGATTGGAGAGTTTTCTCTATCAGATTGGCCTGTGGGCAGGTCTGTGAGGCATTTTCTTGATTGTTGAGTGATGTAGGAAGGCCCAGCCCACTGTGAGTAGTACCAACCCTGAGCAGATTGTTCTGGGATATATAAGCAAACAGGCTGAGCACAGGCTAGAGAACAAGCCAGTGAGGCACATTCTTTCAGGTTCTCTCCATCAGCTCCTGTCTCCAGGTTCTTTTAGTTAAGTTCTTTTGATAGGCAGCTAAAGCTGGATTATAACACCTTTGATTTATTTGAATACTAGACCAAATAATCTTTCATCTATGCCTCAGCCAAGTTTTATTTTCAATGTAGCTCAAGAACTGTGGGTCTGACAGTATGAACTGCCTTGTATGTGTGGATTAGGGGGTGGGGAGTGATGAAAATGGGGGGAAAAACACCATTTAACATGTCCAAAGAGTTACCAGTTTATAGAATATTTTCGGTAAGTATTTCTTGCCTACAGTGGAATCAAACAAAAGGCTCTAATTTATCCTTCTTAAAAGAGCAGTTATCCCTTACTCAGCAGACAGCAGCATAAGTTATTTTGGAAGCCTGGATGTTTTCAACTTCTCTGTGCAAGTAATACAAAGTCCTGTTCACTGGAGAGATAATCATTAGGGACCCATTCTCTAGATAGATAAGTTCAAATGAAGCCTCTTTCTCTGACTACTATGGGCTAACACCTAGTAATGAGGATATTTATCCAGTATTGTGTTGACATTTGTTTTTCTGTGAACCACTAATAACTTAAATCTCTCATTTTGAATTTTGTATCTACTGTGAAACTATAATTCCTATGTACAAATGAAGGAGCAGATAAGATAAAAGCAGATTATAGATGTCAAGAATAGAAGTGAATTTTCACCAGGTCTACAGTAGAGTTCCCTCTTACAGAGCAGACTTCAAGTACAACTAGAGAGTAATTACCAACACGACAGTTGTGCCACCATTGTACAAATGGGTACCTCTTGCCTGGAAGATTGGGTTCATTGTTTGTAGACTCACAGTTGGGTAAGAATGTTGGGGCTGGAGAGATAGCCTTGCGGTTAAGAGCGCAGAGGACCCAGGTTCGATCCCCAGCACCCACATGGCGGCTGAGAACCATCTGTAACTCCAGTTCCAGGGGAATCCGAGACCCTCTTCTGACCTTCGCGGCATTGCATGACACGGGTGCACAGACCTACATGCAGACAGTACATTCATACATATACAAAAAAAAAAAAAAGAATGTTGATGTCTTTTACCTGCTAGTAGCCTTCCAGAACTATGAAAGCTATCCAGCAAGGAGGATGCCAGTTTGATTTCTCTACATGATAAAATCAGGGTGTGTCATGGCTTGTGCTATAGAGTCTTATCACCCAGTTCTGGTTGGCCATCGAAGGAATGGCAAGAGCCTGTGTTTGGTGTGTCTTCTGTAGCTTCCTGCAAAATAACTTATAAGAAAGTGTCCCACCTCTGGGACTAAGATCTTCATTTCATAGTTCATGGTGTCTAGAAGCAGTTTCTTTTCTAGGCATGGATGGTATCTCCCTGCAAATTCTGTTATTAATTTATTTTTCAATTTTATTTTTTTATAAATTATATTTTTAATTTATTTAAACTAAATGGCCACAAAACCAAACAAAAAGTGATGAATCTGGGAAAGGGATGGGGAGGGAGGAGGGAGGCTTGAAAGGGATGGGAGGAACTAAGAGAGAGGATGGGGAGACACTCACTAATCAGAATTCATTCCATGTATACATAGGAAATTATCAAGGAGAAAAATTAATTTAAAATAGAAGTCAATACACAATGAAAGAATTTCAAAACAAAACTCAAACTGTAATAAGGGCTCGCACCAAACACTTAGAATATTTCCTTGCATTGTGTGATGACAATTGAAGGTCCCTTAAAAATACAACAATGATGTCCTGGTAAACTCAAAATTAAAGAGCTGTCTCTTTATTTTCCTCTGAAAAGGATTTGAAACTCAATTTCCACCATATTTATGTAATTTTTCAAGAAAGCTTTTTGAAAACAATATAATGACCATGATTTTTTTCAGCTGATCTGCTTTTTCTGAGACAGAATAGTCACCTGGCTTCTAAAGCATTAAATAGATATGCACCATTCTATGTGCTTTCTAAAAATTCAATATGAAGGCAGTCACAAATTCCGTTAATTACTAAACCTTTAAAACCTGTTTCATAATCTTAAATTGAATACATTATAATGAATACAGTAGACTGCTAACATTCACAGGGTTATATTTTACGATTTTAACAATTAGCAGTAACTAGACTAGAAATGGCCAGGACACATAGTCATTTGGAATTGACACTTGCATTTAAATTGTCTGGCAGGAGCAGAGTGGTCCAAAATAGATCAACTAACTATGAGACTGAGCCCTCTGATCATTCAATAGCTTTCAGATTAATAAGCATGTGTATGCTTTAGCCCAGGGCCAAAGTCAACTTGCAAAACTTGCAAAGGAAAAGCATGATGACACATGTATGGTGACAGATGATCTAATGATTCTCAAGCCTTGGGTATATAAGAATTACTGAAAATTGTTCCGAACCCATCCCAGTAATTTGTACATAGAACCTGAGACTCACTGACTATATTTCTTTTCTGTTGCAATGATAAAACACCATGACCAATGGGCATTATGTTTATTGAGCTTATGGCAGAGAGGCATGGAAAGCAGCAGCTGGAGCAGAAAGCTGAGAGCTCACATCTTCAAGAATGCACAGGAAACGGAGCATGAGCTTAAGCTGGGCCAAGGCTTCACATTCTCAAAGCCAGCCCCCAGCAGTGTGCTTCCTCCAACATGGCCTAAAACACCTCCTAAAAGTTCTATGACCCTCCCCAAACATTACCACAAACTGACCAAGTGTTCAAACGCCGCACTGATCTAATGAGTAATTTCCATTTTGTCATTATCAACTGATAATGAAAATTTCAAAATGGAATTCAAAATAATAGTCAAAGAAAAATTTCCTAAGCAAACAATAGCAGTGATTTTGCCAATAACACTTGTTATTGAGCAAATAGCTATAAACGGCTATGTTCATAAGGAACTATTATTATCTTTGTTATTCATCAAGACATTTTGAGCTATGCTTTTGAAGTTGTTTCATTAAAAAAAAAAACTTTTATTTCACCCCAACCCACCCTGCTTTCTCCAGCCTTCCAGTCAATTTAGCAACCAGATGTTGACTAATGCCATGCACAGTCTCCAGAATCTTTTTGATTGGTCTCCACCTTTGGTTTTTAACAAAAAGTGTAATAAGAAGAATCCCAACAGAATGTGATCAACACAGACATCCACAACAGGTCAAGGTGCAGAGACTGAGATACTGCAGAATTCTCAACTCTAAATGGTCACCTATCTCATACCCTCTCCACACAAGGCTCAGGGATCACACTGAGCAAGAAAGTGGGAAGACTCCAAGACCTGGGGCAGTGGATGACCACACACAAAAAAACAGTGTTTTTCAGACACAATAGGTAAGGCACACATAGGGACTTCCAACTTATATAATAGTATGCATAAGCCCTGAGCAAGCTCCAGCCAGAAAATGCTGAGGAGAGAGGTGGGAGGTAAACATAATTTATCCCACGCCTACCTAGGCAGCTGTTACCAACTGAGAACCACTGGTAGAGGTGGAGTAGTGGCAAGTCAATTACACTCCAGTAGATGGACCTACACCCAAGAGGGTATGGGCAGAACAAATTGGACTTTATTGGGTTAAAGAAAAAGGACAAAAAGTTGAGTGGGAAGAGAAGTCGGAGGAGCTGAGGGAGGAGAGGTGAACATGAGCAGAATACATTGTATGCTCAAAGAATACCGTTGTATGCTCAAAGAATACATTGTGTCTTCAAAGAATATGTTGTATGCTCAAAGAATACATTCTATGCTCAAAGAATACGTTGTATGCTCAAAGAATACATTCTATGCTCAAAGAATACATTGTATGCTCAAAGAATACATTGTATGCTCAAAGAATACGTTGTATGCTCAAAGAATACATTGTATGCTCAAAGAATACGTTGTATGCTCAAAGAATATGTTGTACGCATTGCCTTCTGGAGACTCCTGGGTCAAAAAACAAAAACCTAAAAAAAGGGGGGGGGGGATACAGATAGATATGAAACCTTTTTGTCAAAAACCTTGAGATTCAAATCTTAAAACTAACTATGGGAAAAGATTTGTATGTTCCAACAGGTCAAAATGTCACCACCTTAATGGCTGAGAAAGAAAAGATACAGCTTTGCATTGAGTAGGATGTACCAGAAAGTGCCAACAGAAACGATGGCCTGTCTGAACATTGAAAGGAAGAAAAACCTCAGATTGCTACAAACATCAAACCCCTCTGTGGATCCTACATATAACAACTATTTATAATGAGTCCTAACAAAAGTTATCTTCTAGGTGCCACAAAGGTTTTAATATGAGAGACTTTCTTACCTCCCCCCCATAGAACAAGGAGAAATATGATGATGATGAGGTCATTCTCCAACTGTAAATTGGAGCCAACTGTTATAGAGGTAACCTCTTATAAAACTGGTAAAACTGTCTTCTTTAATCAACTAATAGACATAGGAATTGTGAAAAGGATTATTCTCTATTCAGAACCAAATATAATACTAAAGTCTCCTTAAGCTATGCACTTAAGCAAAATATATCAATACAGGAGCTCTGACATCAGCAATGGATTATTCTACCAAGGAGATGTTGGCCAGGGGATCCAAGCCCCCACAAAAGGGAAAGGCTCCTTGCCTCTAAACTGGGATACCTGCAAGAAGAGAGGCGATAAGGCCCTGCTGTCAAAGACCTGATATTAACATGGGAAAGATGTATTGAGACCACACATGCAAGTGTACAGATGGTCTCTGGAGTACCAGAGAGTGTTACCAAAGGCCACTGAACCAATAAAGCAAATATGGGTCTCCTTGAGTCAAGTAAGACTCCTCTGTCAGCACCAGCTACACCTCACCTGCCTGAAAATACTGTGCAGCAGAGGCAGCCATATGCCTGTATATCCCAAATCTAATTGGCTATTAGCCCTCTCCTTGGAGGAATAACCCACGGCTGATGCCACAAGCTTACATCCTCTAATGGTTAGGAGATGTTATAAGTCACAGTAAGACCCTGTCATATTTAACAGGAAAAAATGTAATTCATGGATTAACATATCATCCAAACATCTGTGTCTATACCAAAGTAACCCACCATAACAATTAGTACTGTTTAAATACCTATATATCTAATTGCTTGTGCTTCATTAGTAGGATCGAAAGGTTATTCCTGGACAAACTGTCAGCCCATGAAAGGAAACAGCCAGAATTGACCAGAGTCCAAGACAACAGCTCCAGAGAAAGTAGACTGTTTTGATTCTCATTCACCTGTGCCCCTTTTTTAAGCCTAGGGAACAATCTGCAGAAGAGGGGGCATGGTAGAATGTAAGGGCTGTGATTGGGGTGAATGGTGAAACTACAGCAATATAGTCTGGACACTCATTTGATCAACTTGATTGAACATACAAGCCCCCCTTGCTGGATGGTGGGACCCATGGGCTGTGTGGGTTTGAGCACAGCTGCTTGCAAATTGGTTTTACATGAAGGATGCTTGTACTCATAAATTATCACTTGTTAAAAATGAAAAAAAAAAACAGAAAGATGCAGGACAGTTATGGCAGAATGCATGATCTGGGATGGGGTGGGGTGGGGGGAAGGGAAAGGGAAATATGCCTGAACTGAATTGGAAAATGATGTATGAAATAAACAAAGCATCAATTAAAAAATGAAAATTAAAAAAAGAATACGTTGTATGCTCAAAGAATACATTGTATGTTCAAAGAATACATTGTATGTTCAAAGAACTAATTTAAAAATGAGGAAAAAATAACTACAAATGTGAAGACAAAAAAAGCAGAAAAGAGTAAGAATCTCACTTTGTCCAAAATAGGTCAGACCCTGTCTTGTCAGGAAGCAGGTAAGGAGACAACATGGTAATTTCCTTTTTTCTCATTCTTGTTTAAAATTGACAACTTTTGTTTGAAAAAAAAAATGAAACAATTTAAGCTATCTACCCCAGGCTGACCTCAAACCTGCACTAGGTAACTCAAGCTTGCTTCTAACTCAAAAAATCCTCCAGAGCCCAGCTTGCTAGGATTACAAGCACACACTACCATGCTTTGCCAAGGATTCCTTTGGATTAAAGGAGAGGCTGGGCAAGCTTGTTTATGTGATAACTTTCTACCATGGAGAAATGTTCCAGTGCTGTGAATTCTTGAGGCTCCACAATCACCCAGCCTGCTACACTTGTCTCTCGCCCCCCCCCCCCAAAATCTGCCATGGAACGTAGCACTGGTCAGAAGAAGTGCCTCTGTTCCAGACACTGCCTCAGCTTGAGCCAGAGGTAGTATCAATGAGTGAGGAGCCAAGGGTTCAGAAGCAGCCTTCCTCAAGACTTAGGGAAAGGAAGATGCTAATGGCATTTGGTAAGCTGTCTCATAACACCCACATGACATAACCAATGCACAGACATTTATCATCACTTCATCACCATGTGTTGTGTTATCATCAGCTTTCAAGATGTCAGACGGCAGCACTAACACATAGATCCAGGGGAATATCTTACTCAAATCTTTCACAGATTTTTTTTGCCTGTCCCTGTTGGCTAAGTTCTTCATGTGTAAATTACTCTAGTTTAGATTTAATCACTTTTCCTCACTTGGTCCTTAGAGAAAGAATTGGTATATATCATAAAAATCTCCTTACATTTGAAGTTAATGATCTAAAAATCCCTACCACCTGGTCTTTCCTTTCTCTCTCATTTGTTCACCTAATTAAGTGCCTATTCCAGCAGACACTGGGCTAGTGATCAGGGCTTCACATGAACACAGGACCATTACCATCCTCATGACATGGACAGTTTCAGGGGATAATACACAAGACAGGGCATAAGAGTGGGTCACAATTGAGCTGGGGAATTACAGACAAAAGAAAACTGTGAATTTGGAAGTTAGTTTGTGTCCTGGAGCAATCTTAGGATGGGATTATGGGGATGGAATACAGCAGTGGGTGGGGGTGAGGGAGCTAAGAGACTACAGTAGTCGTGACCTTGAATCATTGGGCTGAAAGACAACAGAAGCAATCTACAGAGTGGCTATCTAGATAGGGCATGGGAACATAGGATTCTTTAAATAGGTTCTCTGGCCATAGTGTAGAGGATGAACTCCAGAGAACTGAACTGGGAGACAAGAAAGCAGTGCAGAATTTCAGGCCAGATATGTGGTAGCTCCCATTAATGACAGTAAATGCAAGGACATGTTGGGAGTGGTGTTAATACTATTCAGTGGTGTCAAATGGTGAAGTGGTTATAGGAGAATGAGGAGAACAATCAGAACTGTGGATGGTGGTGTCATAGACATCATACTTAGGAACAGAGAAA
The DNA here is from genome assembly GCA_009823505.1 of Rhizomys pruinosus. Classification (NCBI taxonomy): domain Eukaryota; kingdom Metazoa; phylum Chordata; class Mammalia; order Rodentia; family Spalacidae; genus Rhizomys; species Rhizomys pruinosus. The sequence continues at coordinate 296,118 of VZQC01011136.1, read as the reverse complement.
ATGAAATTGATTTGTATCCTGAGATGTCCAAGCCTCATCCCAGGGGGCACATCCGAAGTATTTGGGTCTTTCTCTGTTAGGATGAAGTTCAGACAAATGAGATGAACTTTTAAACACATTGGGAAATACTATCTCGGAGGAAATACACAATGGTCAGAATAGGTGTTACATCAAGAGCCTGGGGGAAGAAACTGTGGAGATAATCAATCTTCAGGTAAGAAAGATTGTGAGTTTTGGAGAAAGTCTGGGAGTTAGATTCTCTCTCTCTCTCTCTCTCTCTCTCTCTCTCTCTCCTTTTTAAAATTTACTGTTTTTATTTTATGTGTATTAGTGTATTGCTTGCATATATGTAATTGCACTTGTGTCATGCAATGTCCATGGAGGTCAGAAGAGGGCATTGGAGCCCCTGGAACTAGAGTTGCAGGTGGTTGTTGGATACCAATGGGTACTGCAACTAAACCTGGGTCTTATGCAAGAGCAGCCAGTGCTCTTAACCGATAAGCATCTTTCCAAACCAAGAGTTGCCTCTTCTAAAAAGGATCTCAGGGTCTAATCCATGAATATCACCATAATAACCTCCATCTTGGTATTGTCTTGATCTATACTTAGAAACTGGAAAGAATGCATAGAATGGATTTCCATTTAACTCTGACCAGATGACTGACAGGAGGCTAGAGTGAAGCAGGCTAAACTCAAGTGGATCAATAATCAAAACAAACACAAGCTCCGTCAGTCTCTTGTACATACTAACATGAGTGATACTGTCTCCCTCTGCTACAGGAGAGTAGCATTACTTTAGAAAATTCTCATTTGGGAAAGGATATCTTATGGTAAATCATTAAATTGTCTATAATTAAATAAACTTGCTCCTCCCATGTGGAAGATAGTTTTCCTTATTTTCTATATCTTCCTGGAACTGATTGGAGGAACTGATTTAGCCCTATCTCATAAAATCTACATGCTGGCCTTGAACTCACAGAGGTCTGTCTGTCTGGCTCCGCCTCCTGTGTGCTAGGATTAAAGGCCTGTGCTACCACGCTGGCTATATTTTTTTTCTTTTTTTTAAATTTTTTAAAATTTATTTTTGTATGTGTATGAATGCACTGTCTGCATGCAGGTCTGTGCACCCATGTCGTGCAATCCCGCGGAGGTTGGAAGAGGCCGTCGGATTCCCCTGGAACTGGAGTTAAAGATGGTTCTCAGCCACCATATGGATGCTGGGGATCAAACCCCAGTCCTCTGCAAGAGCAGTCGGCACTCCCAACTGCTAGGCCATCTCTCCAGCCCCTATTTTTTTTTTCTTATGAGTAATAAGTATAGTAAATTCTTTGTAGATTGCTGTAACTTATTTTCAAACAATTCAAGAAGCAAGAGTAATAGTTATATTCACATAATTTTATATATTATACATATACACATATTTGCATTGTAACTAAATTTATATTATATACATACAATGTATTTTTGCATGTTGTAACTTTCATAACTGAAGCTGAATTTCTGCTGAAGTCAAACAGCCCAGGTCATGTGACCGTTAAGTAGCCTTTCTGGTATTTGAGCACCAGAAGGTATGTATCTCTACTTAAACTTTTGATCATGAAACAGCAAATATGTTCAGAATTACTCTTGTATATGGTTTCACAAAATTCCTAAGATTGTTTAACTTCAATCGAATAAGTATTTAAATTAAGAACCAGAAGGGAACTTGCATATTTGGGGAGTATGTGGATTGGTTTTGAAAGACTGTGGAAACATTTTCTCAGACTGGATGCAAGAGCTGAGAAACAGCAACTTCCTGAACAGCCACATCTACTTGCATTGAAATACTTCTCTTTAAAAATGCTCAGTTCTCCAGACATTCAGTTCACTCCCCAACTTTAAATTATCTAGAAAGCCATCACCTATGGGTTCTAATAAATCCTAGAAACCATTTCTCATAATATTTATATGAGAATGTGAAAATTTCCATCTTCTCCCCTTTTTGAGCCAAAATACAATATAGCAAAAGCTCCTGAGATGTACATTAAAGCACTGGGGTTATATTTCCCCCCCCCCCAAAAATAATCAAGAAATATTCAAATAGTCTCTCTGTGTGAGTGAAATTAACAGCCTAATTTATATTTGTTGCCCAATAGACATGTCAACCCAGTGGCACAGACGTTTGTACATATACTTCCTAACACTTGAACACTATACCCCTTATTCATTCTGTGTGTTGTTTTAATGCACATCTACTCATTAATGATTATGAATAATAAAAGAGAATTGCAGTAGAAATTTTTGTGTGGAATGATTTAATGCAATGAAGAGGGCTTGGATAAGGTTTTTCTTCTATCCAGGAGATGAAGTGTGTAATCCAGGGGAAACCTAGATATTAATAGCTTCTATATCAGTACTCCACAGCTTCAGACTAAAATGAAAATTTCATAGAAATATAGTCACGTTTAAAATGCTGTTCTCAGAAGTTGAGAGATGTAGAGGATGATATTTTTACTCAGACTGTTGCCTTAACATGTGTACATTCTAAGCATGATTGGGTATTTTATCTTTATTAAATTACAAAATATCATCAGAAAGACAATGAACAGGCATTGTTCATTTTGCCTAGTCCACAGTGATTTCACTTTCCCATTTAAGTTTGCTTTACTGAGCTTTTATCTTAATCATGAAGCTTCAGTATCAAATCAAGCATACCAAAATTTCTTAAATGCCCCACTTTTAACCCCAAGAGAATGTTGTCTACCCAAGCTTTTAAAAAACAGTTTTATGTATGTGAGTGTTTTACATGCAGATATGTAAATGGACCAGCTTGCTGCAGTGCCTGTGGAGGCCTGAAGGAGTTACATCCCCTGGAACTGCACTTACAGCTGTTGTTATGCACTGAGCAGGTACTGAGAGCCATCTCTGAGTCCTATGCAAGAACAATCAGTGCTCTAAACCACTGAGCCATCTCTCCAGCCCCCTACCCCAGGAAAGTTTTAAAGAGCTTGAAAGCACTCTATAGGCATTTATGTGCTTAAGTTTTAACAGGGTTTTATTACCTTCATAGTGTTTAGATTTCAGGAAATTTGATAAGAATAACCTGTTAAGAAGTAGCCACCTGAGAGGCTGGAGGGGTGGCTCAGTGGTTAAGAGCACTTGGCTGTTCGGGCAAAGGACCAAGGTTTAGTTCCCAGAACCCAAATAGTGGCTAAAAACTGTCTGCCCTCTTCTGACCTCTGCAGGCATTGCATAAAATGGGTGCATTTACATATATGCAGAGAATAAACTCATATGCATAAATTTAAAATAATAAATTATTTTAAAAAGTAACCATTTGAATTAAATCAGCCTATAATTTTCAGGTGTCAGTTTCTGTCAGTGAACTTTGTGCTTCTATTTTGTAATCTTGTCTAATAAGAAATGAACTGATTAGCATCAGTGAGGTGGAAGCAACTTTACAAAATTATGAGATGCTGTAAAAGTGAAATATTAATTTGTGGAAATGAACTCTATGCTCAGTTTAGATTCATTTTCTCTACAATCTGTGCCATAGAACGTCCTCATCCTCAGAGACAAAGGAGGCTTAACTGCTTTAGAGAGCACTTGGGAGACCCCGGGGAGGATAAACATGTATTGCCTGGCGTGGTGGCACACGCCTTTAATCCTAGCACTTGGGGGGCAGAGGCAGGCAGATCTTTGTGAATTCAAGGCCAGCCTGGTCTACAGAGTGAGTTCCAGGACACCTGGGACTACAGGGAGACCCTGTCTCAAGAAGACAAAAAAAAAAAAAAAACATGTATTGTAGAATTCATAATATAAAGGTCATTTTAGTTTGCATCAAGCTTCACTGACCCTGATTCCCTTGTGATTTCACCTTAGTATTCAGTTGCTCTTCCTCTTCCCATCACAAGGGAATCAAGCCTGAAGTCATTGGTTGGGGGTGAAAAGGTGAGAAGTCCAGGTGGGAGCCAGGATTATGGGGCATATGGTGGCTTCCAGAAAAGATGTCCAGGTGGGAGCCAGGATTATGGGACATATGGTGGCTTCCAGAAAAGATGTCCAGGTGGGAGCCAGGATTATGGGACATATGGTGGCTTCCAGAAAAGCATGAGGAGGGAAGCTTCAGGAATGACTAGGATTAAAGGTAAGAAGGCAGCCTGGCATGGAGTGTCGGGATCAATGGATATTAAAGAGCTGTCTAGTGTGGGGTATGAGCATGCAGCAAAAGAATGAGGAACATTGGTGTAGGAGATAGTCTATCACAGGAAACAATGGGAGTATGGTGAACATGTGTATCTCTGTAACTGTTTCAGGTTCTGTTAGTGCAGGTGAAGCCTTAGATTTTCCTGAGACAGGTCCATATAGAGACTTGCATTGGATGCTTCTTAATAAACATCTAAAGCTGGGGCTGGAGAGATGGCTCAGCAGTTAAGAGCATCGACTGCTCTTCTAGAGGACCTAGGTTCTCTAGAAGAGCACCCACGTGGTAGCTAAGAACCACCTCTAAGCCAAGTGTGGTGGCACATGCCTTTAATCCTAGCACTTGGGAGGCAAGAGGCAGGTGGATCTCTGTGAGTTCAAGGCCAGCCTGGTCTACGGAGTGAGTTCCAGGCCAGCTGGGGTTATAGGGAGACCCTGTCTTAAAAGGAAAAATAAATAAAAATAAGCAAGCTGCAATCAGGTAAAAAAAAATGAACAGCTAAAGCCTAATAACTATAACAAAGACAACGTAAGAAACTATAGCAGTACAGTAGTGGTGTGTTTATCTTGGGAGTAATCAACAATTATCTAATTGGAGTTAAAGCCCTCTCAATCGAGGGAACTCATGGATGGCACTGTAAACATAAATACACATATCTGGAGAGGTAACAGATCCTACAGAAAACCCTATTTCTTGATAAGTATGGACCCTTATATTTCCAGCTAAGTCTACTATTCACACCACTCATCAAAGAACCTGTTTCTTGTAATACAGGTTATAACAGAGTTTCACAACAACTTGTCTCACACAAAGAACATGTGTCTAAAAGCTGCCTAGCACTAAGTAACACATCTTCAGTGGAACCTCTTTCACCTAGTGCTCATGGAACACAGGGGAACAGTGGATAGAGAGAATACTAATGCGTCAACACTTACCAGTGAGTCTTCTTCATGCAACAATATGAGACCTCACCATCCCATGGCTCAGGGACCATCGTGGAAGAGGGGGTGGCAGGATTATAAGAGCCAGGGTTGGTGCATAAACCTAAGGAAAATAGAGTCTTCCAGGCCTCTGGGAACTTGCAGCAATGGTGATAACATGTGCAAGACCCATGTAGACTCAGACAAAAAACAAGCATAGGACTGGGGCCCCAACCTTAGCCAAAGAACTAGTGGTAGCTGATTACTGCTGGGCATCTGGGTACAGAAGTTTATTCAGTAGGCCTTAATCTACAGAAGAGAATGCATGAAATCTGGTGGAGGTCTGTAAGGGGTACGAAAAGGGGATGGAGATCTTATGATTGAGATTTTTTGTATGATATGCACAAAAATTCTAAAAAAATTATTATTAAGCCAAGCGTGGTGGTGCACGCCTTTAATCCCTGCACTCAGGAAGCAGAGGCAGGCAGATCTCTGTGAATTCAAGGCCAGCCTGGTCTACATACTGAGTTCTAGGACAGCTGGAGCTACAGGGAGACCCTGTCTCAAAAAGACCAAAAATATTATTAAAACTGAACACTTTTTAAAAACTGCAAACTTGGCAAGTCACATCCTCTTTCTGGACTTACAGTCACAAAATGTTAATCTTTCAAGTGAAAGTTTTGTGTTTCTTGTAACTGCTTGGTTATGGATATGGAGGTAAAGATCAAGTCAAAAAAGAGGCAGTCTCTGGATTGAGACCTCATTTGTAACCAGAAGATCTCTTGGTGTGTTGATTTGAAATCAGTGCCTTGTTTCATAGCAGATAACTTCCTACTTGTAATTCCAGTGTCATTTGGTCTCACAAGACCTGATCTAAAGTTGGAAATGCTTATTACATTAAACCTTGCCAATGCCACTTGGAAAAACTGAACCGTTAGTTAATTAAAAAATATGCACTGTTTAATATGGTACTTCAGATTATCACAGATACTTGACAGGTCTACAGGTGATTCAATGACTTGTCTTTTGGAGTTCAGTGAGTGAAATGGCTTCTTCTTTTAGTGTTATGTCTCACCTTGCAATTTGCAAAGGCAATTCATTACAATATTACAGGAGTAACACTATAGCTTATTTTTACTTCTATGTTTTTCTGAAATGTGGGATTTTATTTATTTTATTTTTTACTTTATTTTTGTATTATAAGTATGCTTGTTATTTATGCCGGCAGAGGTCAGAAGAGGTCATCAGATCTCCTGGAACTGGAGTTACAGATTGTCGTTAGCTGCCATATGGGTGCTAAGTTCTGAACTCGGATCTCCTGTGAGAGCAGCCAGTGCTCTTAACTGGTGAGCCATCTCTCCAGCCCCTGAAATGCAGAGTATTGATGATTATATAATCAAACCTTCTTCCTTTGTCACTGATAAAAAAGCTAAAATCATTTTTCTCTTGTTTGGTTAAGTCCCAAATTTTCAAAAAACATGATGCTTTGCAAATGTTTAAATGTTTAACTGTGAGTTTTAGATAAATGTTGAATTTAGTCAAAGGATTCTTTCATAATAAAGTTCACATATTGAATTGCCATACCAAAATTTACTTTGAGAATAATGTGTTGGCTGAAATATAAGAGCATTACTATTCAATCAAAAATGCAGAGAATAAATCAAACACTGGATAAAACCAATCATAGACTTAAATCTTTAAATGATCTCAAAATAACGAGTGGCATATTATCCTATTTCCCATCATCTCCTCCAGTGTGGTTCAAGGCACACTTTCCAGCTCTATGAATGAACTTGAACTGACCCTCATGCCCTTGGAAAATTCATAGGAAACTAATTGGCTTCAATTTATTTTTCACTGCTGGGGAAAGAGCACTTCTGCTTCCTTCCATAGATCCTTAAAATGTCTGAGATGAACAAAGGTTAAATATCACTCACTATCTTAAGAAAAAGCTGTTTATTATTGTGGATCAGGATATGTCTTTAAATGCAATTAATCTTTGGCTAATTAGAAAAATAAAGAAAATATACATTGGCAGAGCAAAGTTCCATAATCCCAAGGCAACGGAGGTATTTTTATGCTTAAGCATTGTGCTTTCTAACATAAGGAAACATCTCAGATTTCCACAAGGTCAGGTCAGGAGTTTCTCTGCCTGGTTCACAAACTATATTTCTCGCACCCACAGTAGTTTCAGGCAACAAAACTTGAAAACCATATACTAGCTCACTGGTGTGGGTTACTATAGTGCACATCACTTCCTTACCCAAACTAAAATTGAATGAACACCGATGTGGCAGTTGGTTTTAATGTCAAGTTTTTGCGTATTACAGTCACCTATGTAGGAAACCTCAATTGTGGTATTATCTTAATTACCTTCATTTGACTTGGGAAGGTTCACCCCAAAAGTAGCCTGCACCTACTGGTAGCATCACAGAAATGGGTGTGGCTGGAGGAAGATTATTCACCTGTTGAGAGCTTTCACCTTCCTTCTTGCTGTCAAGGTAATTTACCCTATTGATATTCTGCTGCTTCCTTCTTTGATATCAGAACCAGTGTTTCCAGGCTTCTATCATTGTCTATGGACCAGCTCTCCAGGAACCCTTCAGGTCTTCTCCACCGGATTGGGACTTCTGAAGCACCCGGACTCATGGATCCAGCAACTACCTGGGTCTCAGCCTCTCAGGTATGAGTCAGCTGTTGTTACTATTTTGAAGTAAACTGATTTGATACATTCTGTAACATATATTCATTCTATCAGTTCTGTTCCTCTAGAGAACAGCAAAATCAATAAATAAATGAAAACTTAAAAAGGAAAAAAAGCAGGTGATAAATTTCTTGACTGTGTATCAATACAGTCATCTATTTCATGTTTAATCACCTCATAATTGAGGCTATGGACTCAAATTCCCTAAAATACCAATGTAAATATGTTTTATACTGTATTTATTTTACAATATCAGGTTTGGGATATTTTCATTATGATTAAACTCAGAAATCCGCAGCTATTTTTTTTTTTTTAAATCGAGCATTCTCTTTCTTTAAACTTGAAAATAAGGGGGTCCAGGCTGGTCGTGGTCATGCACACCTTTAATCCTAGCACGCAGGAGGCAGAGGCAGGCAGATTTTTGTGAGTTCAAGGCCAGCCTGGTCTACAGAGTGAGTTCCAGGACAGCAGAGGCTACAGGGAGACCCGTCTCAGAAAAAGACAAAAAAAAAAAAATAAAAATAAGAAAAAAAAAAAATAAAAAATATACATTGAAAAACAAAACAAAGCGAAAAGCAATGCGCCAGTCCGTTTCGACGTTTGGTCCCGGTTCACTGTGTCTGTCACACGCAACACTTTATCTCTCTGTGATGTGTTCAGGTTTGAGATCAATACATGAATGGCAGTCTTGTTTGTTCTATTGAATGTTTACACAAATACAAAGTAAATCTGAGCACCACAGTGATTGGATTCAGCCACCACAAACAGTGTGTGCTGTGATTACAATATGTCAGTGAAAAAGACAGAATAAGGGCCTAAAGCAGAGGGCAAGTCAGAGATGAGGCTTTCTTCCAAAAGGAATAAATCAAAATTATTAAAAAAAACCCATATCAAGAATTGGCAGTAATACACAGTTGGGGATAGTTAGTGCAAACTGAAGTTTCCAAGGGCATATGCTCTAGTCTATTTCTACAGCCACTGGATTTAGGAATGGAAAAGTAAAAACACATGTGGTAATGGGATGCAGGGAAAACTTTCTTATTTAAGGTAAAGAAGGAAGGCGAATTTCTGAAGTTAGGGCAGCCGTGTTTTCTGAAAGACAGCTCAGAAAAACTTTATAGCACCAGATTCAGTTGTTTACTAGGACAGTTTCTGTATGTCTGCTAGTTGCATTTGCCCATTAATTCCATTTTAGTTCTTAAAAAAAGAATTTGTGAAGACCTTGGAGAAGATGATGTGGTCTGTGTATGCTGCTGTGGAGTATCAGTGTCAATTAGCAAGGGCGTTAGTATTTCTAAGGAAAACCCTCAATGAAATCCACACAGAGAAACTAACTCTTCCAGTAAAAGACTATGTCTTGTTGAATGCCATTTGGCAGTATTTTCAATATTAAATGTCTATTTTGTGAGCCTGCTATATCATTCTTCTAGAAGTTCTGTGACTCTTTCCTAAAAAGATGTGAACACAAGTCAAGCTACTGGAGCTAGGACACAGACAACAGACAAAATATTCTCACACAGTCTAGTCTGGTGAACCACCTACTTTATTTGGGATACTTAAGTAGAATGCTTGGCCGGAAGACTGCTGCATTTCTAAAAGGTCCATACAGCATTGTTGATGATTCTTGAAGGCTACATCTTTGGAGCTTCCTGCCTGACTTATTTATTTATTTATTTATTTATTTATTTATTTATTTATTTATTTATTTATTTTGGTCTCTTTGAGACAGGGTCTCCTTGTAGCCCCAGCTGTCCTGGAACTCACTCCATAGACCAGGCTGGCCTTGAACTCACAAAGATCTGCCTGCCTCTGCCTCCCCAGTGCTGGGATTAAAGGCATGCGCCTCCACACCCAGCACCTGCCTGACTTTTAGCAGCCAACACAGGAGAGCCTCCTATCTCCCCACAACCCATTCCTGACTCTGTAATATTGGAAGGGGCTTGATGGATCTTGTACCTTTCTGAGCTTCCCAAAAAATGTAGAGTTGGAGTTGGAGAGATGGCCTAGCGGTTAAGAGTGCCAACTGCTCTTGCAGAGGACCCAGGTTCAATTCCCAGCACCCACAGGGCAGCTGAGAATCATCTTTAATTCCAGTTCCTGAGGAATCCAACACCCTCTTCTGACCTCCACGGCATTGCATGACACTGGTGCACAAACCTACATGCAGACAGTACATTCATACACAAAAAATAAATAAAATTTAAAAAAATGTAGAGTTGTGAACTTCTTGAGAAGTAGCTAAATAACAGTAGAAAGAACCGTACAGCCACAAACACAGATGTTTAACTTGCCATAGGTAGGAAGAAAAGATAATTAGCTAGTTTTAGTATATTTTTAGGATTACAGAGAAGAGACAAAATTTTCAGCTTTCTGTAAATCTAAAAACTGTGTCATCTAGGATGGACACATAGATATATGAAGTTTATAATAAGTTTAATTATTCTAGGAGCTGGAGAGATGGCTCATCGATTAAGAGTGCCACCTGCTCTTGCAGAGTACCCAGGTTCAATTCCCAGCACCCACATGTTGGCTAAGAACTTCCTTTAAGCCAGGTGTGGTGGCACACACCTTTAGTCCTACCACTAAAGGTGTGTGCCACCACACCTGGCTCAGCAGAGGTGGGCTGATCTTTGTGGCCTGGTCTACAGAGTGAGCTGTAGGCCAGATGGGACTATAGGGAGATCTTGTCTCAAAAAAAAAAAAGTTTAATTCTTCCAAGGCACAGAAACAAAACAGCAGCGTGTACCTGGAAGTGCAGTAAGCACTCTTGACCAGTTCATTTCACTTCAAGTCTCTCAAACTACTTGGGCACACTGCACCCTCATAGTCAAAGGAAATTGTGATTGATGTCACAAACTAAAATACTTACATGGGCCCTAACACGTAAGCATTCACATTCTCATTTTTTGTTGCTCTTTTTCTTTAAATCAGGACTCACGGAATGACCTCATTAAACTGTCTTAAGCAACCACTGATGGTTGCTTAAGACAGAGAGTGTATGAATAGCCATCACCATCCTCTTGGATACAAGCACATGAGCGTCATGTCACTGGAAGCCATTTTCTTGTCTAGGATAAATTACTGTGTCTATTATATCATGTTCTAATGGAGTTCAAAGGAAATACTTTTTTTTTACATTTTGTTTCATAATTATAAGACAGCATTTAATAAATACATTTAACAGAAATCACCAAAAATTTTGCCAGAAATGTCAATCAAATTAAGTGCTATGGATAAAACATCATGTTGTAACAGGGCTAAAGAGTGATTTAGTTTTTGCCCAAACTAAATATATTTACAAAGAATATCCTACTATATCACCTGCCTATTGTAGAGAAATTCCAATATTGAAATAGAAGGATGAACTTAAAGTCCTTTTCTCTTAGAGCATAAACACTTTCATATTGCATATGTATTTGAGGTGTATTCAATCACTGACTGGAGTTAAAATTTTCCAGTAAATAATAGCTCATATTTTGTTCAGCAAGTTGAAATTTCTGTAGCTTCTTCAGTTACATGATATCTCACTTTTGATAAGACCTACATGTCACCTAGTATATATTTTTATCTCAAAGAGAAACAGGTCTAGTTTAATTTAGACAAAAGACAATCCTGTTTTTTATGCTGCAAAGGACAAGATGGGGTTTTTGTTTGTTTGTTTGTTTCTTTGTTTGTTTTTACTTTAAGGGCCATATGGTAGCTATTCGGTTGTGACATCATAGCATTAGCATACTGGTAGATGTTATGTATGTAAATGGAAAAGAGTATATCACAATAAAATTCTATTAGCCAAAATAAATTCTGGTTACATTTTGTTATTTTTGTGTATGTGTTTGTTTGTTTATTTTTTTAGTACTTTTATTGATGAATTGTGTATTTCATTCATTATCTTTCAGTCCAATTAAAAAAAAGTCCTTAAATTCATATGGAAAAACAAAAGACCCCAAATGGCTAAAGCAACCCTGAGTGAAAAGTGCAATATAGGGGGGAATTACCAGACTTCAAGATATATTACAGGGCTACAGTCATAAAGACAACCTGGTACTGGCACAAAAACAGACTCTTTGACCAATGGAACAAAATTGAAGATCCAAACTTGAGCTCATACAATTTCAGCGATCTCATATTTGACAAAGGGGAAAAAAAAGCTCAATGGAGGAAGGATAGCATCTTCAGCAAGTGGTGCTGGCAAAACTGGATCACCATTTGTGGAAGAACAAAATTAAACCCCTACCTCTCACCCTTTGCAAAAATCAACTCCAAGTGTATCAAAGACATCAATGTGAAACCTGAAACCCTGAGGTGATAGAAGAAAAGTTGGCAGCAACTTACAAGACATAGGCGTAGGAAAAGACTTTCTAAATCAGACAGCAGCTACGCCGGAAATAAGGTCTGGTTACATTTTGTGAAAGGCCATAGTTTTATTTTATCATGCCTGCATGTATCTAAGTGCAGCCCATGTACGTGGTGCCTGTAGAGGGCAGAAGAGTTTATCAGATTCCCTGGAACTGGAGTGACAGATGGTTGTGATCCACCTGACAAGATCTGCCTGAACCAAGCAGTTCCTTGTGTTGGGAACTAAACCTGGGATCTCTGCAGGAGCAGAAAGTGCTCCTGACCTCTCTGTGTCTCCTTTCTACATGTTGTGCTATCCCCATACTTACACTTGTTTGCATACACTAGCAAGATCTGCATACGAGGGAGAATATGTGGGGTGGCTTTCCTCCTTTTTATTTTGGGTCATCTCTCCCTCAATATTGTACTTTCCAAGTCTGTCCGGTCCATTTTTCTTCAAATTTTTGAATATTTGATCATGTGTGTGTACCCTATTTTCATTATACCTGTATCTGTTGACAGACATCAAGGTTGGTTTCGTTTTCTTGCTGTCATAAATAAAGCAACAATAAACACGAATAGGCAAAATCTCTGGCAGGGAATGGAGTCCTTTGGGTATATTCCTAGTGGTACTGTAGCTGTGTCATATGGTCGTTCAATTATTTGATGTCAGATTTCTTGTTGATAGCCAATATGACCCGGATGAGGTCATATCTCAAACTAATTTCAGTTTGCATTTCCATAATGACTAGGGGTATTGAACATTTAAAAATGTTTATTGACCACTTGTGTTTCTTCTTTTGCAAACTGTTCGAAAGCACATTTGTTGACTGAAAGTATTATTTCCTACATCTGCAGTTTTTTTTTTTTTTGTCAATTCTGAGTACTTGTTCTGTATCTTAAGTGGAGTTGCTAAGGATTTTCTCACACCCTGTGGAGTGTTTGCTCTGCTGATTGTTTCTTTCGCTGTGCAGAAAATTTTAAGTTTCATGGAGTCCCAACTTCTGATACTTGGAGCTAGTTTCTGGGGTACTGAAGTTCTGTTCAGAAAGTTCTTGCCAATCCAACATCCTGAAGAGTATTCCCTAAATTTTTGGTAGCAATTTCAGCATTTCAGGCTTTAAGTTAAGATCTCTGATCATTTCAAATAGATTTTTGTACAAGATGAAAGATAGGAATTTAAGTTCACTCTTCTACAGGTAGATGTCCAGTTTCTCCAGCAGCAATGTTTTCTGCTGCATGCCTCTTTGTCAAAAATTAGGTAGCCATAGCTTCATTGATTATTCCTGGGTCCTTAATTTCATTCTACTGGTGTACTTGCCTGTTTTTCACTGGTATCTGGCTGTCTTTATCATGATAGCTTTACTGTATAATTTGGGGTCAGACGTTGTGATACCTCCAGCTGTGTTTGTACTCTTTGGGATTCCCGTGGCCATTTGTTGTCTTTTGTGAATATATATAAATAAATATATATATAATATATTTATATTTATATATTTATATATTATATTAAATATTATGTATTTATATATTTAACATATAAATTTATATAAATTTTTGCATTGTTTTTTGTAGATCTGTGAAATATGAGATTGGAATTTTGATGAGCATTGCATCAAATCTGTGCATTCATTTTGTAGTATAGCATTTTGGGAATAATCTGTCAAATAAAGAGCATGAAAATGTTTCTATTGACTAGAGTCTTCATTTATTTCTGTTTTCAGTGTCTTGAAGTTTTCATTGTAGAGAGTTTCTCTTTATTGTTTAGGGTTATTACTAGGTTCTTAAACTTTTTTGTACCTTCTGTGAATGAGATATTTTCCTGTTTTCTTTGTCTCAGAGTATACTGTTGGTGTATATGAAGGCTGACTTTTTATACTGATTTTGTATTCCACAACTTTACTGTATGTTGGTTCAGTCCTCTGAGAGTTTTGTAGAAGATTCTACAGAGTCTTTTTGGGATAGCATTTTAAATCACATCATCTAAAAATGAGGATAGAATTATATCAATTCCTATCATTCAATACTACCAGCACCAAGCTCTCTAAGCCAGACATCATTTCATTATTTCATTAGCTTTATAACCTATGCAAACTCATGCAAATGAGAGATTTTATGCACGACCTTTAATTTTTTAAAGGCAAACAACTGTCAAATGGTGACTTAACTGCTGTCACAGAGAAGATGATAGTTATCTTGAGTGTAGTGGGTCCCTGAAGATAGAAGTCTATTAGAAAGACTGCTACTTTATAAAGTGAAAATACCACATTAGTTACTCTTCATTAAATAAAAAAAAAAAAAAGCTGCTCAGGAAATATGAAGAGCAAGTGGGGAGTGAGTGAAAAGAGAAATAGATGAGCTATGTCCACAACAAGCACCATTTCAGTGCACTTTATTGATCATTAACCTTTTGCTTTAGGAGGTATCAGAAAACAACAGAGAAGTGCGTTATTGACTGCATGGTGCCTCTAATGATGCCTGAGAATGTATGCTCGAGAATGTCAAAGGGCACCAGAGCAACCACATATTGGCAGATAAAATGTTTCTGATATTGTGTTTTACAGGAGTAAAAGGGCAACAAGCTGTGGCATCTATTTGAAGCACTGACTTGTGAATTTTTTTGATATTTAGAAAAGTTAAAACCAAGTGTGGTTCAATATAATGCTGTGTCAGTTTTAGACACTGTCAGATAAAAATGTTTGATAAAATATCAGTGCCATCAGCCTATGTGTTTTCTAGCAAATGATTTAAGAGGGTCAGGAATAATATACAATTATATTAAAGTTAGTTCAGTATCTTTCCAGAATAAATTGGTGTAGGGTAATGCTTGTCAAATATTGGACAACTTGATCACTGATGGAGAGACTCATACTTACTAAAGGGTCCCCATTTGACTCATGTTGAGACTGAAAACATTTAAAATATCTCTATGACTGTTCTGTTATCTTAGCTATATGAGATACTGGGATTAATTTGAGTAAACTTATTTATTTTATTGAACAACAAATTTTATTTTTCACTTTTTATTTTTTTATTTTTTTTCAAACTACATTACAAATCAAATATATACCTGTGCCTCCCACCCTGCCCCCCACCCCACCAGAGCTCATGCATTCTGCCAAACATATTTTTCATCTTTTTCTCAGTCTCTCTCAAAATTCTCAATACAGAAGTTTACTGTTTCCAGCAGAAGTTCACAGTTTCAGTCATTCTTTGATGCAGACTTTTCTGTTGTTGTTGTTGTTGTTGTTGTTGTTCCTTCCAATATCCATTACTCCAAAATGCACATATGCATGCCACATATATCATAGGTTTTAGCATCTTCAACTTATGATTTTTTGTTAATTAGGCTGAAAGATGTCATGTTTAAAGGTTCTTCCTTGGCAAGCCCAAACCACCATCAGTTCTGCCCTTGTGTTCCACACTGGGGTTTTTCCTTCCCATGGTCACCAAATGAGGTCCACTAAGCACTGCATCCTCGTCCTGTCTTGATCTTCCTGTACTGGTCTCTGTGATACAGCCCAAGTAGTCCAACAATGGCAGTCTATACTCTGAAGAAGTGGAAACCCCAGTAGTAGCTCAGTCCACAGGTTGGATGTCTCAGTAGTCCCCATCTGGCACTGAAGGTTTGGAGGATTCTTGGAGAGACATGAGTCTTCAGTCCATATTAGAAGGTTGAAAAGCGGTGTCTTCTCATGACTTTGAAGGATGGCAAAAGCAGTGGCAGCCACAGGGTGCCAACAACTATGCTCTTTTCTCTTTTTACTAAGATCTCAAGTTTTCTACCTGAAGTACAATTTCTCAGGACTTATTATTTATTTATTTCTGGTTATACTTTCCTTTTGGATGTTTAAGGGCACACAGTTAGCCCAGATTAACTAAGGTTTTTGTTTTCTCAAGGTCAGTTGAGGATCTGGTCCTCAAGGGTCACTCAGGTTTTTTTCGGGGGGAGGGAGCCCCTGGCTCCTTTTGGCTTTTCAATCACCAGTTCCATCTACTTGAGGACAAAGTCAGGTCTTGCTAGACCAAGCTTCCCTTTTTGAAGCATGAGCAGATTTTCCTCTTTATTGACTGGACACTGAAGTTTTTATAATAAATGAAGACTTAAATAATCTTCCGACTTTTGTAGGATTACCTACCTTTTTACATACCACCCTGAAAACATAGATGTGCTAACAAATCATGACTTTCAAAAACACTGCACAGTTAGGAAGACCTAGGGATTTAATACATTTCTGTCTTTGGAAAATAATTCCAAATTATTTAAATTATCAATGTGAAAAATGATTATGATTTATTGAAGACCATTACCTAATGAAGATAAAAAAAATGAGCTTTAAACCAAAAATATTCATTTTCATGAGAGTTGGGATGAATTACTATGTTTTTTTAAAATTATCTTCAATTTACTCAAAGAAAAAACTTTTTTTTTCATTTGTGATGTATGATGTAAAACGAATACCAAGGAGAAATATGAAAAAGAACTGTCCATGTTATATCACGGGGAATGTTATTTTTCAAGATAGGGTCTCATCTCACAGACGAGCCTTGAGTTTTATATGAGGACAAAGAAAACACTCAAATTTTTGATTCCCCTCCTTCTACCTTCTGAGAGCTGGAATTAAAAGCATGAATATCCAAACTTGTACAGAGCTGAGGATTGAACATGTGCTTCGTGTATGCTATACAAACACTACCTTGATTGGGAACTCTGGGCCATCTAAATGAGTTGCTTTTGGTAGCCTAGCAAAGCAGAAACAACATCATCAGCCATGCTGTGCTTTTGGCTTCCCATTTCTTCCCATGTTGCATCCTTAATGCAGTATTACTCCTAACCTCCAAGATGGGCAACTGTTCCCACCTCTCTCCATCATTCCTCTCTCACTCAAGCCCCACCCACTACATATACCCATTTACCATCAGTGGTCCCTGTGAACATGTGTGTGTATAAGTGTGTATATATGTTGGGTGTATGTGTATGTGTTTATGAACATGTGCATATAGGTCCATGTGGGTATACCTGCTGTGGAGGCCAAAGGCTGACACTTGGTGACTTTCCCAGTCACTTTCTACCTTGTGAAGTAAATGATCAACCTTTTAACTGAATAACTACAAATTATGAAGGAAATGATAAGAAATGTGTTAACATCAATCATGGGAAAAAGTAGGACATTAGTGTGACAGAGTTTATCACTGAACCCAATGGCTGGCCAGCCAGATGTAGAGATCTTCCCATCTCCATCTCCCAGTGCTGGGATCATAGATATGTTCTGTGCCTGATACTTAGTATGATAGTATTGATCTATGTAGGGACTGCAAAATAGTGTTCCTATATCTTTAAAGATATTCTTGTGCGTATCTGTCTGGAGAGCCTGATCTCATGAGAAAGCTTATGTAAGAATGCTTGCTGGGGAGTTATCTCTGGAATGCTGGTTGCCCCTTTAATTTCTCATGAAACACTTTGACCTCCTAAGTAGATATAGCATGGAGATACTATTAATATGCTCATCTTACTTTGCTAATTTTTTTATCTTCTAGCCAGTTTACTATTATTCATTGTTCTATTCAAAACATTCTATTATGACTCTAATAAGTAAGAATATAAAAACAGTTCTGTTTATCATTCATACATGGAAGAAGAAAAAGAGTAAAAAAGTAAAAGTAAAACACATGCAGACACAGACACAGACACAGACACAGACACAGACACACACACACACACACACACACACACACACACACACCCCTGGTCTCAATTCCTTGATAATACATTCTGATCCCTTGTCTATACTGTGCCCCCCTGCCCCAGCCACAGATCTGAATTCTGGTCCTCACGCTCATACATCAAGCTCTTTTCTGACTGACCCATCTCTCCAGTCCATAACGTTTTTTAAGCCAATTAAATCATATAGATTCTCAAGCCACTGAGCATGAAACTCAGTTCCTTATCATGGTCATTATGTCTCCAAATGCTTGAGAGATCTTGTCTATTTCATCTGATACCTTTTCTCCATCCAGCTTTCCGTCTTTCAAAGCTTTTAAGATTTCTGTTTAGAAATCTATTGCCTTAACTCCTTCTGGGGTACGTCTCTCATTTTTGGTGAAATCTTCTACCACTGACTTTTCACACTAAAGTTCTACTTTCTTCCAGTGACTGCTGTTAATCCATTTCTGATCATTTCCTTCATAGTGTGTGGTTATTCAGTTAAAATTCTGATCACTTGTTTCATGTCTGTCAATTCTCACAGAATGCAAACTTTATTTTGGGTTGCTTATTGTGGGAAGCAACCACAACAGTTGGCCAGACATTGGATAATAAAACACATGCACACATGTTAGTTGCTTTACAATTAAATTCCTGTCTCAAAGCATTTCTTGAAAATATTTTAATGGGAGAATATACATAGACACAGTATATACATACAGACATAGGAACATATTGTAAGAATGAAAATGGAAAGCAAAAATTATTTTGTTTAAGCTGAAAAAAAGAGAAGAGCCTGGGAATAAAATGATTTTGTTTATGTAACTGATTTTCTGTTACACACAGGAATAGGAGCCTGACCTGAAGCATCTTTCATCAAATGTCCAGTTAATCACAACTCTCTGCTGAACTCTTGGGATGTCAGAATCTGTGCTTCTGTATTGAATGGTCTACTCAGTAGTTGTGACTAATATCTTCATGTTTGAAGATTAGGGGGTCTAGAATATTTTGTTCCAATGGACTCTAGAAACAGGGATATCTGGTAAGTAAGTAATTTGGGGCTTATCAAAAAGTGACTGAAAATATTATCACTACTGTGCATAATTCATTTATGAAAAAAGTGGTGTATCTCATTGGAGGAGAGAAGCTATAATATTTTTTAAGAGTATTTGCCCAAGATTCATGTAGAAATATCACTCAGAAAAAGGAAGATCACCTCTGGCTGAACTTTGGAAGGGAAAGTTATATAACTCCCATTCACTAATACATTTTATAAAATTCTTATAATTACAAATTACTAAAAAGTTTGTTATATCCTAGAAATACAGAACAAGGGAGGTGGCAAGATGGTTCAGCAGTTAAGAGCAATGGCTGATCTTGCAGAAGACCTGAATTCCAATCCTAGTACCCATATGGCAGGTAACAACTGTCCTTAACTCCAGTTCCAGGGCATCCAGTGACCTCTGCTGTCTTCTATGGGCATTGCATGACATGGGTGCACTTACACGGAGGCAATATACCCATGCACATAAAACATTAAAATTAAAAAATAGAAATACAAAATGACTTAGTTGCATTCTTTGCCTTTGATATACAGTCACATCTGAATAAACAAGTAATTTATGAAAATACTCATAACCTCCATGCTAGATGTTAACAGAATACTACTGAAAATTTAAGCACAAGACTAAAATCTGAGTAAATACAGCAGGTCAAAATACACCAGAGTCAGATGCTGTTATGAGCCAGTAACAAAAATGTCAAAAGTGTACTTCAATCCATTGAATACTTTTACATAGCTGTCTTAGTATATGCATACATACTGAAGAGCTTTCCATTAGAAAGACCATGTATTATTATGAAACAAAATCTGTTTCCTAAAGGATTTGGCATTTAGAAACTTATCTTGGTCCCCAGATACATATCATATTGTTGTTTATTTGGGGAACAAATCTCACAGACTAATGCTTGCTGTCATGTAAAACTTCATCCTGGATGTACAAAGTTAATTCCTTGATGTCACTGCCTGACACATGATTTCAGCTTTTACATTCTCACAATAAAGAGACAAGTTTACCCTTTTCTGGGAAACTATCTAAATTTGATTTCCAATAATTCTTACGGATAAAAGTATTGTGTAGACTAGATAGGCGTGGCATGTCCAGCATATCTAGATAGCTGTGATATGTACAGGATATCTAAAGAATATATTTGACAGTCATCTATCTTGTAAACTTAGTGGAATTTTTATGCTAACAGGTCAAACTAAAAAATTCTTTCCAAATTAGTATTATCAGCAATGTAAACAAACGTGAAAAAATAAATTTCACGTATAAAATATTTTTAAAATTTGCACTGAGGACATTTACATTTTTACTTAGGACATTTACAGTCAGTATGTTTCCTTTTTTTTTACTCTTTAGTCAAATAAAGTTTTCTTCTTTCATAATCATGGGGAAAAATTCAAATGTGTATGTGTGTGCATGTGGGAATCAGAAGACAATTTCAGGTGATTTTTCTCAGGTACATTCAGAGAGAGAGAGGGAGAGAGAGAGAGAGAGAGAGAGAGAGAGAGAGAGAGAGAGAGAGACTCAAACTTTGCCGTGAAGCTTAAACTAGCTATCCAGGTAACTATAGGAATGTTCCTATCTTTGCCTCCCATCTCAGAGACTATAGGATTACAAAGCTGTGTCAATATACATGGCTGTTTTTATATGGATTCTGGGGATCTGAACTCGGGCCTTCACAGCCGCAGGGCTTTACAGTCATCCCCACCCTTCCCAGCCCTGTCCCTATTTCTAATGTTAAATTTCAATGCAAACTCTACTCAGACTTCCAACACACTCTTTAATTTAACAGCGACTATTCTATGGCTATTCTAGAATAAAAATGAATCCACCTTAGAGCAAAGAAAGGGAAAATGAACACAGCTGTGTGGACACTCTTGGTAAACTCAGATTCCTGCAACACATATTTCTCCAGCTCTATCTAAACTTGAGTCTCTATAGGGTCTTCTTCTAGGAAAGCTTTTTTTTTTTTTTCCCCCAGCATTCCTTGATGTCTTCTCATCAACCACCAAATATCTCCAAAAGGAAATCATCTGTTTGCCTTCTTTTCCTTTGGTTGTTTGTTAGATTTTGGATTCAGAGACCATAATCATCCTATTTCAGCTGGATCAAATAATTACATAAATTTCGAAAAGGAAAAGTTTCTGCATCCATCCTCAAACATTCGTATGTGTAAATCAATAAAAATAACTTTGTATAGTAAAAGTTATCTTGGTCCACTTCATTAGTTTTAATATCTTGGGTGAACAAAGTGTTTAGTCTCTTAAGATTTGCCCGAGGAGAAGGAAATTAAAAGCAAAAATTCAGGGAGGAAGTCATATTTTTGTCTATATAATTTTCTATGTGGAAAAATGTAATAATATCACTAATCAATTATTACAACTGATAAATGCATTGAACTTGCTGGATACAAAGTCAACATACAAGGATCAGTAATACATTAATTCACGAATGAATAATTTCATGAGAAAGGAATCCTGGAAACAATTCTTTCCACAATATCTGTATAAAAATTAATTTCTTTGGAATAAATTTATTCAAGAAAGAATAGAAACTACAAAGCACAAAAATGATAAACCAGTCATAACAGAAATTGAAGACAGACTGACATATATGCACACATAATGTAAAGCACCTATGTTCATGAATTAGAATCAATTTAGTTCAAGTGTCCATACTGTTTATGTGACTTACAGATTACATATAACTCCCATCAAACACTGTTGCTTCTACAACCTAAAATTCATTTGGAAATAGAGAAAATCCCAGATAGTCAAAGCACTCACGGGAAATGAAGGCAAGTAGAAACATCAGGAGATCTAATTTCAAGACATGCCACAGAGAGTCATGGCATCCGCATAAAAGTCATGGTGCCGCATAAAACCTGACACACAGTGGTAAATGGAACAGAAGAGAGATTCCAGAAAGAAGCCCATGAACCTGTAGATGACCAATTAATAAGAAAGTTACAAAAGGAAATGGTGCTGGAGACACTAGAAAACCACACAGAGAAGACTGAAATGAGACCCACGTGTGTCATTATGTACAAGACTCCATTCAGAATAGATCCAAGACCTAAATGTAAAGACATCAAACTGAAACATCAAGAAAAACTCATAGGTTAAAACTTTAGGACATTGGTACAGGCAATAACATCATTGGATTTAACCACAAAAGCATAGAAAAGAACCAAAAGTAAACAAAAAGAATTATGTCAAACTAAAAAGCTGGTGACCAGCAAGCTGATAATATAGTAAAGAAATAACATAAAGAATGGGAGACAAGGGCTGGAGGGATGGCCTAGCGGTTAAGAGCGCCGACCGCTCTTGCAGAGGACCCGGGTTCGATCCCCAGCACCCACATGGCGGCTGAGAACCGTCTGTAACTCCAATTCCAGGAGAACTCCAGTTCCAGGGGAATCCGAGACCCTCTTCTGAACTCCGCGGCATTGCACGACACGGTGCACAGACTTACATGCAGGACAGTACATTCGTACACATTAACAGAATAAAAAAAAAAAAAAAAAAAAAAAGAATGGGAGACAAAACTTGTCAAGTTTTTATCTGACAAAGTTAATATTCAGAATGTATAAGGAACTCAGAAAAGTTAACAGCAAAAGTAAATCCTACAACTAAAAGTTGACAAATGATCCGAAAATTCATGTCTCAAAGGTAGAAATACAAATGGCCAAAGAATGCTTTAAAAATGCTTATTATTGTTCATCATGAGGGAAACACAAGTCAAATCTTCATTGTGATGCTGGGTCTCCAGTTAGAATGCTAGTATTAGGCAAAAATCACAAATGGCAGATGTGGATAAGAAGGAAGTCTTATATAATGTTGGTAGAAGTATAAATTAATGTAGCCATAAGAAAGAAAAATTTGGAGTTTCTTCTGAAACAGATCCACTGGATAGTACAGGTATCCTATTTGGGGGTACAGGTAAAAGGAAATGAAGGCAGCTTGCACAGAACAGTTCTGTACATCAATTTTTAATATAGTGCTGTTCATAGGAGCTAAGGTATAGAACCAACTGAGATGCTCATCAATAGAAGAGTGGGCAAAGAAATAAGGACTATAGGTATATAAATATATATCAATATATGAATATTCAGCCATATATAACAGAATCTTATCATTTGCAGCAAAATGGACGGAACCAGAAGATAGGTCAACTGAAATAAGCCCCATAGATAAAATAAAAAATCACATGTTCTTTCATAAAATGAAAACTACTGACCTTAATATAGAAGAATAAGTAAATTAACTGAAATCAGGAAGGTTATAAGGAGTGGAAGTGCAGATAAAGGGAAGTTTCAGTGTTGATCCATGTACACTGTATACATGTATGGAAACATTACAATGAACCTTACTGATATGTACAATAAATACATATTCATCAAAATATGGTGAAATAATTTTGCAAATAATTCCTTCCTTTCAATTTTTTTTTTTTAATAACTCCTTCCTAAGTTATCACTGTTTCACCCACTACTCCGACTGCAGCCTCATGATAGAAAACAGACCTGGTACCTCTAAAAGAACAATGCCTTGGTAAAAGAATCTGAAGCACACACCTGAGATAACTGAGATAAGGATGGAGGGCTATTAATTCTACCCCTTAGCATGTGGAGCTTGAGAACTTCACAGTCTGCAAAAAAGGAGTGGGCCAAACATGATTTGTGACTCAGCTCCTTGACTGCTGAATGAACATAAAAGGTTTAGCAGTGAGGAGTTAGAGAGAGGACTCAGCAATTGAGAAGAACATTGGTTGCTCTTTGTACAAGACCCAATTTTCTGTTCCCAGCATTCATGTGGCAGTTAACAACTGTTCACAACTCCAGTCCCAGAGGGTCTGATGCCCTCTTCTGGCCTCTTCTGGCATTGCATGCATAGGTATACATAGGAGCAGACAAAACATAAGTGTAAAATAAAAATTAACATAAAAAGGTTTAGATGTGAAATAGTGAATAAAGATTTCTCTTTAAATAATTTTAGACTCTAATAACCATGATTGCTTCTTTTCTTCTCACTGGGAAGTAGGTTTCTTCCCCTTTCTTTCAGTTTAAGAGATATTTAAGAGGCCCATTATACAGGTAGAGAGATGGCTTAGTGGGTAAATGCTTGATGCTTAAACGTGAGGACCTAGGTTTGGATCCTGGCATTAACATAAAAAGTTGGATGCAGCAGAGTTTCCCTTAATACCAGTTTGGTTGGGCAGAGACAGGATGATTCTGGGGGCCTGCTTGGCTAGCTAACACAGACAAATTGGTAAGCAACATGCTCAGTCTCAAAGAATTAAGGTAAAAACCCAAAGGCGGAGATGCTCTACAGCAACTCTGACTTCTGTGTCCATGGGTGAGTGCACATTCACCACGCCCCCCCCACCGCCCCCCACAGGAGAGAGGCAGGCATTTAATATTCTAGCTCCTTGCTGAGAACCCAGTGGATTGGTTAATGCTTCCCATGCATGGAACAACTTTTAAGTTTAATACTACTTGTCCTCTAGGACAAGTATTTCATCTGGCCTGTCTGATTGGGCATGAAATAAGCTTGTGCCTGTATTGAAACAACTTGAAGACCAGACCCAGAGATCCTGGGGCAATAAATTCATAAGTGCATTGCTTGAATAAGATGGAGAATTCATGAAAAAGTATGTGATAACTTTAACCCTTTTCCTAAAAGTAATCTAAGCATCAAATAAGCTCAGAAAAAAATCAATACACAGAAAGATTCAGAAAGATGGTGAAGAAAAGGGACATGCAGCCACCTAGGCAAAGTGTCAGCCATTCTCAAGGTCAGTGGAAATAGTGTTTCTGAAGAACCCATGCAGGGGATCTTCAAAGACATCTCATCCTCAAATAGTTTAATGGCTGAAAAGCTATCAGGGAATTTCCTGCTTCTAGGAATGTTACTAATCTTTCAGGAAGTCACATGGGATCTTATCTAACCATGAGTTTATGGAGATAATCTGCATGTTTAACTAAGGATTTCTTCTTCAAATCAAAATGTCAAGCTCAAACTCTATTGTCATGTTAAAAGTTGGCTAAAAATTCTCAAAAGACCTCCCCCAATAAGCCTGATGTTGTGCTAAGAAGTCATGCAAGTTTAACTCTTATAAAGTGGAGCTGCGTGAGAGCCACCATCTCTCTTTGTCTAAATGCAAAGCAGTTAAGGCAACAAAAATACTGAGGTCTGGAAATACTATAAAATATTTAATCTCAAGGAAGAGTAATTGGAGAAGAATCCTGCATGATTCATGGCCCTGACAGTGTTCATATATGATTATTTTTAGAAAATGCCCATGCACAGTTTTGAAAGCCTTTTTGGATGTCCCTTTGACTCTAAAAAATATGGGCATTTCCTTCTAACACAGAATTTGCTGTTCATTTTTACCTCCAGCAGCAGTTCTGTAAATGGGACAAAACAAATGGAAAGAATATAATGTATAGATAAAAATGCACAAAGCATTTTGAGTATTAAGAAGACAGTATCAACATTTTAATTCCTACATGATTCTGATGGGTGGAAAGGGGACATCAAATGTAAGGTTGGGACACAGAGGCTTACATCTTCAGTCACTTGATAAACACTTTGTATTTATTATTATGATGATAATGAATCTTTTGATGTGTTATGGATTGAACAGAGGTCCTTGCATATGCTAGGAAGTGATTTGCCATTGAAATTTAACCCCACATTTTACTTTATATAGGTGGCGGTAGGGTTTATCATTGGACCTCAGGATGGGTTTATCTTATAATCCTCCTGATTCGGCTTACAAATTGGGTTTGATAACCCTAATTATCACACAATAGAGGCAAAGAGCTTCTCATCTCCATTTTATATATTAGGGAAAAAAATAAACTCAACTAACCCCCAGCCAAATCCTGAATACACAAAGCCATCTTGAGCAAACAGAAAAAGTAGGATGTATTTCACTACCTGACATTAAAACATACTGCAAAGCTGTAGAAACCTAAATACTATGATGTTTGATAATAAAAAACAGACATGCAGACCACTATAATAGAATAGAAACTTTGTCAGTACTTCTGTAATGGTGACGAAATATCTGAAGGCTTCTGGGAATAGAGGTAAATTTTGGCTTGTGGTTTCTCAGGCTGTAATACAGTATGGTGGAAGGTCATGGTGGGGCAGAGTTCATCTCACAGTAACCAGGAAGAAGAAGGAAGTTCTGAGGTGGTAGGTTCTCTCCTTTAACACCCTTGTATTCCATCTGGGGTCCTCAGCCCATGCTCCCTACATTGAAAGTGGTAGTTCCCCCTCATTACTCTCCCACTGTTTGCTAGAGGGTAGACTAGAGGTAGAGATAGCCACTAGTTTGAAATTCCCATCCTGGGGTCATCAGCTCCATGACTGCTGAAAATATTTAGTGATGCACAGTCATAAAGGGAGGCCATCTGCCTGCCCCTCCCCCCACAATAATCTGAGAGGGACAGCTAGCCGCTCAGATTTGGCTATGGAGTGGACATTTCCATGGTCAGCTGGATTCTGCAAAAAGTGCCAGTTTCTCAGGGAGGAGCCACAGGCAGCTACCTCTCCCAGGTGGATCAAGTTATATCTGACTGAAGAAGCATCAGACATCTGACACCCGGACCTGGGGTATTCATTGGAGCTACTTGCCATTGAAGCTATTTGGTGAGTTCAAAAATGGTCAATTTGCTTTTTAAGGGAACTGTATTTCAGGAAGACCCATTTTGGGACATAGTTTTTGATTGTGCCCCCTGGCTTTTCAATTTTTCTGCTGTAGCTATTATTTTTCAAATTCTGGGTAGGAAATAGATTAATGCCTCTGAAGTATTACAGGTCCAGAATAGGAATAAAAGCAGAGATAATCCTTTGCCACCGTGCCTGTGCATGGTGCTGGGAAGGTTTTGGCCTCTGTGCCAGAGCCCATTCCTTTGATAGATTTTGAGGGCTTTCCAGAGCTTGCTCTCACCTGCAAACCTTCACCCACTCCTCAGTGTGCCTCTGATGAGCCCCTGGATGCTCCTTTGGTTTCTTCAGACTTGAGACAACTGTTGGCTGCTCAGTTCTCCCAGGCTCTTAGTGCTCAGGGAGAATATGGGCAGGGATTTTCCCTTTTCTCCTCTACCCATTTTTTAGAGGCTTTTCCAGTTAATGTGGAACCTACCCCATAGACTTTTGGTCAGTGCACACTTACGCCATGAGAGCTTGGAGACAGCTCCCTCGCTCCAGGGTGGGAATGCCTTGTTCTCCTGGCTGCACAGGCAGCCTTAGGAAGATTTTGTCTGGTTCCTTGCCCAGGCTGGAGAGGGGGTGTCTCTCAAGAGGAGATCCATGAGGCTTTGACTGGGGACCTAGTATGTGAGGAGGCCAAGGCTGGCTATGTGGTGGCCTTCTGTCCAGTTCGTTCCATGCCACTTGGGGACTGGATTGTTGCACTTGGGTTGTTGCCATGAAAGCTTCTGAGATAGTGGCATTGGCTCAGGTGTTCGCCTCCAACCTGCAGGTATCTGGGAAGGATCTCAGATGTTGGGAGGGTGCCCCCAGGGGCACAAGCTTCTTTTGCCTGTAGCTCCAGGCCCACCCTGGAAGGCTAATAGTTGGCATTCCTTAAAACCCCCAGGGCCCAGGTATTACTGAGAAAATGCATAGAACTTTGGGGGAATGGTTGCAAGAACAACAGGTAGAGCTATATCCACCTCCCCCCCCACCACAATGCCACAATGCTTTGTGTAGAACACTATTTACTGTAAACTTTCTGCCAGTTGGGAAACCAGATTTTAAATGTCCTGATCCTGGGACTAAAAGGGAGAAAAAGACAAAAAAAAAAAAAAAAAAAAAAAAAAAAAAAAGGTGGGGTGGGGGTGGGGGTGGGTTCTGATACTTTGCTAACAACAGAAAGAGTTTTGCTTGTGTATTCCCAGGGACAGAGCCATGGCCAATATGGGGTGCCTGCCAGAAATGGTCATCCTTGGACTGTACAGGATGGAGCAGGAGATACCAACAAAAAACTAAGCTATCGAGGGCTGGAGAGATGGTTAGGAGCTCCGACTGCTATTGCAGAGGACCCGGGTTCAATCCCTAGCACCCACATGGTGGCCAAAAACTGCTTTTAACTCGAGTTCCAGGGGAGCCTGACACCCTCTTCTGACCCCCGTGGCATTGCATGACATGGGTGCACAAACCTACATGCAGACAGTACATTCATACACATATGAAAATAAAATAAAAAAAACTAAGCCATCTAAACATTTAAACATCAAACCACTTAAGTCACAGGAGCCAAGTTTCTCTTGAGATTCTGATTTAAACGGAAACAATTGTTTACAATGTGTCCTAATAAAACATGCTTTTAGGTGCTACTAAGTTCTGGTATGCAAAACCTTCCTGCTTCCTCTCTGAGTAGTAAATAAGGTAAAACTGGTAAAAAATTGGTATGGTAAAGAAGTAGTTCCCTAACTGTAAAAAGCGACACCTGTTATGGTAATAATTTCTTAGGGAACCTGCCTAGCTGTTTTCTGTAACTAACTAATAGGCATAAAAACTGTAAAAAGAGAATCCTTTATTCAAAGCCAACCATGATAGTAAAACCTTTAAATATATTAATAGAGCAGAGTTTTGGCATCAGTGTTGAACTATTCTAATAAAGAATTGTTGGCTGGGGGTGGTGGTGTCCAAAAGCCCCCCCCAACAAAAACAAAGCCTATTTGCCTGAAATGTTGAGGTGCATGCAGACCAAGTGGCATAAGACTCTACTGCTGAATACATGGTGTTAACATGAAAAAATATTCAGAGACCATGCCTTGCATGTGAACAGTTGGACTTTATGATGCCAGAGAGCATTGTACACGCAACAAAAAAGAAAGAAAAATGGTCTCCTTGAGTCAAAGCAAGATTCCTCAGCTACAACTCATCTGCCTGGGGATTTGTGCAATCAATGACAACCTGATATTTGTGCACCCCAAAATTTAATTGACTATTAGCTCACTCCTTGGGGGAATGGCACATGACTGATATTATAAGTTTATAACCTCTAGTAACTAAGAGATGTTATAAACTACAATAAAAATGTGTCATCTTTTTACAGGAAAAGCCACGGTTCCTAGATTAACATACCACATAAACATTTGTGTCTGTGCCCACAACATAACTTGTCATGGTAATTAATGTTATTTAAAATGCCTATACCTCTTACTGTTTGTATTTGGTTAGTAGGATTAAGATAGGAACTCCTGGATAAACTGTGAACCCGTGGAAAATATAGCCTGGACAAACCAGAGAGTCCAAAGTGACACCTCAAAAGAAAAAAAAAACTCTTTTACTTCTCACTCACTTTTGCCTCTTTTCTCAAAGCCTAGGGAACAACTCACAGAAGATGAAGCAAGTCAGGATGTAAGGGCTAAGGGAAATGAGAGTAAATTGTGAGATCACAACAATATGGATTGGAACCATATTGATCAATATGCTTGTGGTGCATACAAGTCTCTCTAATCAAAGTATAAAAACTCTGGGTTGTACAAAACTTGGGCATAAAACAGTACTAATTGGATTTGCATGAATGTTGCCTATGTGTACTGCCTATGTTTAATGGTTGGTTCAAGTTATGGTTTATTTAAAAATTAATTAGTTTTAGCCTATAACATAAAAAGACCTCAGGTCTGCTTTTATATTTGCTTCCCCTCCCCCATTCTCAAAACAGGTTTGGATAGTTATCTATTTAAAGCCCAGGTAGCTGTATAATACTAACCGCTCCCATAGACTCACCTGCTTCTCACCCAAAATAAAATTAAAAGGGTGGGGTGTAGGTGAATGCAGGTCAGGTGATTGCTGGCATTATCTAAATTGCCCACCTGCATGCCCTTACCTGACCCCACCCCACAGGGGGAGAGAGCAGTAGCTCATGACACAGCTTGTGATATAACAGGTGATGCAGGGCAGAACTACAGTGCATGATGTATACAGAGGGAATAATTCAGGGGGCGTGGAATTGGCTGCTGAAAAATGACGTCATTCTGTCTATGTAAGTGAGGCACTGCATACATGCAATAAAACAGATTCTTCATTACCTGTACCATCAACAGGATCCCCACTCTGTTGTTGCATGTGTGCATAAATGCAAGCCCATCAGGCTTGAGTGTTGTGTGATAGTGGGTAGACTAGAAATGGGCAATCAGCCCCTAGTCTGAAATTCCCATCCTAGGCTCATCAGCTCCATGAAAGGTGAGAGTATTTAGTGACACGCAGCCATAAGGGGAAGACCATCACTCCCCAGGCTAAGAATTTGAGAGGGGGAGCTAGCTGCTCAGATTTGGATACAAAGTGGACATTTCCATGGCCATCTGGCATCTGCAAAAGGTGCCAGTTTCCCAGGGAGGAGCCATGAGCTTCTACCTCTCCCAGCAGGATCAAGTTACATCTGACTGTAGAAGTGTCCAACAGAAGAGACCAATTACAGAATGGGAAAGAGTTGACAACCACACACCAGACAAGGAGGTGATGTCCAGAATGTATAAAAACCTTGATTGCAATTAATAACAATCTGATATGAAATAAGTATTATACCCCAAAAGACAATTTTTCAAAAGACAAATTATCAAGGCTAGAGAGATGGCTGAGTGGTTAATAGCACTGGCTGCTCTTGCAGCAGATCCATGTTCAATCCCAGCTTCTACATGGTGGCTAACCCACATTGTGGCAAAAAGCCTTCCATAACTCCAATGTCAGGGGAATCCATGTCCGTTTCTGACCTCTGTGGGTATTGCACGACACAGATACACTTATATAATAATATATACTTACATAATAATAAATAAAATCTTAAAATGATAAATTATAATCTGCTATCTGAAAAATGATCAACATTGCTGATCACAATGGGAATTCAAATCTAAACTATTTTAAGATAACAGCTCACCCAAGTAATAATAGCTATTTTTTTTCAAAGAATAAATAGATACATGGTAGAATATTATTCAGTTGTGAAGAACAGAAAAGCCAGTTATCTGTGAGGACACAAATGGACCAATGATACCTTAAGATGTACAGAGAAAATGAAGTCATATGAGCTGACTGATTTGTAAAATCTAAAAATACTTTCATAGGAATTGAAACTAGAGAGGTGGTTACCAGTGGCTGAGGAAGCGGAGGGAGGAAAGCAAGTATGAGGAAAGTTTGATGAATGCACATTAAGTTAGAGTTTGTAAGAGAGAGAAGTTCTGAAGTGCTTTTGAACAGTAGCATGACTGTAAATTAAGAAAAAATCATTTTACATTTCAATGGCCGGGAGAGGATTCTTAAAATTTCTATCCTAGGAACATGACAAATGCTTAAGAAGATACATATATTTAACCATTTATAAACACTACACAATATGCACTGAAATCTAGTATTACAGGACCTGACCATTATGTACAGTTTTTATGTATTTTTTGCTTTAGTTAAAAATACATTTTAAAATAGCAACACCAGGGTTTGAAAACTACCCGTGCTTTTAATGCTAGAAGTCACCTGTCTTTCCTAGTTCTTAAGTTATTTTTTTTTCTGTGCATTGTTATTCAAAACCGTTAGAGAAATTCACAGTACAAAAATGAAGGAAAATTAGAAATTCCATCCTTAAATTACTTACTTTGAAAGCATTAAGCATCAACTGGCAGATCCGGGGTGTGCTGGCTGGCTGACTCCAAAGCACATAATCTTAATGATTTCCCAAACTGTCCTCCATCATCACTTTGAAAATACAATTTATGTGTAACTACCAAGAGTGGATTGCTGAGCTCGCAGCTCTGCATAAATCCCTTCCCACCAATCTGTTGCTCCGATCTGGCAAAGCTTCCCTCAGGCAAGTTCCCATCTGCAGCGAGTCACTTGCAGCTTCTGGGAGCATTGAGAGTTCTGGGGCTGCTGTGGCTCAGCCACCTTCCTTTACCCCTGTAACCTGCAGCTGCCTTTCAAACAGCAGCAGGCTGTAAGCAGGATTCCCTTTGAAGACTGATCTCTACCTGAAGGCTTTAGGAAACTGTTGTCTTAAAGATTGTCTTAAGCTGACATTCGTGAAAGTGGGATGTGTG
This sequence comes from Rhizomys pruinosus, assembly GCA_009823505.1. Taxonomy (NCBI): domain Eukaryota; kingdom Metazoa; phylum Chordata; class Mammalia; order Rodentia; family Spalacidae; genus Rhizomys; species Rhizomys pruinosus. The sequence continues at coordinate 264,148 of VZQC01011136.1, read as the reverse complement.
TTGAAACATGTGAAATATTTTAACCCTTACAACACCAGAAAATGTACTTACCACTTCTTCTCCCCTGGCTTTTCACTTTTTGTTTTAAAGTTGTTATTTTTTTATTGCTTTAAAAAGGAATTTGGTTCATAGACTTAGATTGAGAGATATTAATAGCTGGAGGTTTTATAATCTTTATTCTTTTTTTATTTTTTTATTATTATTATTTTTTTTAATTTATTTCTGTGTGTGTATGAATGTACTGTCTGCCTGCAAGTCTGTGCACCCGTGTCGTGCAACGCCGCGGAGTTCAGAAGAGGGTCTCGGATTCCCCTGGAACTGGAGTTCTCCTAGAATTGGAGCTTCAGACGGTTCTCAGCCGCCATGTGGGTGCTGGAGATCAAACCCGGGTCCTCTGTAAGAGCAGTCGGCGCTCTTAACCGCTAGGCCATCTCTCCAGCCCCATAATCTTTATTCTTAATCCAAAAGATCCAAATTATTCCAAACTATTTTCTTAAATCTTAATATTTTCAAAATAAGTATTTTGTGGCTTTTGTTTGGGTATTTGTTGGCTGGGACTTGAACCCAGGGTCTAGTGCATGCTCTGCTACTGAGCTTTATCTCCAGGCAAAATAACTTTTGTTTTGTTTTTTTTTAGACAAGGCTGGCTTTGCTCTCACTGAGGTCTACCTGTTTCTGCCTCCCAGGTGCTGGGAATAAAGGTGTGCACCACTAAGCTTGGTTACAAATTCTTTCTCAATTTGTAGGGCTTGTTGCTATTTTTTTTTCCAGTTTCATTAGTGTATATTAATTTTAAAAAATAATGACTTTCTTATGATATTTTCGTGCACCACACACAAACTTTGATCATATTCACACTTCCAATTCCCCCTCCTCTCCTCTCTTCTAGGCGCCTGCTGGTTCCCTTTTTATTGGAAAATAGTCTCTCTTTCTTCAGAAAGCTCAAATCTTGACCCATATTCAGTATTCTTTTCCTTGTTCAGATTTACATCATTAAAGTGAAACTAAAATCCCCACGTGAGGAATGAGGCAGTTAGATACTTTCTAAGTTTTTTAAACGTCCCTTATAGACAGGAAACTTTGAAGAAAAGACGGGCTTTCTTTTCTATTGAAAGAACCCAGGAGGGGGTTGTACAACACAACACACGTGTTTAATTTCGGAAAGGAGCTGGTTTTCTAAAACATTAGCAGTAGCGAAAAAGACCTGCTCTCTGGAGCTTCCAGTCCTAGCAGGACCCCCCCCCCCCCACCTCCGTGGTGGAAGACCTGGAACTGTGAGCTCTCAGGTAAATGGGCCTCAAGCACACACTCCTCACTTGACTTCAGAGTGTTAAATCGTGTTTGTTCAACAGACTTCTGTTATAGAATTTAAAGAGCTGGAAGGAAAGCGGAGTCAGTAAAATAGTCCAGTGCCAGATCTTCAACAGGACTGTGCTTTATTCAAACACAGCGGCGGCCGCTTTCCAATGGGAAAGAAGAACTGTGCTGTGTATGAGAAGAGTTAGTCATCATGCAGTGTCTTGGGCATGAGGAAGCAGATGTAGCTGCAGGGGAGGGCATGTCAACATGGAGGTCCTTGTTCCACCAGGACAGGCTATCCTGTGCAACATGCAGTCTCCAACAGTCTCAGGGTAGCTAAGGGTCAGCTGTAGTTTGGGCGGAGGGTAGATGAGCAGCAATCTGGAGGTAGATAAGGTTCATTAGCCGGTTCAAGAGACCCAGGTTCTCTATCTTTTGGGACCAAGACTCCAAACACCCTCAGTGCCTCAGGCTTTACTGGCTTAAATCCAGAAGACTTCCGCCACGGCCTAGACCAGCTCTGCCAGGTCAGCTGGCTCGTTTCAACTCAGATAAAATTCCTGAGGAACGCATTGAATTACATACAGGGTTTATTTACATTCATGCACAAGCACTCTTAAAACACTAGTAAAGCTTTCCCTCTCCAACTTCATATTTTTCAATATCGTCTTGTGAATAACACTTTCAGCCTCCAGCTTCTCGAGCTACTGGCTACATGGGTGCTGTTTTGAGAGACTAAGTATTTAGCTGGAAGAAGCTGAGCTTTTCCTATATGCTCAGGCTTATGCCAAAAGTTCTATAAGCACCACCTCAGGCCTCACATCCACTGACGCATGTACTCTATGGTACCTACTTTCCCATATATTTCCCCTAGGACTTTTCCCTGGTTTATCAGGAGAAGGCAGGCTCCTGAAAGAGCTTGTCATATTGCTAGTCCTAAGGGTACTGACACACCTCAAACTGGGTAACTGAATACACCACCCACTGTGCTGGATTGTGCTCTTTGGCACCCTATGTATTGACAGACTCTTTTTAAAACTATTTTATTATTTTTATTTTGTATGTATGTCAGTGCACCCATGTCATGCAATGCCCATGGAGATCAGAAGAGAGCATAGGATCCCATGGAATTTTGGACAGTTGTTAACTGGCATGTGGGTGCTGGAAATCTAATCTGGGTCCTCTGCAAGAGCAACCAGTATTTCTAATTACTGAAACATTGATCCATTTCCCTAATGAGTGACTCTTAAAAGAATGATCTAGAATCTAAAGCCTAATAATAGAACAGTGATGATTATTAACTAAGTAGACAGTGTTTTTGAGTGTCATGAGCCAAAGTAGGCTTCTGCAATTAAATGAGATGACTTCCATGACAGACCTACCAGGCAGGACCCTTTCCTGGGATGTTTGTAGATAAAAAGATATTGACTTTGGCCAGATTATCCTGCATATTTAAGGGCTACACAGGTATTTAGGGGTATGGCTAGAATTGCATCAGATCTATATGAGTGAACAAATTCTGTAAGGCACAGGATCCTACTTTATTCTTTACAAATTGTTGCTTTTTCAACAGTGTCTGCTACTTATAATTGTTTTATGTACATTTTATAACACCTCTTATTATCCTAAAGATTATAATTTATCAGCTCCAGGGAAAGCATATGATGAAAAATTAAAGAAATAAAGGAGAGCCGAACAAGAGGCAGGGGTGAAAATTGGCTGGTGATTTCACCAATTTCGTAAAGGCATTTCAAGAGGAGCCTCTCACAAGCAGAGGGCAGTGGCGGAAATTAACATCCCCGCGGGAATTCTCCTCCATCTACAAACTTCATTGTGGCAATTCTTGTGTAGCTGCTTTGGAAATGTGGAAATGTCAGTTTGAGAGGATCACACTGACAGGGACACCTTGCTCCTTGTTAGCCAGTCACCATATACGTTTTACATTAGCTTTGTGTCTGTCAATTTCCCATGTCTGATGCCGGGGTAAATGTGCTCATTTACTAACCTTATCATTTGTGTTTGCCTTTTCCTGAATTTCCCTGGATATCTAATTATACAGGATCTAGTTCTTTCTCTTCCTGTCAGTATTGAGGATCAAGGTAGAGTCACCAGGTGCAAGGATAATTTCAAAGGGCAAAGTAGGAGTGAAGAATAAGGATAAAGACTGACAAATAAGAGTCCTTACAAGTTTTAATTCTCTTATCAGTGCATGAGTTCTTTGTTTAAGTCCAAGAGGTAATTATTACCTACATGCAAAGCAAGGCATCCTACATTAAAGTACTAGGTCTAAATAAAAGCAGAAACAGCTAGCAATTTAAATGCACTCTACTCCAACCTGTTTACATATTTTCTTTCAAAAGACTGGTACAGTTTTCTAATTGCTGATTTTATAATTGCTGTTGTGGGTTGGTTTGACTTCCAATATTTACTGAAGTGTATCCAAATTACAATGAATATTGGTGCAGTTTTTTTTTCTTTTTAAAAAGGGTAAAATTCTTTAGAAAAAAGGAACCCAATTAAGATTAATTTTAAATAAAAAGCTGGCATTGTAAGACTATGAACCAGCAGGAGGGATTTTAATTGGAAAAGAATGATTTACATCATTCTAATCAGTTTGCATTTTCTTCAGCTCACTGAGTCACACTGGTTGGTTTTCAGTGAATATGGTAAAATTATTGAAAATCAACCTATGCCATTTTAAAAACTTTTAAGGGAAAAAGTATAATAAAAATTAATTAAAAATTCTCAGGCTTCGCAGTTATGTGATCAATCAAGGAGGAACAAAGTACACTGCGAAGTCAAACCAGAGATGCTCAGAGACTTCAAAGCTGAGAGATTTAATGTTAAGAGGGCAAGAGCTTCATCATGCTTAAGAGTTCAGAGTTGAAGCCAAACTGCTTTGAGTCTCGTACTGTGCCTATTATAAGATAACCCTGGGCAGTTTACTAACTTACTATGGGCTCAGTGGAACCTAGCTAGTGAGATTGATTTAGCAAAGGTAAAGGGTTAACTCAGACTAGTACATAGAGTAAACTAACAGTGCTGAACATGGTAATGTTATATTTAATTAATTATTTAATTTAATGATAGGATCTCACTATGTAACCTTAGATGGCCTGGAACTTACTCTGTAGACAACTAACTACAAAATATCTGCCTGGGTCTGCTTCCCTAGCGCGACCACATTGTTTCAATGTTACACTGCCATGAAAATTGGATTCCAGAATCACTTACGTTATCTTCTAGGAGCTTTTAGAATTGCAGCCTTTTCCTCATTAAAATGAAATTAAAGAAGCACTCTCTAAAAATATTAATGTAAAACAACTTCAGAAGGAGCCCTTTGGATTTCCAGGGTTATTTTTCTTTCTTATTCATGGAAAGAATGAGTACTTGACTCTAAGAGTCCCACACACCATTTGACTTAGTACTTCCTCACCCTGAAAGTGGATAGTGCCAATAACTTCAGCTTATGGAAGAGAACATTCTGCATAGTGGGACTTTGCATTTACTTAAGACCTCACACCTGCAGGAGGGGAATTCTACAATGCTTCCATTCTTCCAATAAGGAATTTGATGGAACTGGAGCAAGAGAATATGACAAGTCATTAGTGAAGGTATTACCGAGTTTGAAGGATTATTACATATAGTTGACCTATGATTCTTCATTGCCCACCAGTACTGGGCAGTAGGGTTACCTGATGGTATAAGGTCTGTATACTCTTCTGACTTAACATTTTACTAGAAGCTACTAATTCATGACAACTGGCCTTAAATTTTAAAGTCACATACACACACACACACACACACACACACACCACAGACAGATACACAGACACACACAAACACACCACACACACACAAACACATTACAGACAGACACACAGACACACACACAAATACACACAAACACACCACAGACAGACACACAGACACACACACACATATATAAATCTATGCAAAATTTTCTCCCTTAATTTTCTCACTTCCTTCTACAAACCACCATTTCTTAAGAAAATGACTGAAGTATTTTTGTTCTCATTTTTCTTATGCTAAGAGTGCTATCTGAAACTTCTTAGTAATTCAAAACTGAATCATTAGGATGTCTTTCACCTACTTAGACTATTTCATGAAAACTATATATCAACTCAAATTTCTAACTCCGACATCAAAGCTACGTAGAGTGTTGTAACTTGACAGTGATTTTATGAAAAACACTTGTCAAAAACAATGGAGTTCTACTCATGACTAAATGAACTCAAGAGTGATTAGGCAATGTTATTCTGGAAAGAAAATTTTCCCTTTTCTCCATCACCCACTTGGGCAGAGGTGAAATACCAAGAACACAGAAGCCATTGTGTCCAACTGATGAATTTACTGAATTACAATGGCATTAAAATAATTAAAAAAAATATCTTCTTGCAATACAGAAAAGTTAAATGTTGGCTGAAAAATGTAGACAGCGACAGCCTTAATGTAACTATTATGGGTCCCTCTTTTCCATGAAGAGGTTTCCTTTGATCAAGTCACAATTAACAATGCAGGAGTATTTGATTGTTGTAAATTTTATTAGAATAATAGAAAATAATACATACAGATAACCATAGGATACACACACAGAAATTTAAAGATTAAGTTTAGACTTTTCAATATGAAACAGTGTCTACATCTCATGGAGATATATTGGTAGAAATAACATAAAACTATCTCGCAAATGAAAAGCATAGGAACCAATTATAGGAATTATTAGATAATAAAAAGGTACAGCTCTGTTACATGTACCATAAAATAGAAGCATGGGAGAAGTGTTTCCCACTTTTTGACTGGAAATACCAATGGTCATATGAAATCAGTCATTCGGATTTCTTTCTAGCTATGTACAATATATACAGTCCATATACAGAATCTTATAAAATTGTTCTCCTTTTTACATAGTGACTTTATCTCAGATGTAATCTCTAAACAAAAAGTGATATACTAAAGGGATATGAGAATTTTGCTATTTTTTAATCTTTCTTGATAGCTACACTGTTGTTTTCCAATTCTGCTACCTTTGGAAATAATGAGTTCCAGCAAAATATGAAATTGGTAGGCAAGAGGTTAAAATATAATTTCCTGGTTTTCATATCCTTTACATATTGCTATGAAGTCATGACTTCAACACTACTTTGAAAATCAGATAAAAAGCCTGAGCCACCTATATCAAGCCAGTTGTATCACCATGTTCCATTACAAATGTAACCGTGAAACCAAAGAGCCTGCCTCACTCATGGAGACAGACAGTGGAATTTCATTAATAAGCCACCTCAGTCATCCAAACAGAGAGAGGGTCCCTGAATGGAACCAGTAATTGGAATTGGAGAATTCTGTGTATTTTGTTTAATATTTGGGCTAAGATGCGGGTTTTTCCTTATTTTCTCTACTAAGTCCTAGTAAAGGACGGCAGCTTATTTTTAGGTGTAAAGGACCAAGTTCTTTATTATGTTTGTTTTAATTTTTGAGGAGGGAGAAATATATTTGTTTTGACATTGCATCTTTTTCTTTCTAAATATGAACAAAAACAAAAGATGCTGCAATATTTATTGGGTTCAATTGCCATTTTTGAACAAAACAGAGTATGTTCACAGGGTGCTTAAGAAAGTTCATGGTCGGAATCTGCATAGGAGTGCTGTCTTAGGGAGGACACAGTGCTTTCACTGTTCCTGTTTGTTTTGATTGAGGCAGATCATGAACTACTACCTCCACATTTTATAGATGAATAACTGAGAGACATGAGAGGACAAAGTGACTATTCAGGTCTCAATACCACAGAGTAGTAGTACACTGAAACAAATGTCCCTTCCTCAAGTCCAGAACAGATTTCTAACAATATTCTTCATCACAAGCTGCTCCCTTTTCCTGCATAATTATTGACTGAATGAATTTTTTACTCTTGGGGATTCCAGTTGGTATTTCAAAATGATACTGTTTAAGTCTTAACAGGTAATGATGTAACAATTGGATAACAAAAGAGCATTTGGATAAAACCATGAGTTTTTCAAAGTAGGAAAAAAGTGTGTTATCTATTGTATGTATGCATGTGAATTTTGTGTGTGAGTACCACGTGTGTTATGTGTACTGTGTGTGTTATGTGTCTACTGTGTGTATATGTATGTGTGTATGTGTGTACTGTCTGTTTGTATTATGTACTTGTTCATGGGATTATGTGAGCTGTAACCCATAGGAAATGCTTAAACTCATAGCTTAAGAATATTTATATAAAAAGTTTGCAGTATGTAATATGCAAATTCCTTTGGTTTATCAAGCAAATATTAAGGCATTTCAGATTCCTCTAAAAGGATTTAGTGTTTTTATTATATTCATATTTTACCTATAATGGAGTAGAAATTTAAAAACACATAGTTGAAAAAAAACATGCATAATCACTGTTTCAGAAAGCACTTTGTTTTTTGAGAACCAATTAACTTTCCAGTAAATAATAAAAAATGCTATTACCACAAAGCATTTACAATAAAGAATAGAGCGATGGAAATATAACCTGACACAGGGTGGATGTTTGAGATGGCTGAAGTGGATCCTCTTGCATCCATACCTGTCAAAGATGATGAACAGTTCATTAGTAAGGACTGTATCCATCTGCAATCAGGTTGCTAGAGACTGAATGTTTCTGGTCCCTCCAGAATCATATCTTGAAATCCTGTCCCCAGTTCTGATAATGTGCGTGTTATAGTAGCCTTGGAGGCCCCTGAGTCTTTGGAGTTCACTTCCTGTTACACTGTTAACAACAGAAATGTACTCATCAGCCACAGAGGGGGAATGAATTGTGAGATCACAGCAAAAATGGTCTGGATTTTTTTCTCTTTTCTTTTATTTGATCAACATGTTTGTGAAAGTAAACCTCTTCAACTGGATTTGGGGACCTTGTGCTGTATGAAAACTGAACTCAGATGTTAACTAATTGAGTTTATATGGACACTCTTTATGTTTATTGCTTATGTGTACTTACTAATCAAATAAAAAAAAAAAGAAATGTACTCATCAGCTTGGTGCAGTCTCTTCCATGGTATGAAGCTTGTACCACGTAGCCTGCCTCCTTTTCTGAGTCTTAACTCTGAGTCGTCTAACTTTGTATTTTTATTCTCTTTATTTCTTTTTAGGATGCTGGCCAACAGGCTGAGCATACTTTTCCAGTCACTCTGGGTGTTTTCCATTTCCACTCCTATCTCTGAAGCTCCCTCACCCCCCTCCACTTCCTTATGCATCTGATCTCTATTGTAAAAGCATGGATGGATTTCTCTTTTCCTCTTTTTTTATCTCCCTCTTCCAGACAGCTGCCAAGTTTTAAGCTTGCCTGCCATGTGGTTTTCCCTGTTCAAGCTAACAAAACGGTCCTGGAGGTTCCGGTCAAGTCCTTTTCTAAATTCTTTTATTAACGAGATTAAGAACCAAAAAGAAGGTTAATTTCTACTCTGTGACAGTCAGAGATGGCACCCTTGAAAATGTTTGTGAATCTGAAGGGACTTTTATCTTGGATTTCCCAGCCTCCAAAATCATGAGAAATAAGTGTCTGTAGTAATAATACCGTTTATGATCTTTTTGTACTAGTAGTCTGAATGGACTTAGATGCAAGGCAGAGTGACGCCTTTCCTACCAAAATCAAATCACAACAGAAGACTGACCTAGAAGCCCAAGTTCATTATTATTATTCATGGATAGCACACACCAGCTGCTAATGAGACCTATGAAACTCTGATATGTCCAAGCACTCCCAAATGACTCCAATCTTTGTTCATTTCATATAATTTACCTTTAATTGAAATTGGGAAAAAACAACTTCATCATTGTGAAAACAATTAGACCTGATCACAAACAATTGGGGAGATAACTCGATAGTTTAATTAAAGAAAACTACTTTGGATAGAGGCTTGGAAAATATGCCCATCGCTGCCTCATGCAGCTTCATTAGTATACACACTATAAAACATCATCTTTATAAAAGGAGTCAATAAAAGCTTAATTTTAGAGACATCTCTGTGCAGTCAGTAGTCTATGCAAGATCAGCAAGAAGGCAGGTGTCAGATGGAACAATTGCATTTGACTCAGCAGCCTCTGAACTATAATCCCTTCTGCCTCTAAGAAACATGGTACTTAGTCCTTTGTCAGTGTCCCTCTGTCTATCTTGCCATGTTAACTCCTGACCTTGCACTATGCATGTTAAAATAAGAATGTGCTCAGTATTTAAAAAACTAAAATAATCAGGATTTGAGAGAATGCTCAGTGCTTAATGGAGTTCTATGCAGCAGTAAAGAAAGATGACATCATGAGCTTTGCAGGAAAATGGCTGCAGCTAGAGGACATCATGCTGAGTGAAGTAACACAGTCCCAGAAAAACAGACGATGAATGGTATCCTCATCTGTGGATGCTAGTGCCAATTACCTAGCTGTAACTATTTCTTGTGTATGGCCCCTTGAGCTTTTGTCCAAAGCAGTTGGGAGTGATGCATATTGGAAACAACAACAACAGAAAGGACTGCATCAAAGAACTGACTGAAACAGTGAACTTCTGCTCAAAACAGTCAACTTCCACATGGAGAATATTGAGAAAGACTGAGAAAGAGATGAAAAGCATGTTTGGCAGAATGCATGAGCTCTGGCGGGGTTGGGGGATGAGGGGGACACGGGTCTAGATTTGATAAAAAATTATATATAAATAAATTTAAAAAAGAGGGCATACAGTCTTGTAAAGAACCCAAGTTTGGTTCCCAGCACCCAGGTTGGGCAGCTCAAAACCACCTATACCTCCAGTTTGAGAGTATCAGGTGACCTTTCCAAGCCTCTTCAGGCACCTGTGCTCAAGTGCACGTACCCACATATACATACATACATACATACAGACAGACAGACACACACGCACACAATTTTTAAAAATATCTAAAAATTTAAGTAACCATCATTATAAAGGTAAATTAGTACCTGTTTTGGTCTATCAAATTACACATACTTTTAGCAGAGTCTGAAGTCTGAAATGGTTTTTAAAAATTGGTCTTGCACAACTCAGTGCTATGATAAGTAGCTGCCATTTTCTTAGGATAGCAGGTTTTGTGTGCTTCAGTCAGGATATGGTAGTCAATGATTTTTATAGAAAATACAATTCCCCCCATTGCCCAGTCTCCCTTCCCTTTCTTCAGGTGTTAATGTTAGTCATTTTGTTTTCTAATCTTAAAGGTGATGGTTACAGTCTTGATTTTCCAGTACTAGAGTCTAGGTCAAGTTTAAAACATGGAAAAAGATGTCAATGTTATTTGTGTTACTGTGTTACAGAATAGAATACAACAAGACAGGCTCTACTGTACTTTCATTAAGGCTTGAGAAGTCTGGACAGGATTTAAAAGTAAATATAAAAATTCTTTTACAATTGTTTCTGGGAAAAATATGTATGCCAGGATCTGTCACCCTTAACTCTGAAATTGAAATTTCTACAGTAAAATAGATTTCATTTGCTTTTGAAAGGAAAAGTTAATGTTAATCTCTGAAATTAGAAGAAGACTTAAAAACAGATATTTCTTTGTCAGCATACATACATAGATTCTGACTTTTTTTTTTTTTTATTTCTGTATGTGTATGAATGTACTGTCTGCATGCAGGTCTGTGCACCCGTGTCGTGCAATGCTGCGGAGGTCAGAAGAGGGTCTCGGATTCCCCTGGAGCTGGAGTTCTCCTGGAATTGGAGCTTCAGACGGCTCTCGGCCGCCATGTGGGTGCTGGGGATCGAACCCGGGTCCTCTGTAAGAGCGGTCGGCGCTCTTAACCGCTAGGCCATCTCTCCAGCCCCTAGATTCTGACTTTTAACAATGTTAATTCATCCACTGGATAAAGATTGTTGTTTTATCTATGTAGGAAGCAAACAACTGGAACATTACCTGTTATTTTTTTTAAATAGGATCTCACTGTGTAATTTAGGCTGGTCTTGAACTCACTATGTAGCCTAGGTTGCTCTAGAACTCAGTATCTCCCCAGTTTAAAATCCTGAGTCCTCTTTTATGTACCACTGTACCTAGCAATAAAACTAGGTAATCCTAGTTCAACATTACCTTTGGAAAAGTTCTTAGGGAATTATTCTTGTAGGAATACAAAGATTCTTTGTATTTATTCTTTTTATTGTATTTATTGTATTTATTATTATTATTATTTAATATGTATGTATTATTATTATTTATTGTATTTATTCTTTGTAGGAAATACAAAGGCAATTTTAGACATAACTCAGAATAAAGAAAAGATTTCAAACAATAAAATTTTGTTAAATGGCTCTTAATGTCTTTTCTTGTCTTTTTAACCTTTCTAAAGGTTTTGCAATTTAGAGGGTCTTCTGCTCTCTTCATAGCACTTCTTCCCTATGTTCCAAAGGCATTCTGGGAAAAATGGATAGGCAGGGGTCCCCTGATGGACTAATCAACTTACTGGTTATTCTTGGGATCCTGATCTGCTCACTGCTGGTGCCATCCCCTCCGTCGGTTGTAGCCTTGACCTCGATAATGTAGTCCTCTTTGATGGGCAGCAGAAGCTCAGCTGAAGTTCTATTTGTGTTTAGCACTTGCACACTATTTTGACTGCTAGTCCTATAGAAGACCTGAAATGCACAAACAGACACACTTCTTTTATTTCTTCTTTTATTTATTTCCTTCACAAAACTTGTCATGTTGAAATCACACTATTCTATTTGTGTTTCTATATCCCTAGAATGTGAAGTGTGTTCCCAGCCAAGATTGTAAGATTTAAATATGAATAAACAATGTAGAAACATCAGGGTTTCAAAATCAAGGAGGTTGGGGAAGAATGAAGCCCTTCCATGGAAGAGCTATTTTAGGTTGGGCACTGGTGAGAAAGGCAGGGTGGAGTGGTAGGTAGATTGTGGGGACACACGAAAGGAGAGGAACCTCTAAACCTCAGAGCCTACTGAAGCCGCTCCCCTAGCTGAGAAACAAGTATTGTACAATTAGCATCTGTTGTAAAGGCTATCCTTTAAAATATAAAATATCTACCTGGATATTTTATGTTAAAGTAACAAGGAATCAGCCATCTCCTGAGATTCCAAGCAAAGCTGTTAACCTTTGATTAAAGTAAAGAAAACCTACTTTCCAGAACCCTTGTGAGCCAGGCCTTTATCAACAGAAATCCTGTCTGTTATCTTTCAGGAACTAGCCGATGATCTCATTTAAGGCTCTTAGCAACTCTTTGAAGATAGTAATTTCAAGGCTCGGCACTATCCTGTATTCGATTATTGTTGAAAACAATGAGCTGTCCTTGACGAATGTGGTCCCACACTTGGGATGTCTTATTTGCTGTAACTCTGCATTGAGTAACCCACATCCATGTACTGTAGTGTGTCTTGCCTGTCCTGAATGCTTCTTTTTCTCTTCATCCTCCAGCTTAATCCTATTTTAAAATATGTTTATTAAACTACAACTCTGCCTTATAAATCAGCTAGTCCTGAAATTCTTCACTGTGTTGTTGAAACCGTGAATGGTGTTCAGTTGAGTCAAGGCATGAGGGTGAAAGTGGGGAGCTGTACCTCCTGCCTCTGTCCCCCAAAATGCTTACACTGAGGATAGAGAGATCAGGTAGGCCCATGATTGATGGACCCTCAGGGAGGGTCCAAGGAATCATGGGAAATACTTTAGCTAGTTTTTTAAATTTTTATTTATTTCTGTATGTGTAGGAATGTACTGTCTGCATGCAAGTCTGTGCACCCGTGTCGTGCAATGCCGCGGAGGTCAGAAGTGGGTGTCAGATTCCCCTGGAGCTGGAGTTCTCCTGGAATTGGAGTTTCAGACGGTTCTCAGCCGCCATGTGGGTGCTGGGGATCGAACCCGGGTCCTCTGCAAGAGCGGTCGGCGCTCTTAACCGCTAGGCCATCTCTCCAGCCCCATACTTTAGCTGTTTTAAAAATAGTACACGGTGATCATGAAAAGTAAATACATTCATTTTATGACTATTGTATTTGCGAGATCAGAAGGGATTGGGCGCGTTCAGGGTGGCATGGCCATAGACAGACTATTGTATTATTGAAATAAACAGAATTGTCTCACATAACTGTATTTGACAAGTGAGATATCTGAGTGAGGGGGCGTTCTGCTTATCCAAAGCCTGATACTTATTGTGATGGTTAGTTTTAATTGGGAACTTGACCTGGCAAGTGTCTAAATGAGGTAATGTCTAGATCAGGTTAGCCTTTGGACATCTGTGGCAAATTGTCTTGATTATATTAATAGATGTGTGAAGACCCAAACCACCATTCCCTGGGTTTGGGTCCTGGACTTTACAGGAGAGGAACCAGTCAGCTGAGCGGTGAGCAGGCCTGTGTTCCTTCTCTCTCCTCTTGATTGCAGAAATCACGAGTGCTTCAAGTTCTTGTTGCCTTGACTTCCCCAGAATGATTAATAGTAACCTGGAATTGTGAGCTATGAATAAACTTTACCCCCTCCCCCCCTGCAATGTGCATAACAGTGTAATTCATTACAGAAACTGAAAAGAAATTAAGACACTTGCAACCAAATTAGATTACAGAAATCACACCATCAACATTTAAAACATTTCATTTCTACCTTGCTTCCTTTGGAGCATGTTGTTCAAAATGGAGAAAGGAAAGCAGCCCAATCAAGACTTACCTTGTAGCCAGTTACTTCTGATTCATTTTCCATGGCTTTTACTTGCTCCCAATTAAGAAGGACTTTAGTGTCAGTCGTGTTCCAAACCACGTTTCCTGGTGGCTGACTGGGAGCTTAAATTGCAAAATAAGAAATGCAAATCTTATTTGAACACAGAGTCCTATTTCACATGGAGGAGACTGTCCTTGTTAACACATGGCATAGAGATGGAATGAGAAAAAGTACACACTACCTATACGGCCCCTTTAAAGGCTAGTGCAGTTAAATTATGAGAAAATCCACTTTGTCATAGTCATCAGATTCCTTGTGACTTTTCACAGCTGTTATATTCTAATGTCAATGGAAAACAGGTTGAAAGCATAAGGAAAGAAATTTCTCCATTTGCCAATGGAGAGTCAGTAGCTGATGAGTCAAGGAAGGCAAGGATGGGAAGCTTCTGATACAGAGGCTGAGAGAAATTGCAGAGTGAGCAGATTAAAGTCGCAGGAAATGAACTGTGGATGATTTTTAAGCCAGTCTTCTCATATGATGAGATAGGCCAAATGGGAAGCAATAAAAATCAGGATTACTCAGATTCATTCTCATGAAGGAGTAGCGACACACATGAAAAATTGCAGTGGAGAATCTGTCCATATTTTAGTGTTCGTTTTCTAAGTTTAAATCAATTTTTTTTGAGAAAAATATGCAAAACAGTAAAAAGTTAATGAGAAATGCATTAGAATATTAATAAAATTCTCAGAGGTTTATGGAATTAGAATTATAGTTAGTTCCCTCCTGTGAACACCAGATAGTAAACTGTAAACTGCTACTGGATGGGGTAGACAGTTGCAGTGGAAGTGGCTGGTTCCTTTGGTCCACAGGAAAGTAGATGGAGCACTGAATTTTCCGTTTCTTGTCAATCACCAAACAACAAACATATTACTCATCTGTCACCAGCCTCACAGATGCCTAAAACATAACTGAAACATTTTGTCCTTGTGGATTGAAACACAGGATGCAATTCAGTTAAGTGAATTTGTAATGGGAAAATGATATGAAGGATCGACTCTCCAGAGAAATTTCTAAACATCCTTGACTCATGCCATGAGGGAAACACAGCTGGACTTACAGATGGCAAAATCTCTCAGATACATTTATGTGACTAATATCCCCAGACAAGATTGTATTCTCTATAAGTTCTTTAGTTTATATGGTCCTTATTTACAGGATTCTAGGTTGCTTTAAAGTTTTTGATTGGATCCTAACAATGAGTTTAAGTTAGCTAAGATGGGGCTGCCGAGCAAGACAATAGCAGGTCGACCAGCAGCTGCTTAATTTTGAAACACTAATGAGTTTCTTCTGGTCACTCTGTTCCAATGTCATGAAAACACCGAGACCATGTTTCCAAAGTCTATGATTTGTGTGACCGACGGCAATATAAAAAGACAGTTTTGATTTGGTATAACTCAGATAATGCACTTCAGCATAGACCGTTCTATCAAAAATCTGTGTGCTTAAAGGTTACAGAAAGTTTGAGTGATTTGGATTGAATTACCTATACCAACACTAGCTTTAGAGAAAAATAACTGTAAATGGTGTGAAATCTGTATGAATCCCCAAATATATGATTTAGATGAGTTCAGTCTGAAAGGGATAGGTTTTGAAATAACAGAAAGAAAACAAACCAAAAAATGCTAGAAAGGAAAGGAAAGAAATACAAAAGGTTTATTTTGGGTCTGACTGCCTCTCTCAAGCATCAGAGAACTGAGATGTGGTAAGTTTTGCTATTTCTTTTATTTTAAAATATTTTATTTATTTTGATTTTTATGCATATGAACGTATTGCCTGCATATATGTAATTGCACCATGTGTGCATAGTGCACGAAGAGACCATAAGAATCACCAGATCTCATGGAACTGAAGCTACAGATGATTGTTGCCATCTGAGTTCTAGGAAACGAACCTGGGTCCTTTGCTAGAGTAGTCAGTGCTCTTAACCACTGAGACATCACTCCAGCTCTATGATAATTTTTTTAAATGTTTATTTTTGTCTCTCTCTCTCTCTCTCTCTCTCTCTCTCTCTCTCTCTGTCTCTCTCTGTTTGGGTGCCTGTGGAGGAGGCCAGGTGTCAGATCCCCAGGAGATGGAGCTATAAGCAGTTATAAGTTACCCATATAAGTTCTGAGAACTTCAGAAGCTCAAGTCTTCTGAAAGAGCATCAAGGAGTCTTAATGACTGAGCCACCTCTCCAGACTCCATTTTTGCTATTTAAAAAAACTGACTAAACTTAAACCCATAACCATCTTTTTTTTAAATTTTATTATTTTATGTGTATGAGTGTAGTGTCTGCATGTAGGTAGGTGCACACATGTCCTGCAATGCTGTGGAGGTCAGAACAGGGTGTCAGATTTCCCTGGAACTAGAGTTAAAAATGGTTCTTAGCTGCCATGTGGGTGCTGGGAATTGAACCCGGGTCCTCTGTAAGAGCAGTCGGTGCTCTTAAACGCTGAGCCATTTCTCCAGCCCCCATAAACATCTTTTTTAGTTTTAAGGGGTAAAACAATGTTATTCACATAATAATGAGCTTGGTCTGCTAGTTACATTTTGTGTGTGTGTGTATGAATTTTAAAATAAATGAAGATAATGGTTCATTTTTAATTAAAAAAGATACAAAATATAGATCTCAGCTGGTTAGTTTTTTTGTCAATTTGACACAAACTGGTCACTTGGGAAGAAGGAACCTCAATTGAGGAATCTCTTCTATCAGATTGGTTTGCATGTCTGGGAGGCCTTTTCTTAATTGTTAATTCATGTAGAAGGGCACAGCCTACTGTGAGTGCTGCCATCCCTGAGCAGGCCAGAGGAAGCAAGCCAGCATGGTTGTCTTTCAGTTCCTGTCTCCAGGTTCCTGCCCTGCCTTCCCTCAATGATGGACTGTAACATGGAATTACAAGGCAAACAAACCCTATCCTTTCCAAGTTGATTTTGTTCAGTGTTTTTTAAAAAAAAAATTTTATTATTTTTACTTTACACATATGAGTGTGTTGCCTGCATGGTGGGTGGAAGTGCGCCTGTGTTATGTGATACCTGTGGAGGTCAGACAAAGGCACTGGATCTCGTGAAACTGGAGTTACAGATGGTTGTGAGCCTCCATGTGGGTGCTGGGATTCTAACCAGGGTCCTCTGTAACAGCTTCCAGTGCTCTTAACTGCTGAGTCATCTCTCCAGCCCCATTGCCCAGTGTTTTATCTCAGCCACAGAGAACCAAGCTAGAATACCTCCTGGACCAGCAGTGCTATTACTTATCACATCACCATGGGAGAAGTTCTGAACCAGACACTCTTCTAGCTTCAAAGTTGATATTACTATGAGGAACTCGTTCTTAGGAAACATCTGTAAGTTAGGCATTACAGAATGTACTTTGATATGATTAAGATCCTTGTTATGTTACATTGCTGGAATCCTTGTTGTTGTAACAGACTCAACCCAGAGAGCTAACAGAGATTGTACACCCATGTTCACAGCAGCGTGATTTAACAGCAATCAAAAGGTGGAAGCAAAACAACACTTATAATTACCCTTCCACAAACTAGTAGATAAACAAAATGGGACAATGGATGGGTGTTATATGATAGAATATGAATGACTCTTTTTTTTTTTTTTTTTATTTCGGTATGTGTATCAATGTACTGTCTGCATGCAAGTTTGTGCACCCGTGTCGTGCAATGCCGCGGAGGTCAGAAGAGGGTCTCGGATTCCCCTGGAACTGGAGTTCTCCTGGAACTGGAGTTTGAGACGGCTCTCGGCCGCCATGTGGGTGCTGGGGATCGAACCCGGGTCCTCTGCAAGAGCGGTCGGCGCTCTTAACCGCTAGGCCATCTCTCCAGCCCATGAATGACTCTTGATGTCACTCTGCTGAGTGAAATAGCCCAATGAAAAATGCAACAAAGGCACAATGGCCCAGTAATCAAGAACACTGGCTGTTCTTGCAGAACACACAGGCTCAGTTTCTATCTAACACCCAGAAGGTGGCTAACAATCCTCTGTAACTCCAGGTGGATGATTACACACACTCTTCTAGCTTCTGCTGGCATTACACACACACACACACACACACACACACACACACACACCACCTATGCATGCACACACGCTCATACTAATAACCCTACCAAAAAATCTTAACAAATACTGAGGATGCCAGTTGTACTAGACATGCAGGAGAGTGAAATTCAAAGGCAGAGAATTCTGAGGACTGTTTTCATAGCAGTATGAATATAGTTATTATTATTTAGCTGTACACTTAATGTGATTCCCGCATGCAGCATTAGAAACTGCTTAAATGCCACAGGGTGAACCTTTTAATGGCATGGAATCAAGAATAAAGTGGGACCATTCCTGAGCTGACAGCCTAGCTTGTAAGACTTCCAATTTCATGTTTGATATTCTACCCTGTGTGAAAATATAATGTACAGCAGGTTGACCAAAGGCCAGAGTTACTGGACCTAGCATGACAGATAGCTTATATTTTGAAATTATTTGTCATGTTCATATCGTACAGAGTTTCCACACTGAATAAACTGACAATATGTTAAAAATATTTTAAAAAATGAGAAAAAAAAACTATTTTGAAAAAAATTTTGTGCAAAGGTGATATAAAGCACACTGTGTGATGGCTATCAACTTCCATGGACAGTTTAAGTGTAATACGACAAAGTAGTACTGCCTTGAAGGGATTTTTTTTTTTTCTATTGTGACCAACCTTTAACCATCTATCAGGATGCTGTGTATGGGGTTTTCTGACTCCTCAACATCAGGTTTATTATTGATTTATTTATTCTGTAGATGTCAGTCTGGGAACAGGTGATCACTGGTCGAAGCTAGATATACCATACATTTATCAAGGGGAAAAAAAGCTAAAAAACAGTGGTCTGTGTCACAGTGGGATACCGCTTATGCTTGCAGGTGTAGCTTCATTTTGGTTGATGTGGTAAAATATCTGGCCAAAATCAGTAGGAGAACTTTTTGAGTGCTTTATATACTCTGGAAATAACCCTCTATCAGATGTCCAGCTGGCAAAGATTCTTTCTCCGTGGATGTCCTCTTCACTCGTCTGGAGCTTCTTTTGCTGTCTTTCAGCTCACTGGGGTCCCTTTTTGCAGTTGCTGACCTTAACTCTTCAGCTGAGGAAGTCTATTTAGAAAGCCCTTTCCTACATCTGTATATTTTTGGACACTGCATATATTTTCTTCTAATAGTTTCAGTGTTTCAGGTCTCACATTGAGGTCTGTGATCCACATGAAGGTCCAGTTTTCCCACAAACATTTACTGAAGATGCTGTCTTTCCTAGTCTAGGCATCTTTGTCAAATACGAGGTGGCCGTAATTGCGTGAATTCCTGGTCAGGTCTTCTGTTTTGTTTCATTAATCTACATGTATGTCTTTGTGCCCATAGTGTACACATAGTTTTTGATACTATAGCTCTATAATATAGTTGGAAATGTAGTATGGTATCCACTCTAGCATTGCTCTTTTTTTTTTTGCTCTGCATTGCTCTGGTTATCAGAGGTCTTTTCTGGTTCTATATGAATTTTAGGAAAATTTTCTATTTCTGTGAAAAAATACCATGGGGAATGTGATTGGGATTGCAATGTATCTGTAAATTGGTTTTGGTAGGATAGTCATTTTCACAATTCTACTAACCCACGAGCATGGGAGGTCTTCCCATCTACTGTCCTGTATAGTCTTCTTCAAAGACTGAAATATTTCATTGTACAGAACTTTATTTTTTATTTTTTAAAATTTTATTTATTTCTGTATGTGTATGAATGTACTGTCTGCATGCAGGTCTGTGCACCCGTGTCGTGCAATGCCACAGATGTCAGAAGAGGGTATCGGATTCCCCTGGAACTGGAGTTCTTCTGGAATTGGAGTTTCAGATGGTTCTCAGCCACCATGTGGGAGTTGGGGATCGAACCCGGGTCCTCTGTAAGAGTAGTCAGTGCCCTTAACCACTAGCCCATCTCTCCAGCCCTGTACAGAACTTTAATATCTTTGGTTTGATTTGTTCCTAGATATTTTTGAGGCTATTGTGAATAGGAATTTCCATGACCTCTTTCTCTGTTTGTTATTGGCTAGTGATTTTTATAAGTTGATTTTGTACCCTGCGCCTTTGCTGAAAGTTTTGATCATTTGTATAAATTTTCTGGTGTACAGTTTTGCAATCTGTCATGCCTAATATCCTATTATCTGCAAACAGGGATACTTTGACTGATTTTCTTATTCCTACCTTTTAAATTTACTACTCTCATATTATTGCTCTAGCTAGGATTTCAAGCACTGTATTGAAAACGAGTGTGGATAATATTCAGTTATTACCTGAATATGGTAAGTTAAAATAAAGGGTAGTTAAGTATCCCAAATTAGGCCTGGGCTATAGCTCTTGCCTTGTATATGGGAGGGCCTGGTTCAATCCCAAGCATGAAAAAAATTGAGTATTCTAGTGGTAAAAAAGAAAAAAAAAAGCAAGAAGAAAGAAGGAGTTTATTAAAGCTCACAGTTCAGGTTTCCGCTTATCACTGTGGGGATGTCAGTGCAGGAACTGTCAGTGCAGGAACGTGGAGCAGCGAAACACATCCCTAGTCGAGAACGTGGAGAACTGAATACAAGCACTTCTCCAGCTTAACTACCTTTCTTTATTCATATACAATTCAGGACCCAAAGTGGGGAATTGTCCCCACCCCTTTTTAGCCGTGGTCTTCCCCCATCAAGCAACGTAGTGAAGAAAATCCCCCAAGACATCCTCATAGGCCACCTCATTTAGACAATTCTGTACTGAGACTATTTCCCCAGGTGACTCTAGATTGTGTTGGGTTGATAATTAAACCCAGACATCATACATGGTTATCTAATGTACAGGTAAATAAATATACAGCATGAGAGAAATTATCTATAGAATATAAGTCTAGAAGGAAAAACAAACCATATAATTAGGATGGTATTTCTGCATTATGGGATTATAGATGATTCTTATTTCCTTCTTCATTTTCTTTTTCTTTCTTCAATTTTCCACAATGAGTTTATTCAATTTGTGGAATAAGGCATTGGGAATTCTAACATAAGGAAGTGCATTGTGTATTGTACTCAAGGGTCTGACCGTACAGTGGTGAAAGCAAAGCTGGCATTTTCTTTAAATATATGGAATTTTAAGAGAATAGGCCTGCTGTGATTAATTATACAGACCTCAGTATGTTTTGTAACTTGTTTTCTTGGCCACCTGATGGTAATAAGATGAATTCTCTATGAGTAAGTGTTATCTCCAGTAGCTTAAAATGTGATCTTTACACTTGGACTTCACTTGAGAAATCATTACCATTTTTAATTAGACTACTTAAACATGTAGCATTGTGCAATAATCAAATAATCAGAAGAAGTTTACTGTCCAATACTAGCCTTAAAATCACCAAAACTATTACAAATGGACTCAATGTGTCATATGAAAGGAAACTGACTACATGTTTTAAAGCAATGATAATATCTGCTTTATAGGTCATCGGAAACTGAGAAAGACTGGCTTTGAAATCCAGAACTCAACAGCAAATCTGTTATTGTTTTCAATGATGACTTTCCTTGACCAATATTTCACTTTCTTTGGATAATAAAAGAATTTCAGAATGTAACCTAAATTATAAGCTGAAGATTCACAATTGCCCAGAGGATTTAGAACCAAGTGGGGCAGATTTTCAAAATCTTACAAGGATATAATATATATATATATATCCTTGAAGATTTGAACATCTGCCCCACTTGGTTCTAAATCCTCTGGGCAATTGTGAATCTTCAGCTTATAATTTAGGTTACATTCTGAAATTCTTTTATTATCCAAAGAAAGTGAAATATTGGTCAAGGAAAGTCATCATTGAAAACAATAACAGATTTGCTGTTGAGTTCTGGATTTCAAAGCCAGTCTTTCTCAGTTTCCGATGACCTATAAAGCAGATATTATCATTGCTTTAAAACATGTAGTCAGTTTCCTTTCATATGACACATTGAGTCCATTTGTAATAGTTTTGGTGATTTTAAGGCTAGTATTGGACAGTAAACTTCTTCTGATTATTTGATTATTGCACAATGCTACATGTTTAAGTAGTCTAATTAAAAATGGTAATGATTTCTCAAGTGAAGTCCAAGTGTAAAGATCACATTTTAAGCTACTGGAGATAACACTTACTCATAGAGAATTCATCTTATTACCATCAGGTGGCCAAGAAAACAAGTTACAAAACATACTGAGGTCTGTATAATTAATCACAGCAGGCCTATTCTCTTAAAATTCCATATATTTAAAGAAAATGCCAGCTTTGCTTTCACCACTGTACGGTCAGACCCTTGAGTACAATACACAATGCACTTCCTTATGTTAGAATTCCCAATGCCTTATTCCACAAATTGAAATAAACTAATTGTGGGGAAAAATTGAAGAGAAAGAAAAATAAAAATGAAGAAAGAAGGAAATTTAAGAATCATCTTAATCCCATAATGCAGAAAACTCCATCCTAATTTTATATGGTGTTTTTCCTCTTTAGACTTATATTCTATAGACTAATTTCTCTCATGCTGTTATATTATTTACCTGTACATTAGCTGCTAAACCATGTATGATGTTGGGTATTTCAAACCCAACCAATCTGCGTCACCTGGGAACTTAGTTCAGTACAGACTTGTCTTAACTGAGGTTGGCTATGAGGATGTCTTGGGGGTTTTCTCACTACGTTGCTTGATGGGGGAAGACCACGGCTAAAAAGGGGTGGGGACAATTCCCCACTTTGGGTCCTGAATTGTATAAGAATAAAGAAAGTGTAGGTTAAGCCTGGAGAAGTGCTTGTATTCAGTTCTCCACGTTCTCGACTAGGGATGTGTTTCGCTGCTCCACGTTCCTGCACTGACAGTTCCTGCACTGACATCCCCACAGTGATAAGCGGAAACCTGAACTGTGAGCTTTAATACAACTTGCCTCTTTCTTCTTGCCTTTTTTTTTTTTTCTTTTTTACCACTAGAATACTCAATTTTTTTCATGCTTGGGATTGAACCAGGCCCTCCCATATACAAGGCAAGAGCTATAGCCCAGGCCTAATTTGGGATACTTAACTACCCTTTATTTTAACTTACCATATTCAGGTAATAACTGAATATTATCCACACTCGTTTTCAATACCGTTCTTGCCAATCCTAGCTAGAGCATAAATATGGGAGCTAGTAAATTAAAGGTAGGACTAAGAAATCCGTCAAAGTACCCTTTTGCAGATATACTCGGATCTTCGGATGACACGCTGCCAACACTTTCCCAGCAAATTTATTACAGATTCCAAAACCTTTCCCAACTGCGCCCAGGGCAGGGTCCGGGTACAATCCACTTTTCTAAAAATCACTAGCCAATAACAAACAGAGAAAGAGGTCATGGAAATTCCTATTCACAATAGCCCTCATACAATATCTAGGAACAAATCAAACCAAAGATATTAAAGTTCTGTACAGGGCTGGAGCGTTGGGCCTAGTGGTTGTTAAGGCACTGACTACTCTTTACAGAGGACCCGGTTCGAATCCCCCCAACTCCCACATGGTGCTGAGAACCATCTGACACTCCAATTCCAGAAGAACTCCAGTTCCAGGGGGGAATCCGCTACCCTCTTCTGAACATCTGTGGCATTGCCCGACACGTTGTGCACAGAACTGCATGCAGACATTACATTCCTACACATTACAGAAATAAATAATAAACTTTTAAAAAATAAAAAATAAAGTTTCTGTACAAGAAAATATTTCGTCTTGCAGCAGCGACATACAGGGACAGTAGAGGGAAGCCTCCCATGCTTCGTGGGTAGAGAATGATGAAAATGGACTATCCCTACACAACCATTTACAGATACATGCACTTTCCCAATCAATTCCCCATGGTTTTTAGAAGAAATAGAATTTCTAAATTCAATAGANATATATATATATTAGCCAGAGAATTAACTTGACTCTCCATTAGCTGAAGTTTTCTGTTTGAATTCTGCTATATTTCACTGTGAAATTACTGTTACTGGTTTTCATCAGCACTTACATGGTGGGAATGACTTTGTCGAGGCCTGTAAGTAGTGTCAGTCCTGCATCTGGTGAATGCGTACTAGGAGTCATGGATACCACTGTAGTATGCATAACTAGAGTATAACACAAGGAGCCAGAAACATGTGAAATGTGACACATGAGAACAGTCAACAGGTATCAGTCGGTCAGTAGGTCAAAAGTTCTTCTATTCTTTTTAATAGTCTAAAGAGAGAGATGGATTTGGGAACTGCCTGATCTTTAATATCCTGTCAACAGCAAAAGCACAAAGAGCAGGTTTAGAGATGTTTACAGGAAAGAATGTGTTGCAACTGTCTAAGAGGGAGGTAGCCTATTTTTTTCATTGCATTTTTCTTATTACTAAACAGTATCTTATTAACATCTACTCATGGCAACAATACTGGTCTTCTATTATTACATTGGGATACTATATTACATTTTAAATTTAGGCAAGGAAATTTAAGTCAGTTTTTAATTTAATCCTTAGGTATATATTACTAGAGGGGTTACAAGAACAGTAAACATTTATAATGTAGGTTCTAAGTAAAATTGAAATATCTTGTATTAATATGTCTTCTTAAAAAGATGAGGGTGTAATTAAATTGCACATAGGAAAAGTTCTGGAATACCAAACAATGTTTGAGGTAGGACTACCATTTTATGCAAAACTTCTAGAATGCTGTCTTTTTGAGACAGGGTCTCCCTGCAGCTTCAGCTGTCCTGGAACTCACTTATGTAGACTAGGCTGACCTTGAACGCACAGAGATCTGCCTGCCTCTGCCTCCCTAGTGCTGGGATTAAATGCCTGTGCCACCACACTGGGCTAGAATGCTGTCTTAATCACACCTTATTTATTTTTCCTGAAGGCACAGTGTTGTGTTTTTGTTGTTGTTGTTGTTGTTGTTGTCGTTTTTAATTCAGGCACATGATTTTGGTTTACATTCCATGGTTGATCACTCTATTTGGAAAAGGAAAGGTTCAAATGCAAAACCTGATTGTGCCACATACAAACAGGCTGTCTTCTCATGTGGATACAAATATATCATTAAAGACATAGAAAGGTAAGACTTGTGAAGGTTAATCTTTGTTGTCAACTTCCCTGGATTTGCATGACCTCTAGGCATGTCTGTTCAGGTTTTCAGACAGGGAGGGTGCACCCTGAATGTTGGCCCACCATTCTATGGGCTGTGGTCTTGGACTCAATAAAAATGAGAAAGAAGAAAGACAGAAAGCAAGCTAGATGAGAGCATTCATGTCTCTAATTCCCAACTGTGGCTACAGTGTTCCTGTGCTCCTGCCACGAATTTGCTTACCAGACAGCTGTGGGAAACCGAGCCAAGTAAACTCTCTTTTAGGTTTCTATCGTGCATTTTGGTCACAACAATGCAAAAAAGTTACTAAAATAGGTTCCTTTGCTATGTGCAGGTCTGCCTGTCTGTTTCAAGCCAGGCCAGCTGGGTTATCTAATAGCTGGCCACAGTTGCTTCCCCATGGCCCTTAGCCCCATGAGATAAGCCAGGAAGAAGACTATACAGTTCTGGATGGAGTAATCTGAAAGAAAGCCTAGAGTTTGGCCAATAGAGAATGGTCATTGAGAAGCTGGCAGCTCCAATGATGCTAAGAAGAAGGAACCAGTTTAAAATGGAGTCACTGTGAACAGAGGGAAGAGTTACAGAGTCCTGTCTACGGATTCAGTACCATTGGGTCCAACTGGGATTATTAGAAAATGGAGACAGAGCTGGGCGTGGTGGCGCACGCCTTTAATCCTAGCACTTGGGAGGCAGAGGCAGGTGGATCTTTGTGAGTTCAAGGCCAGCCTGGTCTACAGAGTGAGTTCCAGGACAGCTGAGGCTACAGGGAGACTCTGTCTTGAAAAGACCAGAAAGAAAAAAAAAAAAAAAAGAAAATGGAGACAGAGTTCAAGGACTAATGGTGAAGCCATGAGAAAATCTCTTTCCTTGAAGGAACTGATACTCTGGTCAAGGGGAGATAAAAATAAAATAAGAATATGCAGAGGGATAATGAGATGACTCAGTGAGTGAAGGAGCCTGCCACCCAGCCTGAGAACTGGAGTTCAATCCCTGACTCCACACAGTGGAAGGAGAGAACCCGATTCTTGTAGTTGTCCTCTGAGGTCTAGCATATGGTTTGGGACACATGCCCCCCCCCCCAAAAAAAAAAAAACACTCACACATGCACACAAAAGAAGAGCTGATCTTTAAGGGAAGGACCCTAGATAGGCCTACTAGATTTGAGTGTAGGAACTAGCACTAAGGGATGTCTGAGGATACTAACTTGACTTGATAGGCCTTAATATAAATGACAGAATGCAGGAAACCCAGTAAGGGGGCTAGGGGAGAGTGATTATGGGGAAAGGGGTTTAAAGATGATGAAGATGTCATATATGAAGTACATAACATTCAATAAAATATTCAAAAAAGAAATATAAGTTTAAAACAAAAAAACACACACAAATAAAATGGAGTATGTGTGGTGACTATCAAGGCTATACGTAAAAGATAGGCAGGGACAGAGTCAGGGAGTGTCAGGAGATGCTGGGCTACAACTTTAACTATGGAAGTCAGGTGGTATGTTGAGGTGTAAGGACTTGAGAAGGAAAGGGAGGGTGGCTCATGAGGATCTGAAGGAAGATTTGTCTAGGCAGAAGGGAAAGCAGATGTTAAGGCCCGACAGGGAGAGTGCAAGGCGCAAGGTGGGGAAATATCCAAGAATGAATGAGTTACCGCAAGGCAGTGGACATGTGCTGTAGAAGAAAGCTGGCTGGGGACAGGCCAGAAGATCATGTCAAGAAGCAATGTAGGAATGGAAAGGGCTAAACAATGAGAGACCACTTCTGATGCCTAGGAGGGACAGAGGCAGCTTGCATTAAGGTAGCAGCAATGAATGCGGTAAGGAGTGGGGTTTTTGTTTTGGATTTTTATCTTTGTGTGTCTTTGTGTATACTGTGTGTGTATAGATAAAGATACCACAGTGTACATGTGAAGGTCTGAGGACAACCTTTGGTGCGGATCCTTGTCTTCCACCTTGTTTTAGGCAGAGTCTCTTGTTTCTGAGAGCCTCCTGCTCTAGGGATGCTTCTCTCCATCTCTTTCTTGCTGTAGGAAGGCTGGGCTTACAGATGTGTACTATCTTCCTGTAGGAGGGCTGGGCTTACAGATGTGTACTATCTTCCTTAGGAGGGCTGGGCTTACAGATGTGTACTATCTTCCTGTAGGAGGGCTGGGCTTACAGATGTGTACTATCTTCCTGTAGGAGGGCTGGGCTTACAGATGTGTACTATCTTGCTGTAGGAGGGCTGGGCTTACAGATGTGTACTATCACACATGTGAGGTGAGGATCCTGACTCAGGTCCTTTAGTTTATACAGCAAGCACTTTATCCACTGAGCCATATCCCCAGTGCATAAGAAGAGGAAGATTCATGATGAATTCAGAAGTTGGATCCAAGATCATTTTGAGTACTGAATAAAGAGTCAAGGCTGACTGAAATTTGAGGCCAAAGGAACAGCAATCATGGGGTTATGCTTGCTGAAATGAGAGTATTATACAGGGCAGGCTTTAAGAGGAAAGGCATAAACAAAAACTTGGCTTAAAAGAAATACTCAGTTTGAGATCTTATTAGATGATTTTTGAGGACACTACTGGCCTGAATTCATGCATACTGCAGCCAGAAATGCCTCTTGAACTTACAGTTACACAAGGCAGAGTATTTGTCCTACATATCTTTCTGGAAAATTCTGGACATAAGACTGTCAATATGTTTCACTTTAGAAATCAACACATTTCATCACTTCTAAGCCATCTGCAAATTCTCATCAGTCTCATTAGATGGAAGAAAATAAGAGTTCCTTCTCCTTGGTTTACAAGTGACAGGCATCCATGTTCGATTACTTAAGAGGCTAATGATTAGCAAGCTTAAAATGCTCTTAGAAAGTACAAGTATTTGGATATCAAAAATTAAGTGTTTAATAGAAGTTACAGTGGTTTATGTGAGAATCTTTATTATGTGACATTAATCAGATAACACCTACATTCTCCATTCACGTGATGCCTTGCATGCTGAAATCCATGATTACCAGAACATACGGCCTGCACATTTTAAGCAAGATAGTAAAAGGCTGCAGTATATATTTTGAATTCACAATGTGTAGTCAGGAGGAAGCACATTTGATTAATAACAGTGCTTCAAGCTGGCCTGATTCTTTAGGTTTCATTTATCCACTCAGGCATCCAATCGGCATTTAATGAGTGGCTGCCATGTGCTGGGGTTGGGCTGGGCGAGAGGCCTAGGTGGAGCATAGAGGATTCTGTCTATGTCAAGTTCATAAACTAGAGGAGAAAATGGAAAGCAATCCAGGAATCAAAAAACAGCATCTTATCTCTTTATATCTGTAGCATACAGACAATTTTCTTCAAATGATAATCACATCCTCCCTGCCAAAATTCTTAAATAGGATTTGGAGCTAAACCATGTCAGTAGTTAGGATGACTATTCAAAGCTACTCATAACAATATTAGAAATAGCCATTATTTCTAATTTTTATTCTATTTTATTCTAATTTCTATTGTTTTATTTTATTTAAGGATATACTTGAAAACTACTAACATAATTAAAAATGAACACATTCTTTATATGCTATTTTAAGATAGCTGGAAAATTTATGAAATCTCCCACTTAATGTAGAAAACCATTTGCTGGTAACATTTGTAGATCAACATGCAGCAGACTCCAAGTGAACTGCAGTCATCTAAATGCATTATTTTAGAGAGATTTTATTCCTTTGTTCAAATTCCCAGTCAGACTACAGCTGTACCAGCAACGATCCCTGTGTATTTTTGAGCACCTTACGTAGTCCCTAAGCACAGAGCAAAATCATGGTCAATACTATTGTGGAGAGTCACGAATATTATAATAATGTGGTTGAAAGAAATGTAAAGACAGCACTTAAGGCAATCTGGACTTGGATGTGTATCTTGTCAATTACTCTATCAATATAAAGTTCTAGAACCCTCCTTTCATGTGGCTCAGCCTTTGATTTTCTGCAGTGATAGTAATAGCTTCCAAATCACGGTGTTGCCTTAATGAGAATTAAGATTCAATACATGAATAGTGTTTAGAACTGTGACCAGAAATTGTCATAGTTATCCATGAATACCATAATTACAATTATCCTTATGAGTGAATGTCTGCTACTTTAGATTAGAAGTTCATATGCTATTTCCCCATTATAGGGGGCATTGGCTTCCTCTTGGAGATATTTTGTTCACTGTACGTTGTCTTCCCAATTCACTAAGTTCTTTACTGTTACTGTGATGAGATCACGCTGTTTTTAAAAATATTTTTATTGGGGCTGGAGAGATGGCTTAGTGGTTAAAAGTGCCAACTGTTCTTGCAGAAGACCCGGGTTCGATCCCCAGCACCCACATGGCGGCTGAGAACCGTCTTTAACTCCAGTTCCAGGGGAATCCGATACCCTCTTCTGACTTCCATGGCATTGCATGACAAGGGTGCACAGACCTACATGCAGACAGTACATTTGTACACATACAAAATAAATAAAAAAAATTAAAAAATTATATTTATTTATTTATTTATTTATTTATAATTGTGTGTGTGTGTGTATGTGTGTGTGTGTGTGTGCATGTGTGCCTGTGCCACAGCACATGTGTGAAGGTCAGAGGACAACTTGTGTTGTGAAAGTCGGTTCTCTCCTTCTGCCATCTGTTTTCCAGGGACCATTCTCAGGTCATCAGGCTCAGAGGCAAGTGAGCTATCTCACTAGGCAGCCCATCATGCTGTCTTTTAAAATCATGTTTCCTAGTGAGTAATCACACTGAATATTAAGTCAGAAAAAAGAGTAAGTAAACTCATTTGCATGTATTTTTGTAATCATCCTTTCTGATTGACGCTGACTTGGAACGTATAAATGATGGTGCATATTTAAGCTTTAATAACTCAGAATTATTATCAAGAGAGCCAAATATATTTAGTAAAAAGCGGTAAATATACAACATTTTCAGTTTATATATTTCTGAGCCAAAGCACTTTTGGTTTAACTGCGAATAAGTGTTATTCCTAAGTGGAATAGCTACACTTCCCCTAATAATTAGGTAAGGACAAAGTGAAATCCTCACATTAGTTGACTGCTTACAAATGGACATTACTGCAAGGAAGAAACTTCTCTGTCACTACATGTTTGCTCTGTGTACTCATTATACTGCTAAGTTGCCTGACACACATTTCTATTTCTAAATAATGCAAAGCTAAACATACCAACTTTCTTGCTCAAATGACAGTGGTTAATTAACATCTAAAGTAGTAAGAGTATGCTTCATGTATATATTAAATGATCAGTACTATAGTACTGATAGTCCATAATATTCATCCGTATGTTATTAGGTTTCTTAGCAATTTAGGGAATAAATGTATGTGTCAAATAAATTTGGACATGATATATGCAAACAAATATGTATCAATGCAAGTGTCAGCCACAATAATTAGTCTCATTTCTTTGAAAACCAATTAAGCATACAGATTTAGTGAAATGAAATTTTAAAATAAATGAAAGAGAAAATTATGTGCAAGCAAAAATATGAGTATTCTACAGTACTTAAAGCCTTTATGATCCATTCTCCTCACCAGCGGTGTAGATAGGAAGGAGATGAGCATGGAGTGCCTAGGACACAGAATAATAACTCAAAATGTTAACAACTAGCTTCCTCATTGACTGATTTTATCATAACACAACATTCTTGCTCATGCTAGAACACAGATTTAGCTTTGAAGATACCATTGGGATCACTGTTTAGATATTTTTGTGCCAGTAGATTCCTGTGGACTATATATGTTCTCATTATAGTGTTTTCATTCATATGGTGATCCTTTGAATAATGTGAGAAAGAAAAGCAAAGGAAGGAGAACAGACCACCGCTTCTTTGGCACTGGCTTAAAGTCATTCATGCTTATCACTAATGCTCGAGCTTTGATGAAAGTAGTCCCAATGAAGCTCATCCCATTTAAAAAAAGAACCAGATGAACTTAGCACCCCACACTAAATGTTTTCAAATCTTGCACATTTGTGTTTATGTGGAGGATCTACTTAACAATTTGGGGATTTGTTGATGGGGAGACTGTTCAAAGTTTAAGTGTGTACTGCTCTTGCAGAAGACCGCAGTTCAGTTCCTAGCACATATCGCAGACAGTTCACAACTGTCTGGAACCCCACTCCAGGGGATCTGAAGCCCTATTCTGGCCTCCTGTGGCAACTACACTCATAAGTGCATATTTCCACAGAGCTATGCATGCATAAAGATAATTCAAAAGAAAGAGGATGTGGGGGTTGTGAGGGCTTGCAAGGATGTGAGATTGATTACATCATTCAATGGGGCTATTGACTTGAGCTATCAGCTTATAATGATAAAGGGTGCTATTGTTTCTAATTCAGACTCTTGTTTCCTTGACACTCCAAAATGTAAAAAGAAAGAAAAAAAAAATAGAATCAACATACGGGTTTTCTTGGTGGTTGCATTAACGGTGGCACTGAAGGGACCAGCGCCCGCACTGTTGTAAGCCCGGACCGCAGTGTAGTAGGCCAGGTTGCTCTTCAGGCCCTGCAGGGTGGCCGAGGTCTGATTTCCAGCCACTTTCACTTTGCTGGAAGATTCCTCTTCACTTCCGTTATTCCAGTACCGCACCTGGTGGACAGCAGATATAAACGATGCAAATCGTGCACAAAATGCTGCCTTTTCAAAAAGTCAGTCATCTTCATCAAAATGGGTGTTATAATGTTATTTTCTTCTTTACTGTACCAGTATTCCCAGATGACCTGCTCTACACCAGGTGCTGCAACAAACTATGGAACAGCAGTAGGTATCTAGCAAAGGGCATGTAGCAGGAGATAGATGACACAACCATAAACAAACAGAGCAGATCAATCCAGGGAGTGAGTACCCCTTGCATACAGGATTCCAGGTGAGAGAAAGGAGGAGAAACCTGCATGTTTAACAATAGACTGTGCCCTTTTCCCATCCTGGAGCCTATGAGCCTGTGCTCGGGTCTGGAAAGTTGGAAGGCGTGCATGCGTTCCACAGAGAAGTGAAAATTCCTTCTGAGAAATAAGCGAACCTTTAGGAAAAAGAGGTCTAGAAAGCCAGCTGGTCAGTGGATTGTCACACTGTGGTTGTCAGATGCCAACAAGCCTTCCTCTGTATGGCAGAGCTACAATGAGAGTCAAGAAGTAGTTGTTGTAGCTCACTTTAATATAAATATTAAACTATTCTACATATATTTTATTGTTTTGTGTTAAAATGATTTTATAATTATTAAAAGGCATATGCATAAAAGGCTTATAAAGATACAGAAATATGCCAATAACAATAGTCATTGGAAGTACAAGCAATGGATGAAAAGCAAAAAAAAAAAATGTTTCTTAAGGACAGGGGAGACTGCTCATTTGGTATAGTGCTTGCTGTATACGCATGAAGAATGGAATGTGGTGACATGCACACATAATTCTATCACTGGAGAATGGAGATAAGGGTTTCTCTGAGGCTTGCTGGCCAGGTCGTCAGCCAAATCACTGGTTCAGAGTGAGAGACTCTGTCTCAAAAAGTAAAATGGGGAACTGATTGAGGAAGACACTGGACTTGCCTGACTTCCATATATGGGTGTGTACACACAGGTGCACACACGTCCATATATATGTATGTATATGTATAATGTTTCTTAATTACCTTCCGTGTATGCTACCACATGTTCCTATGTTTGTGTTAGAAAATTCGGGTTTCTCATGAAGTAAAAACAAAAACAAGGGGATTGAAGAATTGGCTCACTGAAGTTAGACACACTTGCTGGTCTTTCACAAGTCTAGGATTTGGTTCCCAGCATCTATATCAGACAGCTCACAGTTGCCTGTAATTTTAGTTCTAGGGGATCTGACATCCCCCTCTGGCTTCCAGAGGCACCTGTATGCATATAGTGTACATAAGATTATGTAGGCACACACATAGCTACAAATCAATAAATCTTAAAAAAAAATCAAGAAAGATAGAATTTGTAAATGAAAAGCTTATACTAAGTCCACTAATTTTGTTTATAGCAATAAGAACAGTTAGGACCATTTGATCACTTAACATAAACAACACAGTTAGCATTTAGAAATAAATGAGACTGGGTATCTATTAAAAGCCTAATTCATAGTTTAGTAGATAAACATACAGGCTCTGTCTTTTGTACAGTAGATGACCTTCTTATTCTGGCTTTAATTTTCTACACTTGAGAACAAAATACCAGTATAGAAAATAGCTTTTATAAGCAGCAAAAGCACCTTCAATTTGAACATAACATAATTGGCAAGTGGTCCTCGTAACTCACAGTCCTAAAGATAATGAATCCTTGGAGGACTGAGTATCTTGGAAATAATGGACTTACTTAGCTCACCCTGATTAGGGGAAAGCAGACTTGGTGTTTATAGATCTTATTATCTATATTTTCAAAATGTAGAACTCATACAGCTCAGCTGGTAGAGTGCCTGCCAGTTATGTACGAAAGCCTATGTTTGACTTCCAGTATTCAAAAATGGGTGTGGGAGATCACACTTGCAATCTCAGCACTGTGGGTGGGAGGTAGAATCAGGATTCAAGTACATGCTTGCTACATATGGAGATCAAGTACAGACAAAGCTTGAAATGGTGAATAGTAAATTTATGTATTACAAAACAGTATTCTAATTATTGCATGAAATGTCTGAGATTTTTAAAAACACTATATAAAACTATGTAAGCCAAATAAAGCATGTTTATTGGTGAAATGGGATACCCAATTTCAGCTGTCATTTTTCAAATGAATAACAATAAAATTCTCTTTAAAGTAATAGTACAATGTAAATATCATATTTGCAATAATAATTCCAAATTTCCAAACTAATATTGCATTAGATCAATATCTTCTGTGTGTGTGTGTGTAAGAAAAAATTATAAGGCCCCCTCCTATTTATACATAATACTGTCTTTGTTACTTCTATGTATTTCTCTTGGAAAAGAGTTATTTGTTTTCATAAGACTCTCAAATGGGGCTTCTGTATTCACACTCTTAGGAACAAAGTGAATATATGATTTTCCTTATAAAGGCCCCCCTAAGTAAACTGTTAACAGATACCAAAGGCTCCTATAAATCTTAAATTACCAATAAAGAACACTGTATATATTGTTAAGTTTAGATGACTCCAAAATGATAAGATACTTTCTCTGCCCTTGAGAACATTGTCTGGTTATTTTCCAAGAATGACATATAATCAATAATTATAATAAAATGTTATAGACAGCCGGAAAGCTTGTATCTTGGGATATGGGGAAAATCACATAAATCTGAGTTATAATAATCCACAC
The DNA here is from genome assembly GCA_009823505.1 of Rhizomys pruinosus. Lineage (NCBI taxonomy): Eukaryota > Metazoa > Chordata > Mammalia > Rodentia > Spalacidae > Rhizomys > Rhizomys pruinosus. The sequence continues at coordinate 229,694 of VZQC01011136.1, read as the reverse complement.
TTAATAGATGAGACAGAAGAGGGATGGAAGAGCTTGTAATTCACTCAAGACCCTGTCTAACTTCTGGTCTCCAGTTATGTGCCAATCCACTAGTCATTTTTTTCTGATATGTCAAATTACTTCAGTGTAAGTTGCCTACAAAAATGATCCTTGGGAAACTGATTTAAAGAAGGAACAAAAATATTTCATAATTGACATGTGAAATCTTTTATAAAATCCATTTCTACAAAGTATGTGGAAGTTCTTGGTCGTAGAATGTCTTAAAGTATTTCAACCCACAGCAGTGTATCAGAAGAGAGATTTATTTTTAGTTCTTATTTGCTGAGAAGTATTAGAAATATTTAGACGCAGAGAAAATTTGAGCTAAATTTGAACATGATACTAGTTAATGAAAAGTGTTAATGGGGCTGGAGAGATGGCCTAGCGGTTAAGAGCGCCGACCGCTCTTGCAGAGGACCCGGGTTCGATCCCCAGCACCCACATGGTGGCCGAGAGCCGTCTGAAACTCCAATTCCAGGAGAACTCCAGTTCCAGGGGAGTCCGACACCCTCTTCTGACCTCCGCGGTGTTGCACGTCACGGGTGCACAGACTTGCATGCAGACAATACATTCATACACATACGGAAATAAATAAAATTAAAAAAATATTTTTTTAAAAAAAGAAAAGTGTTAATATAATATTCTTTTTTTTTTTTTTTTTTTTTTTTTTTTTTTTTTGTTTCTTTTGGACAAGGTCTCGCACTGTAGCTGCCTGGCTGTCCATGGAACTCGATAATGTAACCAAGGTTGTCCTGAACCTCATGATAATCCGCTGCCCTCTGCTCCTCCAAGTGCGGAGGATTCCAGAGGCTTGCCACCATAAACCATCTTAATATAATATTCTTTTTATTTTATTTTTTATATGTATGTGTATTGCATGGAACTGTGCCTGCATTCAATTCTGTGCACCCGTGTCGTGCAATGCCACGGAGGTCAGAAGAGGGTGTCGGATTCCCCTGGAACTGGAGTTCTCCTGGAATTGGAGTTTCAGACGGTTCTCGGCCGCCATGTGGGTGCTGGGGATCGAACCCGGGTCCTCTGTAAGAGTGGTCGGCGCTCTTAACCGCTAGGCCATCTCTCCAGCCCCTTAATATAATATTCTTAAATAGCTCCAAAGAGCTATTGAATAAATATGCATACAACAAAAACATTAGGAAACAAGCAGTATTAGTGATTTTTTATAAGACATTTTGCTATAAGTATTCTAGTATGTTCAATAACATTTGTCAAAATGTTTATTTATTGTTGTTTGCTGACTTTTGTGGGACTGAGAATTGGAACCTAGGGCCATGTGCATGCCAGGAATCTACCAATGAACCTACCAATATTCAGGCCTCTTTTTATCTTTAATTTTGGGACAGGATCTCACTGAATTGCCTGAACTCACCTTGTACTCACTGTGTAACACAGGCAGACCTTGAATTTGTGATTCTTCTATCCCAACCTCCTGAGTTAGCTGAGATTACAAGCCAGAGCTACCAGGCAGAGCTGTAAGATCATACTGAGTATTTTCCCTGAGTTATGTTCGTTCCGTATTTAAATAGTAACACTATTCCTACTTCGAGAATAGAATATCTCTATGCTAATTTTGAGTTTATAGGTGCAACCACAATGCACTGGGGAAAGGAAAAGGCTCAAGCTTTGTAGATGCATTTGCGGGAAGAAGAGTTCATATAACATTGAAAGTACAGGAAGGTACAACCTATAAAGAGGAGCAGAGACATGCAAATGTTACAAAGTAAATTAGGAACCATAGTAAGGAGAGTCAGCAGACACAAGCCCACCATACACAACAATAAAAGTTCAAGAAAATATGCATTAAAGTTTTTATTTATTATTTTTACTCTATGTATAGGTGTGTTCTGCCTGCATGTATTGAGTGCAGTACATGCATGCAATGCCAGTGGAGGCCATAAGAGGGCATCTGATTTCCTGAAACAGGAGTTACAGATCATTGTTAGCCACCATGTGGGTCCTGGGAATTGAATTTGGGTCCCCTAGAAAAACAGCAAATGTTCTTTACCAGTGAGCTTTCTCTTTATCCCCTGAAAAGTTATCTTTACAATATCAAAGTTTATTACAGGAGGGAATAAATTCATTATGCAAGAATAAATACAAATATTCCCTACAATTGAAAAATAACAAGCAAAACTCAGACCTGAAGAGTACAATTATTAAAAATAAAAAAAGAAATCATCAATAAGAATTAAGCTGAGGGGCTGGAGAGATAACCTAGCGGTTAAGAGCACTGACTGCTCTTGCAGAGGACCGGGGTTTGATCCCCAGCACCCACATGGCGGCTAAGAACCGTCTGTAACTCCAATTCCAGGAGAACTCCAGTTCTAGGGGAATCCAAGACCCTCTTCTGAACTCCGCGGCATTGCACGACACGGGTGCACAGACCTGCATGCAGACAGTACATTCATACACATTAAAAAAAAAAAAAAAAGAAAAGAATTAAGCTGAAGACTAACGGCAAAATGATGCAGTAATTAGTTCAGGACAGCCCAGAGAAAGAAATAAAAATTAATAAAGTGAAGCTAAGCGACCCGGAAAGACAGAATGAATCATTCTAAGCAAAGCTCCTGAAAAAAAGAGAGATTAAAACAGAAGCAATATTCCAAGGGCAAGCTGATGAGAACTTTTCAGAACTAAAGAAATACAGACATTTTTATTGTGTAAATCCACTTGGAGTTTCCTGTGGAAAAGAAGAAATAAGCAAAACCCTCTAAAGGAGCTGGGAAGTGTGGTTCTCAATTCTGTTACATCACTGGATAGACTCGGTTCCCTGTAACAGTAGCAAGCCCTTGCTGTGTTTGCTGGAGGGGATGCAGCATGGGGGAGGGTACTTCATTGCATTTCTTCCCACAGCAGGAGGGAGGAGTCTGAGAGGAGCCTCCTGTCTGTCTGCAGAGCCCTGCTGCTGATAGCAAGGGCCACATGAATAAGGCCCAACAAACATGGCTTCATTCTCTACAGTTTCAATTACTTGAAGTCCACGAAAGATAAGAAGGGGGAAGGACAGGAACATCCTCTGAGGAAAAAAAATGTTAATATGATTTCGACTACAGTGTATGTATTAAAATATGTTTCATATTATATTTACTAGTTATCGTTAATCTATTATTATGTCTTATTTATAAAATAAGATTTATTTTATAATGTTGTCAGCAGCATTTCAGGTCTTGGAATTAAACAGTATTGGATTGTTAAATGACTTGAATCAACACTATTTTAAAACACCCCCTTCATCCTTTCTACAGAGCCACCAAGCTAAGTATTTAAGTTAGTTTTCTGTGCATCTGTGAAACACTGGTGTTTAATTTCCCAATAAGATAATACAAGTTTGGGGGCTGGAGAGATGGCTCAGTGGTTAAGAGCGCTGACTACTCTTGCAGAGGACCCGAGTTCGATTTCCAGCTCCCACATGGCGGCTAAGAACCATCTTTAACTCCAGTTCCAGGGGAATCTGACACCTTTTTCTCACCTCCGTGGCATTGCATGACATGGGTGCAGCAACCTACATGCAGACAGTACACTCATACACATAAAAAATAATAAATAAAACAAATTAACTAAAAAATAAAAAAGGTAATACAAGTTTTTTATTTCCTTCTGAATCATGAAACCATTACACCAGTCAATATATTTTTATCCAGGTAAATAAACACAAACAAACTGAATATCAGAATTAAGAATGTTAGCTCTGTTTCTGTCAGTAATTTGGTGCCCCAAACTAATATTCCCACTTGGGGAGTCCTTAATATCAGGGCAACAGAGATTTCACTTAACTTAAGCACCACATGAAATGTAGTTTATAAAAGTACTATATTAAAATGGTGCTTTCACTTAGCCATTATAGAACAGGTATTAAATGAGGAATACTCTTTAATAGACTCAAGTAATTATGGCTCTACTTACAGATTTTCAAAGAGCTGAATATTTTGACTTGTCTGTCATGCTGCGCACATTGAAATAAAGAGAACGGGTGCAAAAATGCAATCACAGATATCTTAGGAAAACAAGCCCAGATTCATCTCCTACTTTTGTATACTCTGCTCTTGGTCCTGGGAGAGTCACCTGGAGGAACTCTGCACATCAGCCTGGTTCATTGTCTACTGACTTCCCATTGGACGTACTCAATAGGAGACAGGAAACAGGAAACAGGAAACAGGAAGAAGCAGAGTCTGAGTAATTTATTCTCCGGTGTTGTTCAGTGTCAAGCCATCATTTGGTAAAGGGGTACCTAGCAAAAGCATAGCACCAACTGAGCAGCCTGGGTGCTCCTCACAGCTCCACAGCCAAGAGCCAAGCCTGGACACACAGTCCTTTGTCCTATCAGCCATCTGGAGAGTCAGTGAATCTGCTCTTCTTAGCAGAGCCAACTTGTCTACCCCCTGCCAAACTCTATTTTATTCACTTAAATGTATTTTTCTCTTGCTTTACATTTATACAAATATGTCTCAATTGTCTGTATTCAGTTCTCCTACTACATTTTCCTATGTGAATTCTTTGCCCAACAACAAGGAACGAGAGTCAAGGCATATGCCTTTGCTTCCAGTGTCATTTTCATATTCTTGCAGAAAGGTACTCAAATATTTGACATCTTCGTTCATTCTAATGAAAATGTTAGAACTAGACGCACACTGCACAGCTGTTTGGAACAGGAGGCTGGGTTTAGTTAGGCATTCTGCTATATTATGTGGTTACTTTCCTCTGCCAAATTAAAAAAAAAAGGCTAACAGATATTCCCCAAATATTCCATTTTGCATAATTCTACAAGGGTACTCCTATTTCTTACACTGATAGAAGTTATTCCTCTTAGGCTTTTTTAATTAAAATTAAAAATATTAACATGCAGTGATTATACATACAATTGTACACACATACAATTTTGCTGGTTAGTGATAAATGTCAACACGACAGAATCGAGAATTACCTGGGAGAGCGGCCTCGATGCTGTTGCCCAGAATGAGTTAATTTAGAAAAGCATGGAATTCAAGCTTATAGTCCCGCCCAGACAGGGACAAGAGTATCTAAACCAGAACTCTTTTCTTCAGAACCCTGTTTCTGGAACACCAGATGGGTGATGCACCTAGCTCTAAATTCCTTTGATCCATGGATTAACCATTCTGAGAGAGCCTCCATTTGTTCCACGTTTTTGCTAGACTGTCTTCCTTGCTTTTATCCTTTTCATGTATTGCCCTCAATTAAGTTAGTGCCTCCCTCCAAGGTTGTATTCTCCTAAAAGCTTATCTCTCCCCTCACTTCTTTGATGTGAAGCACATCCTTAGAACCTTAGGCTTTTTCAGGGGGGCTGTGTCATTGTGTTCTCTCTCTCTCTCTCTCTCTCTCTCTATATATATATATATATCTATATATATATAGATAGATATCTATATATATCTATATATATCTATATATATATCTATATATATAGATATATATATAGATATATATAGATATATATATCTCTATATATATAGAGAGAGAGAGAAAACACGATATATATAATATATATTATATTATATATACTTGTAACAAAAGACAGGAAAGGGAAGGTTTGTCTAACTAGAGGTCTTTGCTTAAGATGAGCTTTGCTGTATGAGATTCTGCTGTAAAATAAAGAAGCTTGCTTGGAATGTATTCAGAACTTGTGTGATGCGTGCCTAAAGAGATATTTATGATAAGTGGTGAAACTTTCCTCTGGTCTGTTTCTAGCACATCCAGACGCCAATCTCACACCTACTCATGGAATTCAGGAGTGGATGCTGGGCCCTGCACCTCATGGCCTTCCTGTGGGAGATTATCCTGATTGCACTCAGTTGGGGAGACCCTCCTTCGAGAGTAATGCCACTCTCTGGCTGGGATCCTGGACTGTGTAGAAGGACAGAGGGAACTCTGAGGCAGTGTGATATATCCCTCTCTACCTCTTGACTGTGGATGGAGTGTGACCTGCTGCCTCAGATGCCAGCAGCTCCAGTTTCCCTGGCAGGATATACTATGACCTCCAACTGTGAGCTGCAATAAACCATTCTCTCTTGAGTTGCTTTTGTCAGTTGTGTGTGTGTGTGTGTGTGTGTGTGTGTGTGTATCTGTGTGTTTATCACAGCAACAGGAAGAGAGGCTAAGAGAATACTCATGGGGTATGGCATTATATCTCAATACTTGTATATATTATATATAGAACAAATCAGTGTAATTATCTATCTTTTGTCATTTATTTTTAATAAAAGGTAATAAGTAATGAATACAGGCATCCTTCATGTAAAACCAATTTGTAAATAGCTATGCCCAAACTTATACAGCCTGAGGCCCCCATTGTCCAGCTGGAGGAGCATATATGTACTATCATGTTGATCAAATAAGAGTCCAGTCTATATTGCTGTAGTTTCACAATTCACCCCAGTCGCAGCCCTTACATTCTACCACACCCTCTCTTCCACGGATTGTTCCCTAGGCTTTAGGAAAGGGACACAAGTGGGTGAGAAGCAAAGCAGTTTGCACTTCTTTTTCCAGGTCCCCACAAAACATATAAATTATCATAAAGTATATGAACTCACAGGAGCTGTGACTGCGTGCATAAGAGATGCACATCAACAATCAAGGAAGTGAAGAGGAATCCCACAGAGTGGGAGGAAACCTTCACCACAGAAACATCTGACAAAGCATTGATTTCTAGAATATATAAACTACTCAAAAAACAAAGAAGAAAGAAAACAAATGACCCACTCAATAGATGGAGCAAAGACCTGAACAGAGACTATAGAGATGGCTGAGAAACACCTTAAGAAGTGTTCAACATCACTAATCATTAAGGAAATGCAAATCAAAACCACTTTAAGATATCATCTTACTCCAATAAGACTGGCTAGGATCAAGAAAACAAATGATACCAAGTGCTGGAGAGGTTGTGGGGAAATGGACCACTCATCCCACTGCTGATGGGATGTAACTCGTGCAGTCACTATGGAAAGCGCAGTGTGAGCAACCCTTGGAAAGTCTCTGAATGAAACTTGCCACCCCAGACCACACCATACCATTCTAGCGCATGTACCCTCAAGACTCAACCCCACAGAGAGATCATGCATGGCCATGTTTATTTCAGCTCTCTTCCAAAGCCAGGGAGCTGGAACTAACCCAAATACTCCTCAACTAATGAGTGGATAGAGAAATGTGGTACATCTACGCAATGGCGTTCTATGCCAAGTCACTAAAGACGACATCATGAGCTTTGCCATGATTAAAAAGAGGAAAAATCAGAAAAAAAATGAACACAAAAAAAAAAAAAAAAAAAAAAAAAAAAAAAAAAAAAAAAAAAAAAAAAAAAAAAATGGCTGGAGCTAGAAGACATCCTGAGTGAAGTAACACAGTCCCCATAAAAAAGAATAACGGATGATTGGTATCCTCATCTGTGGATATGCTACGTGCCAACTTACCATAGATTGTAAGGAATATTTCTTCTGCATAGCCCTTGACTTTGTCCAAAGCAGTTGGGAAGTGATGCCATATTGGAAACACACAACAAACAACAACAAACGAACAACCAACAGAATAAGAGCTGCATCAATAGAACTGAAATTGAAACAGTGAATTTCTTCTCAAGACAGTCAACTTCCACATGGAAGAATATTGAAAAGACTGAGAAAGAGATGAAAAACGCATGTTTGGCAGAATGATGAGCTCTGGCAGGGTGGAAAGGAAGGGGGCGGCACGGGTCTATGCCTTGATACAATAGAAAATATATACTATATATATCTTACTAAATCTATAAGTATAGTATATAAATTAAAAAAATAAAATAAAAGGAAAAAGAAATGCACAGCATCAATCCAGCCCAAATCCCAGCATGAATGGGGAAAGGGCTCAGGAAGTCCCACACCTAGCTGAAGACCTGCTGGCTGGGGCTCCAGCCATAGGATGTGTGCAGTGAGGGGCTGCTGTTCTTTGGTTATCTTATATCTATGTACATACAGGGAAATGCTCCTCTCAGTCTGGCTGAGAGCAGTTTCTCTTTGCAACTAACAGTGTAATGGCAACTCAAGGTGCTAATAAGTGGTGGCTGGGTGCTTAGCCCTCATCAGGACATCTGTATCAATGCCTCCAAGGGCTGGGGAGTAGTGGTACAAGTGTAGAAGAGTGTATTGATTTGGCACACAGGGAGAAGGGGTGTCAAAACTATCTTCAGGGAAAACAGCCATTGCAACCATGTACTCAAAGCAGCTGCAGTTATCTGCACTAGGTCTGCAGGAGATGGGGCCTGTCAACAGTCATAGATAGAGAAGAGGCTCCTGGGGCCCTATCTTTGCCTAGAGAACTCTTGTCTATTGATGGATACTGGGGGAGGACAATCATTGTCTACTGGTGAGACCATTGGGGTCCACTGACTAGTTCCTATGCATGGTAATACAGATGGCCCTGGTTCAATTCAGTGAGTTAAGAAACAAAATAGACATGACTATGGGAAAGAGGGTGTGTAGAGAGGAAGGTGTGGGTAGACAGGAGCAGGAGGAAAAGAAAAGAGGGAGAGGACAATAATCAGAAGGCATTTGGTCTTTTCAAGATAGGGTCTCCCTGTAGCCCCAGCTGGCCTGGAACTTGCTCTGTAGACCAGGCTGGCCTTGAACTCACAGAGATTCACCTGCCTCTGCCTCCCAAGTGCTAGGATTAAAGGGCATTATATTATATACATGTATGCAATTGTCAAAAATATTTTCTGAGATTTAAAAATAATTAAAATATGCCTTAAAAGAAAACAAAGAAGAAAAGAAATCAAATCAACAGCATAAACCACCCCCCACCCCTGGACCCAATCTCCCTGGGCCTAAAGCTTTCTGGCTTCTCTTTGTCAAGCCTCCTTCTCTTATTCTTATTGTAAAGGGCACCAGAAAAGATCCGAGCCTGAGTGTAACTGCTTAGCAGATGAAAGAAATTGCAGCCCAGGGAAATGAGCTTCTCAGCTATGGCTTGGTCACATCAGAAAGGAAATTAGTCCAGATACTAATGACGATTTGTGCACAGCGTGCCGCACAGTCTTGATCAACCCTCACTGAGATGAGAGAAAGGCGGGAGCTATTAACAAGCTGAAAGCCAAACTGGGGAAAGTGCAACCCACAAACTTAGCCACATGACTGATAATTAATTACTCTGCTAGTCATTTATTTTTCCATGTTAATTTTAAAAATCATGGCTGGAACCAAGGAAAGGTGTACTTTTGTCAGGGTGAAATTATATAAATTATTTCCCCAATTAGAACATGTTTCTTTTAGCTTGTTTTCTATTTCTTCATTTGTAACAAGTGTTTGGAGAACAAATTTTCAGTCATCCCTTCTTTTTTTTTTTTTTTTTCTTTATTAATTTTGGGTATTTGATTCTCTGTATGTGTTTAGAGAATGTTACTGTCTTGCAGCACAGAGTTTTGTGCACCCGTGTGTGCAACGCCGCGGAGGTCAGAAGAGGGTATCGGATTCCCCTGGAACTGGAGTTCTCCTGGAATTGGAGTTTCAGACGGTTCTTAGCCGCCATGTGGGTGCTGGGGATCGAACCGGCGTCCTCTGTAAGAGCGGTCGGCGCTCTTAACCGCTAGGCTATCTCTCCAGCCCTCATCCCTTCTTTTTAATACGCTGTTCATGCTATGTGTGTTTAAACATTGTTTGCTATTCTTTGCACATGTAAGCAAAATACAAAGCATTTCAACCCCAAAATTAATATAGAGAAAGGTTCCATTTTCTCACAGTTTCTGTAATCCTTTTACCTCCCACCAGCAATAGGAACGATACCCTCTGGAGTCACACACTGGGATGTCGTACAATGGTCTTATATTATTTCCTTAGTTTTCTTGTTTTCATTGAATGCGAACTCACTCCAAAGCCCAATATGCAAAGCAGACAAAGTGGAAGCCATGAGTCTCTTTGGACCATTTCGCCCAACACTACTTTATCTCTTTTAATTCTCAAATGAGGTTGTGAGTTACTGGCTACTATTATCTGTTTTAACTGAGCCTTGGAGAGCTTTAGGTACTTGTTGAAGACCATACATTCCTGAGACAGCAAAGCTCAAACCATAATTATTTAATCAACAGATACTTTGTGCATGCTGCCCAGAGGACAGATAGTAGTTCAAGTACCTGGGAATTAATAGCAAATAAACAGGCACAGCTCCCTGTCCCTTTGGGTTTATTTTCTAACCTAGGAGATCTGAACACATGAAATATGTGCACTCTATTAGGTGGTATGCTGGCGATACTGGGGTTCTTTGATTTTCACTTTTTTCAATTAAATTCATTGATGACATGTAATAATTTCACTTTCAAATAGAATGTAAGTACATCTGAATGGTTCCTTAGAACCTTAATTTTATATATTAAGAAATATGGGGGCCGGAGAGATGGCCTAGCAGTTAAGAGCACCAACTGCTCTTGCAGAGGACCCGGGTTTGATCCCCAGCACCCACATGGCGGCTTAGAACCGTCTGTGACTCCAATTCCAGGAGAACTCCAGTTCCAGGGGAATCCGACGCCTTCTTCTGACCTCCACAGCATTGCACAATACAGGTACACAGACCTACATGCAGACAATACATTCATACACATAAATTAAATTTTAAAAATTAAAAAAAATATGGCTGGGAAAATGGACTAGTCAGTAAAGGGCTTGCTTTGTCCTTTACTGAGCTCCGATCCCAGCATCCACATTCAAAACCTATAGTCCCAGTGTTATGGAGGCAGAGACAGGTGGGTATCTGGGGCTTAGTGGCCAGGTGGTCTTGCTGAATGAGTAAACTCAAGGCTCAGTGAGGGACCCTATCTAAAAAAAATTAAGGTGGAGAGAAATAGAGAAAGACACCTGACAACAGTGATAGCCCCTCGCATGTTGTGCACACACATGTGCACACACATACACACATACACACACAACATGTACATGCCATATGCCAACAAATTCCTTTTGCTCCAATACTCTTAAGATGCTTTGTTAACCGATGACTACACACACACATACACACACACACACACACACATATGTATTCACTTATTTATTGCTCTTGTAAGATAATCGTTTTACAAGGAACAATCATATCAGGATTTAAAATCCTGCACTTTGTTAGGAAAGAACAAATGAATTCAAAGCCGATGTGCACCTAGGTTCCCTGACTGAAGTGTTGAATATATTCATTTCTTTTCTTTAAGGTAATTTGGTACAACACAGAATCTTGCTCAGAGGAATTTCAATTACAGTCACTCCTGGGGTCCTTTCCCAAAGCCATGACAAGATAACTTGTTATGACATTTCATTTGAGTTGTAGCAGGTTAAGGGCATTTGGGGGAATGTGAATCTCTGCACTGTGGACAGGGCATTCCCTTTTATTGTCCTGTCATCACCTGGGTACTGGTAAGATTCAGAACTTTATTTTCGGGAAGGTCCAAACTTTTCTTCTGTGTCTTCCATATTTGCATTTTCTTTCCCAGCCTCTTCAAAGACAGATACCAATCTACTTAAATTACTGAAACTATGGAAATAAACCTAGGAAGGGTGGTATGTGGCAGGGAACTCTTCTCTGTAGCTTCTTACAAGCTGCACTTCTGGAAGAACCATCTGCTTGAGAAAATGTACTGGGAACACTGAGAATTAATAACTTAAAGTGTCTCTTGAGACATGGCCTCTGCCTGCTTAATATCATGAGTCATAAATTATGAAAAACGCCTTATACATGTTACAGTGCCACCAACTAGAGACAAATGTCTGAATACTTAAAGCCTATGGGGGGACACTCATTCAAACCACCACAAGGAGTTTCCTAAACAGATAGATATAGGTGGGGTAGAAATCACAGTATCATTCTGCTAATATCATTGCTGCATAAATCTTAAGACTTTATCTCATTGTACCAGCTCCACTGTTCTTAGCTCCACTTCCCCTTACTAACTAGTGAGCCTGTGTGATCTGGCTCAACTGTACCTTTGTGTAATCTCCTCTCTCCAATGGAACCATTCCCTACAGATATTTCTGCTCTTTTTCTCTCTTAACTGGCAAGGCTCAATCTGAAACATTCATGTCTCTTCCATGTTTATTTAATTGTCCTTTAAATTTCTGGCTAAGCTCATCAACCCTTCTAATATGGAGTCTTTCTTCACTCACACAAGCATTCCTTCCTTGACCTGGCAAACTTACTGTAATCAATAATTTTCTTGCTTTCTTTTTCTTTCTCTCTTTCCTTCCTTCATTCTTTCCCTTCTCTCTTTTATCCTTCCCTTACTCCCTCCCTTCTTTCTTTCTTCCTTTCTTTCTTCCTTCCTTTCTTTCTTTCTTTCATTTTCTTTCCTTTCTTTTCTTCCTCTTTTCTTTTTCTCTTTCTTTCTCTTTACGTAGCCTATCTTATTTCAACAAATAATGACAATGACATTTAGGTTACAGAAAGCTGACTTCTGCAGAGTCTAGAAGGGAATCTCACAATGTAACAAGGACCATGAAAAGCAAGATGAAAGACTGCAGGAATATGATATCCTGCAGAGTAATACTGTGTAAAAATGGTGTTTATCTTTAGTGAACCCATTTGGAGCACATGATTCATGACTTTCCTCATATATAATGTTTGATCTTTCTCTAGTCAAGCAGTTGAGTAGAGAAACTTGGAGAGGAAAGGATTTATTTCACCTTCATTTATATCACAGTTCTTCATCAAGGGAAGCCAGAGCAGGAGCTCAAGTAGGAACTGAAGCACAGACTATGCAGGAACACTGCTTACTAGCTTGCTCCCCTGACCTGTACTCAGCTTTCTTTCTTTTTTTTGTTACTTTTTCAAATAATATTTCAGGATTCGCATTTTTCCCTTTGGATTTTATATTACCCTAAAATATGCATTCATACCCTCCACCCATATGCCAAAATTCCAAAGTCTGAAAATAATGTCAGGTTAATTCTAGAACCTGTTGAGGGATTCATAATATAAGAGCACAGTTGCTTTCAGATAAGGAGGAATATAACATTAATGTTGCTAAGTTTGCCTTACAACTAGGTACTTGGTGTTAGCATCCACAGATGAGGGATACCATTCATCATTTGTTTTTCTGAGACTGCATTACTTCACTTAGCATAATATCTTCTAGTTCCATCCATTTATCTGCAAATTTCATAATGTCATCTTTCTTTACTGCTGCATAGAAATCCATTGTGTAGATGTACCACAATTTCTCTATCCACTCATTGGTCGAGGGGGATTTGGGTTGGTTCTAGCTCTTCGCTATTGTGAAGAGAGCTGCAATAAACATGGCTGTACATGTATCTCTGCGGTAGGATGAGTCTTGTGGGTATAGAACCAGGAGTGGTATGGCTGGGTTAGGTGGTAGGCTCATTTTGAGTCTTTTAAGGGTTCTCCACACTGCTTTCCATAGTGGTTATACCAGTTTACATTCCCACCAGCAGTGGATGAGTGCTCTTCTTTCCCCACAACCTCTCCAGCATTTGGTATCATTTGTTTTCTTGATCCTAGCCAGTCTTATTGGAGTAAGATGATATCTTAAAGTGGTTTTAATTTGCATTTCCTTAATTATTAGCGATGTTGAACACTTTTTAAGATGTTTCTCAGCCATCTCTATTTCCTCACTTGTGAAATCTCTGTTCAGCTCTTACTCCATCTTTTGAGTGAGTCATTTGTTTTCTTAGTTCCTTGTTTTTTTGAGTCATTTATATATTCTGGAAGTTAATGCTCTGTCAGACGAATCACTGGTGAAGGTTTCCTCCCACTCTGTGGGCTTTCTTTTTACTTCCCTGATTGTTTCTTTCGCTGTACAGAAGCTTTTGAATTTAGTGAGGTCTCACTTGTCAATTGTCAACCTTATTTCCTGCATCAGCTTGCTTTCTTATATAATATAGAATCACCTGCTCAGGAGTGGCCCAGTCCACAGTGGGCTGGGCCCTCCCACATCACTCAACCACCAAGAAAATGCCTCAGGGACATAGCGACAGTCAATCCCCTAGAGGAAATTCCTCAGTTGAGGTTCCCTCTACCCGGTTGTGTCAAAGTGACAACTAAAGCTATCCAGCAGAATTTTTAAAATGAAAGGTGAGGAGGTAGCAGGGCAGTGTGTAAGCAGGAGTTAATTTTAAAAGACATTACCTCATATCCAAGTAAATGTCCATTGCTCAACTTCCAGGGAATTGTGTTCCATGAAACTTCAATTTCTGAGGAAGATAGGCTATGGGCAGAGATTTGAGATGGGGCTACTGTAGGCTCTGTATGGAAACAGAAATTGTGATACAATAATTCTGACCATTAATTGATGGAATATTTGCAATTCTAATGCTTTAATTTATTTTTTGATACAGTGTCTGGTTCTCGCTGATCTGGTACTCTCTATAAACCCAGCCTGCATTGAACTCACAATAACTCTTTTGTATCAGCTACTAACTAGACAACTAGAACTGTAGCCATGGCCAACTACAAACCTGAGTGAAAGTCTTAGATTAAAAAAATTATAGCATGTGAAAATCTTATAGTATTCATTAAAGTGTTTGAAACCAAGTACCATGTCTTGAAAATATGACTGCTGCTCTCTACTTAAAAAAAAAGAAATGACATCATACTTATTAAATTTCCATTGCCTAATAGCCATACCAACATATATTTTTATCTCTTGGACTGATTTCTTTTTTGTCTCTCCTTTTGTTTTCTCCTTCCCATCTTTTATTTCCCTCCTTTTCCTTATGCACCAGTGCTTAAGAATTTCTATACCCATAAATGTTACTTATAACTTATTGTGTCAAACAATGGTCCAAGTCAAATCAAGTCATTTTTCTTCTAACCAGTGATGGGGAGTTTCTAGCTTAGTCCATAGAAAGCAGAGATTTAAATGATATGAATTGCAGATTCTGTTCAAAGAACAGGTAGACTTGCATATGTTATTAAATATTCTTGTTATAAACTCTACCAAGTTATATGGGGTTCATAGAGCTTCATCTCTTTAAAGACATTCATTCTTTGTATGATTATTTTCATACAATATCCATTTCTATATTAAATAATCCTGTTCTTTGGCTATGGCTAAGTGAAATTGAGTTAGAATCTGAGTTTAAGAATGGGCCCAGAAGATGCTTTATCCTGAGACTTTCAAGGTTAGCGTGGGAAAACCAAGATGCTGTAAGGTCAGTAAATCTAGCAGACTAGAGAATTAGATCATTATTTGAGCCCCAAAGCTTCTCTGATTATTATTCTTCATGGGGTAAACTGATCAGATTTTGCTTTGGCTCACTGAGATACCTTAGCCTATTTGTAGTATGTGTCTTACTTGTTCCTTAGGTAAGAGAAACTTCTTTTCGTTGTTTGAACAGAAAGCCCTTTGAACAAGTCCTCAGTGGGAACAGGAGAGGGAAAGTGAGAAAGGCAGGGATGGGCAGAAAGCTGTGGATTTCTTACCTTCTACAACCAGCACTCATTTCTTAGATGCATGTTAAGCAGTGTTAGTAAGTCCCTGGTTAATATCAAGATCTCCCCAAACCCTGGTTTGCCTTTATAATTCTGACCGCTTCTAGAAATTGGGTATGGCTACAAACAGAAAGCTTTTTCTTTTGCAAAGATTTATAACTGTATTTTTATCCATTTCCAGCTTAATGGGAAATTAAAAGATAAGACTTGAAGTGGGGAATCTTACTAAATTTGACACGTTTTGTAATGTTTAGGATTGCCAACTATGAACCACATTGTGATATTGACTACCAGGCCTGATATATAGGGGGTACTCTATGATATTATGATATCATGTTTCACAAATCAAAAATGGTTAAGGCCAAAGACTTGGGTAAAAATATTGGCTCTAACATTTATTAAATATATATTTGCAAATTTATTCATGTCTTTCATCATGCATTCATGCTCTCATTTGTAAGGGGGGAATAATAATTGATCCTATATTTCAACCTTCATCTGAAAATTCAATTAGGCAATGCCTGGAAGACAATAATCACTCCATACTATGGAGGGTAGTTCCTGCCTTTGCTGTGAGGTGCAGCTACACAGGAGGGCTAATATTCAACTCTTGTCCATCTATCAGTGGAAAATGAGTTTTGATTCTCTTATTATTTCAAAAGAGGTCCTGAGAGAAAATATATCTGTCTCAAAATCTTTTAAAAATATTTCACTTATTTTTATTTTTTTGTGTATGAGTATTTTGCCTATATGTACGTAAGTGGAACACCTGCATGTAGTATCCACAGAGGCCAGAAGAGTATGTTGGATCCCCTGGAACTGGAGTTACACACAGTTGCTAGCTGCCATTGTAGGAGCTGGGAACCAGTCGGCTCCTCGTAACCACTGAACCATTTTTCTAGCAAACCTCCGCTGTAAAAAGCATTCTATTGTGTGAACTTTTTGAAAAGATACACAAGAAATGCAGTGCAACTGGACAGGTTCGGAGTGAACGATATGTTTATAATGGCTGTGGTTCATCCTTCAATGGTACATACTCCATACTCCACGTCTCCTGGATGGGGCTCTTGCTTCTCACTTTCCATTCCACTCCTGTCCTTTTCTAAGACCACAAAAATCGTCATCATGTTCTGGACTAGGGTAGATCAATGGGGCTGTTTAATTTGCAAAAACATATTTATTATTTTTACTTTATGTGTATTTTATTTTAACTGCTTGCACGCCTGTTACTGCAGTTGTGTTGTGCAATGCTGGTAGAGTCAGAAGAGAGTGTGAGATTCCCTTGGAATTTGAGTTATGGATGGTTGTTAGTCATGATGTGCTGGGTATCAAACCCAGGTCCTCTTCCAGAACTGCCAGTATATTAACCACTGAGCCATTTCTCTAGCCCTTGGGGCTCTTTAATTTTTATATCAGGAAGGAACAGTAGCTACAGAGGTGACAAACTAAAACTCAGGATGTGTGCCTCATGAAGAGTTTTGTGCTCATTTTACACTATAACGCTCCATGAGTCTCAGATTCTTAGTTAAGTTATGATTGATCTTTACAACTTGCACTGGGAGTCTAACTAGAGCTTCAACAATTACTGTTTTGAGTAAAATGTTATCTGACATCACAAAGAATTTTCAAGTTGTTTTTTGAACAGAATGCATTGATAAAATTAGAATTGGTGCCTAAATATGTTTTCCATACCTTCTTCTGCAGAGAACACTGTTGTCACAGGGCTAAATGGCCCTTCACCTTTGTTATTGTAAACGCCCACTTTGACTTCATATGGTGAAAATGGAATGATGCTTTCATTCCTAAAGACATATCTTGGGCTATCAGGGGATGTCACCACTGTCTGGATCCAGGTAGTAACCCCTAGTGGGCGGAAAGCAACCACGTACCCAAAACCTCCGCCATTCTGTAGTTCTTCGGGGACTGGCTACAAAGAAAAAGTATAGATATTAGATAATTTTCACACATAAGGGCAAGGCAAAGTTGAATGGAGTTATCATTTGTATTCATTTGTAAGTCATAAAATAGTGATTTTCATGGAATTTGGAAGAAGGATTTTAAAAAAGGAGAAAAGCACCCAAAAGGGACAAGGTGTGCTTTTAAACAGATACAGGCCATTTAGTCATAGACATCCAGATAACGAACTTGAATGTTCTGTGATTATTCATGTATTAGAACATTGGAGGGACCGAGTGTGAGTTTATGAACATATACTTTCTTTCAAGCACATATGTTACTTTAAATGAAATAAAATTGATCAAATCATTAATGCTGATTTTATAGGAAGAAACCATACCTGGACATTATGACTCAGTACAAGAAAAGTAAAGAGAAATGGAAGTGAATACAATATACTAAACTGAAAGTTGCAGGGAATGAGAGAAAAAATTCTACTTACAATCTATCATTTTTATTGGTTCAACAACATCTCCACATAAGAAAAAATACTTTTAGTACTAGTGCATTTTTAACTCTACCACATGCTAGTCATAATTTTTCATAATGAGACATAAAATGAAGCTAAGAGAGTAGCCAGGAATAAAACAGACACTCAAGCACACAATGGGTTGTGTGATATCAGTGGTACACAGGGCTACATGGGAAATTAAGATCAAACAGCAAGAGGTTACTGTGAGCACTTGATACCCATTCCTCTATTTAGCGGTCAAATGATTTTGAGAAAACTGTTTATGATCTATGTGCCTCAGATTTTTTATCTATAAAATAAGACTGAAATAAGTACAGTACATACAAATGATTGGAAAACAAAGGAACACTGAAGGAAGGTTAAAAACTATTAGCTACTAGTGGTACCAGTAGCTGTAGCAGCAGTGACAAGAGAAGTAGTAACCATGACGCAGATTCAGCATCACACTAGGATCACTCCCATCAGCACCAGCAGCACCACTACCAGTAATGTCATCTGCACAACTACAAGCAGCACCAGCCCCAGGATGACCAGAAATATGAGCATAATTACAACTATCACCAGCAACACCAAAACCAACACCATGACTACCTGTGACAGTGCTGCTTAACAGCTTAACATCACCATCAGCAGCAGCACCAACAGCAGCACCATCAATACCTGAACCATTAGAAGCACCAGAATCTATGCTCCCAGCTATAATATAACCACTGTCAGCACCAGCATCACGATCTCTCCTGGAATTCTTCACCAATATCAAAGCTAACGACCATACCATAACCATCATCGCCATCAGCAGCAATATCAGCACCATGATCTCCAGCAGCAACAGCAGTGTCATCACCACTGGTACTGTTAAAATCACCAGTATCTATGCTCCCAGATATACTATAACCACCAGCAGCACCATCAGTACTGGAACTGTCATAAACACTAACATACATACCACTTGCTACACTTTACCTACCATTCAGAGAAGCATCACCATCAGCACTAGTATCACCAGATATTTCTGAAGCAGCATCAACTCTGTGAACCATAGGGATCACCAGTAGAGAACACCACCAGTACTATGAGAATGAGTACAACTCTCAGTACCACCAGCAGCACTAGCAGTACCACTACCAATACTACCACTATCAACACTATCACCAATATCATCATAAGCATCATGAAGAGCTCTAGCAGACTAGTACCACCAGAATCAACAATGCCACAACTTTAAGCAGCATAAGAACTAGCACATCAGAGCTATCAGCATCAGCAGCAATACCACCACTATTCACATTACTAACAAAACCAACAGTAGCAGAACCATCACCTGCGCTACCAGAGGAACAACTAGTACCATAAGTACCCTCACCATCATCAATAATATCATCAAACCACCAGCATTAATATCATTTGAACCAGCCTCAGAACATAACCACAAGTACTAGCAGAAGCAAAAACTAAGACCGCCAGTGTAGGCACAGCCAACCATAGTACAAATATCTCAGCACTATCAATACCAGCACCAGAACTATTATCACCACCACTATCAGCAGCATTAGCACTAGTTCTACCATAAACACCAGGACCACCAGGACTGCCAGCACTGACAGACTAAATGACCAGCAATAGTACCAGTGCTACCACCTACACTAACACCATCATGGTCTATCAACACTGAAACATGAATAACACAGAACAACTGCCAGTACTACCACAAATACCACCACCACTGCCACCATCAATGCCTTCATCAGCACTATTAACACTACCAGCACTGCCACCAGTACTACTACCCATCCCACCACTGCCACCATCAGCACCACCAGTGTCATCAGCACTACCAGCAGTGCCACCAATACCCCTACCCCTACCACCAATACTACCAGCACTACCACCATCAACACTTCCACAATTGCTACCACAAAACCCACTCATACCACCATTACTACCACTGTCAATACCATCACCAGCACCATCAACAGCATGACCACTGCCACTAGCACTACCCATATCACCAACGGTACCCACCACTGTTAATATCAACATCACCAGCAGCACTAGTACCACTGCCCACACCAGCACCTATATCATCACCAATGCCATCATTAGTATGGATAGTGTTACAGATATCACCAATACCAATAGCAACCTCAGCACAAAGAGGACCATCGTTATTGATGTCAGTGTCATCGCCAGTGCCAGTGACACCAGAGTCACGAAAATAACCACTAGCACTGGTTGTAATACTATCACCAGTACTACCACCACCAATAGCAGTAAGAACCACCAGCATTGTAAGAACCACCAACACCACTATGAACACTAGCACCCTCAGACCACCAGCACCACCATCCACACCAGCACCACCATCCACACCAGCACCACCATCCACACCAGCACCACCATCCACACCAGCACCACCATCCACACCAGCACCACCATCAACACCAGCACCACCATCAACACCAGCACCACCATCAACACCAGCACCACCATCCACACCAGCACCCTTGGAAACACTAGTGCCTTCAGAAACACCAGCACCATTAGAACCATCAAACTACCAGCTCACTAACAACCCCTGCATCATGACCTGTACCAGTACTAGTCCTAACTCAACAATTCCACCAACACCAGCACCACAAATCCTATCAACAACAGCTGCACTACAGTGTCGGCATGACCACCTGTGCTGCAGCTAGTACCAGCTCCAGCACTGGCATCACTAGAATCAAAACAAGCACCTCTGGCTATCACCAACAGCACTATTACCAGCAGCACCAGGACGTCCAGGGCTACTACCATCTAATGACTAGCAATAGGACTGCTGACACTAACACCACCAGTACCAATACCTAGTAAACCAGTACCAGTGTGAACAGCATCCACCAGAATGGCCAGCATCTATACCAGCACCAGAAATACATCTGTCAGCACCATCAGTACTAATAGCATCTGCACATCCAGAGCAGCATCCACAGCCACAGTCACAGCCACAGCCACTGCCACTTTGGCTCCCACTTGTTGTTCTACCATCAGCACCAGCAGCAGCAGCACCAGCAGTCATAGCAGCAACAGAACAAGTCAGGAGGCTGTGATGACTGTGTAAAGAGTAACACCCAGATGATAAGAGATTGCCCAGACACTTACATCCCACGTTATTACTAGTTCAGACCGGCTTCCACCTCCTCCACTGACTTCAGAAGGTGGCACTTCTGGAACTGTGTGGGTCAGAGACACAGAGATGAATCCCTATGCTTATAGAGTAATAACTGAAAGAAGACTCATTTACTATTTTAAATATCTGAATCAGTTGTATTCTTGATACATTATAGATACATTATACATATGTAGATATGTTATATATAGCATATCTTTAGTAAGATACAATTGTATCTGCATGAATTTATTGAACATTTTGGTTTGGTAAAGTCATAAAATTATATTATTTCTGTGAAATAATAAATGATTCTGAAATCTCCCATACAGTAAGAAAAATAATAAAATGAAAGCTATTTTGTAACTGGGGTGACACTTAGAAAAATAAGGAAAAAAGGTTCCTAGGGATGGTAGAAGCTCAGTCTGGCATGGACTCTTCTGAGTCAAAAAGGGAATGCTCAGACTGACAAGAGCCACATTGGAGTGGAACTCCCAAGACTTGCTAGGAGTTGCTCTTTATGGATCTCACACAGGCATCAGTTTTCTATTCATGCAGATAAATTTTCACTTCTAAACCCTGACATGAAACATTCTAGAATATGAATTCTGTTGAGGGCCTTTATCATGTTCATAGCTGTATTTGATGGGTACATAGCTGATGCTCTCTAAATACACATTGTGTCAACAATCAAAAAGAACAGACAGCCAGGCACTGTTCTCCTATTACCACACCTGACATACATGTTAGGTATACTGTCCAGACTAACACAGCATTATTACAATTATGGAAATGTATGTATGCCATGGCTCTCAATTTGGCTTAGCTCCTAAAGTGATATGTTTGCTCTATTTCAAACTTCATTTTAATTACTACAATGAAATATTATTGATTTTCAAAAGGGAATACTATGTTCTCTCTATGAAGAGATGTCAGATTTGCTTTCTAATTTTGATTTTGTCTGTTAGCGTGTTTTTAAAATAATGAAAGTAGTTTCATAGTTTGTATTAACAGATACTGCATGTACATTCTTGACAATGATTCTTCCTTAATTTAACCCCTGAGGTGCCAAAATATATTATTCATCAATCACTCAAGGACATTTTGCTGAACTTGGTGACAGAATGTGTTTTTCTGGTAGCAGAGTTCTCCCGGGTCATTATTACATAATTTGTTAATGCCTGTTATAAATGAAAACAGCATTTCCCCTGCTAATGGGTAACTATGTCAGATAATAATTATAACATTAAGTGACAAAAACATTTCCCACAGCATGCACTAGGGATCATTTACAATGGACTGAACTCTTGAAAATGTCACACTGCATCAAAATCACTTACATGTGTTTCTTTTGACAAATGCTATAGTGAGTTCTTTTAGAAAGGTCAGATCATTGTGACAATGGATTATTGAGATAGTTCTCCTGCTGGCCAGGATTCCAGAGCCAGTGCCAATGTACACCCAAGGAAAGCTATTAACACATAGCTTAGAAAACAAAAGCACTAACCTGCCTCTTCAGTCCTTACTTTTTCTGAGGGTAAACTGGGTTCTCCACCTCCAATTTTGTTACTGGCTACCACCCGAAATTCATATTCCACCCAGGGGTTTAACTCCACGACAGTGGCTGTGTGTGTCTTGCCATCAATGATCTCTGGGACTACAAAAGGAAGGGTCAGAAGGTCAGAGTCTGTGTGTTCTAGCACTCACGTAAATAAATGCATCTCTATAAAGTGATGCCATCTGTCTCCCTCCTCCCCCTTTACCTGTTGTAACAGTTTGCCAGCCCACAGAGAAAGGTGTCCTAGCCTGGATTGTATAGGCTATCACTGGGCTGTGGTTGTCTGTACCTTCTTTCCAAGAGAGCTGAGCTGTTGTGTCTGTGATTTCATCTACCTTCACATTTTCAGGTGGTCCTGGTGAACCTATGAAAGCAAAAAGGTGAACTGGGTGGCAGTTCCATAAATGTCATCTTCTTCCACCAAAGCATCACATGAAAACTTTAATACGTCCAGCTGATCCCACTTTCAAAAGCGCATAAAGGAAGAGGCCATTTATCTGGCATTAAAACCACCACTTTTCCATGTTTCCATTGTTAGATCTTAAATCTGGAGAGGAGGGAGTAATTTATAACACTATATAACTGTAGGTGACACCTACTTTGTAAGGCTCTATTCCGTAGTATTCCCATACCTTTGCTAGCTCAGTGTCCTATGATTTTGGTGTCATGTTTTTTTTTTTTTTTTTTTTTATGGTATGAATGTACTGTGTGTTTGTGCGTTAGGTCTTGCACCCGTGTCGTGCAATGCCGCGGAGGTCAGAAGAGGGTCTCGGAATCCCCTGGAACTGGAGTTCTCCTGGAATTGGAGTTACAGACGGTTCTCAGCCGCCATGTGGGTGCTGGGGATCGAACCCGGGTCCTCTGCAAGAGCGGTCGGCGCTCTTAACCGCTAGGCCATCTCTCCAGCCCCTGGTGTCATGTTTTACTCTGAAACTCATACCTGTAGCTTAGAGGCTCTCAGTTGGCAAAATTTCTCCTTCTCAGCTTGCTAACTGAATGGTCTTCTATGCTATCATGTGATTTGGAGATTATTTCAGACTGGTAGTAAATGAGTACTCTAAGACAGCAGCTCAGGTTGGCAAATTTTCTCCTCATTCTGAATAATACCAATTTGTGGGGAGGCAGACACACATGTAGCATAATTAGTGGCATGCCCCAAAATATGCCATCTTGGCAGTAGCTGTGAAATACCAATCACAGACAGAGCTTATGTAAAAGACAAATGTGAGGTTCCTATTTCTTTGATTATCCCATCTTTATTGTCATATTCTCTGTCACATGAGTGCCAGGGATCAGATCACTACTATGACTTGTGTTCTTGTATATTATCTGACAATAGGTTCCATTCAGTAAGCAATGCTCAGGTACAATGTGAATGTAGAAACTATAAAGAGGCATTAATGCTTACCTCTTACTATGAGCTCTGCTGTGGATGAGACACTGTCCACTCCTGACTGCACCATACACACATACTTTCCACTGTGTTTTAGCTGAATATTTCTGATCATTAAATCTCCAGATGAACTCTGTTGGGAAAACAGGTAATGAAGACATCATTATTTTTAAAGAACACAAAGAACCGTGAAGGCTATACCCAACAACAGTATTGCTAGATAATCTACACTTGGAGAAAATGCCAAGGTGGTAGCTCAGGGGATGGCTGTGGGAGGATGCCTGAAAGCAAAGACAAGGTCAAAACCACACAAGGAAACACACTAATATTTCTATAGGTGAATACACCATTATATTTCTCCTGGGCATTTCTGGTTTCAAAAATAAATGAAGGCAGAGATTACAGTCTCAGAGTCTATCTACTTCAACCAGGAGACATGTCTTTTTGGATCTACTGCTTAGCACCAGCTTAGTCTTCTTTCTGGTTCCAACTCCACTGCAATTTTCTGCCTGAGAAGAGGAGGAAGCATTTGGGTAACTGGTGGGAGACAAATACTGCACAGCAGGGGGATTACCATAGTTAAAACACTTTCCTCTTTTCTCAACAAATTGGAGATTTAAAAGACTAAAGCCATCTAATTCCTTGAAAAGCTGCAAGATTTAGAGACAGGAAATATGAAACCTTAAAAAAGGAATTAGATCACTTTAAACCTTACAAACAAGGGTTATCCATAAAGACATTTGTTGGCATCCCACCCGTGAGTTAATGTGACAAATGTATAGCTAAATGCTCAACATTAAACAGTACTTGTATAAAGATAATGTAATGTTGTGTTGACAAAAATGCCAAAATGCAGGTCAGTTTCCTGAACTGCTGAAAATCATCAACACGAGAAAATCTGGAAAGTAATGCCATTTTAAAGTAATTGTCACTTTGTGTCCAGCCTGGGAGAGAAGAAGTGGTGATTATGTAAATTAAAAGCATGGTTTTACCCTTGAATATGTGGCAAGATGGATTCTATTATCTAAATTTTAGGTAATTTCCTAAAATCTTGTTCAGGGTAATATCTTAAATATGTTTCCCTATCTTTGGAATTGTTAATGGACTGTGTATTCTCTACTGGTTGGATCATATGGCATTAGATGGGATTTCTTGGGTCTTAGGAGAAGCAGCTGTGGGGTGATTGATGGCTATAATTAAATGATAATTCAGAAACTGCTAAGTTTGCACATTTTACTTTCATGGAGTTGAACCTTTTTCTTTCTCTCCCTCCATCTCATTCTCCTTAGGGTTATTTAGAAATTTATCCCCAGGACAAAACTGTCATTGCTTTCTGACCTGTACAAACTCTGCAGGTCTCATGAGTTCCACCTACTCAGGCGGGTGCTCATCCTTTCCACAGAAATCTTTCTAGGAAGAGCAGCTACTATTAAATACCATGCAGGCACTGAAAGAGCCCATTATTCCTATCTACCTTTATTGGCGTATTGGAAATCAGCTGGATGAAAGAGAATTTTAGCCTTTTCTTATTGGTTTAGATGATTGGATGTACCCTTTAGGCATGTTGGCTGCCTATGTCTTGAAGGAGTAAGAGCTCAGTGTTGGGCTTTCTGACTTCTGTCGACTGTTGTTGGTAACTGATGAATAAAGAAAGTGAAATAGCTTAGCTAGATCATAAAACAAAACAAGAGAAAATTAAAATATTTTTCCTGAAGAAATGCAGTCAGACTTCCCCTCAGAAGATATATAATTTAAGATTCTAATCATTTTTAGAACTTTATTTTTATTTTATATCTACGAGTGTTTAACTACACATATGTATGTGTACTGTTAGGACCAGGTCAGAAAGAGCTAACCTTTCCAAAAGGAAAGGGTTAACCATGCAGGAGCAACTCTCTAGTTGAAGCAAGCCTGGTTCCCATGACTACCTTAACCACAAGAATACAGTCCGACCTTGAGTTCCTAGTTCCCACAGCTACCTGAGGTCAGGATGAACTTTCCCAGCTCTGAAGGAGTGCTTCCTACCCCCTAAGAAGCCCATTCATCTCCAAGGGGCTTTATGCTGCTAAACACAACCAATCAGCTTAAAGGTCACCACTGCTTGCATTGTGTTTCTATAGCCTTGCATATGTATGATGTCACCAAATTCCTCTAGTTTGTGGTTTTTGTCTTTAAAAGGTCTCTGTAATAGACAGTCGAGTTCTCAACCATCCCTGCTTGGAGTAGGTTGCATTCCTGACACATCAATAATTGGCTTCTCTGGTGCATCAGTTTTCTTAATTGGGTTCTGGTGCACCAGCAAATTAAATAAATTTCATATTAATCTGAGGCCCCTTGTTGGTTTCTTTTGTGAGTGTGGTAGTTTGAATCCAACAGTACCATATCTGTGTCTAGTTCCAGAGAAGGCTGGAAGAGGAGGGCAACATATTCCCTGGAAGTGGAGTTACAGAGAGTTGTTAGGTATCATGTGGATGCTGGCAACTGAGTGTCTGTCCTTTGCAAAAGCAGCCAGTGCTCTTAGCTACTGAGCCATCTCTCTGGTCCCTAAAACTTTTGATCATTTTGTTCTATGGACAGAAAAAAGATGTTGCTGAGACGTGTAGAAAATGACAGTCAAGGAGCTGGAACCAACCCAAGTGCCCCTCAACTGACGAGTGGATAGAGAAAATGTGGTCCATCTACACAATGGAGTTCTATGCAGAGGTAAAGAAAGATGACATCATGAGCTTTGCAGGAAAATGGATGGAGTTAGAGTTAGAAAATATCATGCTGAGTGAAGTAACACGGTCCCAGAAAAACAAACGATGAATGGTATCGCTCATCTGTGGATACTAGCACCAATTACCCAATTGTACGGCAAACTGAGCAATGTCAATGTGATCTGAAAACAACTGTGCCCTTATATTGTGAACCCTTTAAAATATAATGAATAAAAAAATACTAATACAAATAAAATAAATAAGTAAAAAAAGAAAAGGAAATGACAGCTGTAGATTGTTTCCCCCCTCAGGACCTACACTGAATGAGTGGAGGGATATAGAAATGAAAGACAGAGCTGGACGTGGTGGCGCAAGCCTTTTACCCTAGCACTTGGGAGGCAGAGGCAGTTGGATCTCTGGGAGTTCAAGGCCAGCCTAATCTACGAAGAGAGTTCCAGGCCAGCTGGGGCTAACGGGAGACTCTGTCTCAAAAATAAAAATAAATACCGAAACCCCCCCCCCCCAAAAAAACGAAAGACAAAATTTTACAAAAATTAAGAGATCAATTTTTTTTTTTTGTCTTTTCAATACAGGGTCTCTTTGTAGCCCCAGCTGCCTGGAACTCACTCTGTAGACCAGGCTGGCCTTGAACTCACAAAGATCTGCCTGCCTCTGCCTCCCAAGTGCTAGGATTAAAGGCGTGTGCCACCACACCAGGCTAAGAGATCAATTTTTGTCCTTTTAGGTGAAATAGATTTGTTACACTCTAATTCTTCATGTCATACTCTACTTGTTCCCTCTTAACAGGTCATGAGATGGAGATTTTCTTTTATAAAACTGCTACAGTACTGCTCATTTTAGATTCACTGAAAGAAAGATTTGCCTAAAACATGGTCTCTGCCTTCTAAGACATAAACTCTAGCCAGAGTTCCAAGGTATCCATCTATGAAAGAAATTATGACCATTAATTAGAATTAAAACCACATGTGTAGATAAATTCAAAATGAAAAGAACATTTTCAAGCCCCGCTGAAGATAACAGACCAAGAACTCACGCTATTGCTGTTGGGATGACATATCTACACAACTCATCCTTGAAACTGTTTGCAAATATCAACACAGGCAGAATATATATATATATATATATATATATA
>VZQC01011136.1:43283-201514 GCA_009823505.1 Rhizomys pruinosus | reverse complement strand
AAAAAAAAAAAAAAAAAAAAAGAAACATAAAGCTGACATACCAGAGTAGGAGCGCAGCATGATGTTAATCTTCCCACACGAGAGGTCTAGATTATGGCTGTCTCTGAGAGAATGCCAGCTCTTTGCTTTTGTTCTGCTAGCATGGATGGATCCCAGAGCCTCATGTATGCCAGGTAAGACTCTGCTACTGAGCTTCATTTGTAGAAAAAGTTATTTAGTATTTTGTGATAAGACCTTGCCACAGCACTCGATTGCAATCTTTCTGCCTCAAGTCTCTGAAATAGCTGGAATTACAGGTCTGTACTATAGGCCCAGTGAAAAACGAGAGTGAAGGACCATGGGAAACTCTGGGATGAAAGCCATGTTCTGTCCCTTTAAGTTTAGTGCTGATTATATATGCATGTATTCATTTTGTGAAAGGTAATTGGATTACAGTTTGGCAGAAAATAATGGCTATCAAAAGGCAGCTATGATTATGAACAATTATACTTCTAAGTGCTCAGCATTTAATAAAACCATAGGCCAACACAGGCACATAACAAGACTATAATTCTTATTCTAATTTTCTTCATAAGACTTAACATTTAATGATAAAACTCAAATCAATATGCTAGTCACATGTTATGATTTATTATCAAGATATGGTTATTTCTGGAGATGCCAAAACCACATGAGAAATTCCAAAAGGAGCATTCACTTGTATCAGAGTGATCCTCTCCTCAATCAACTTGACACTCTTAGAGAATACAGATGTTGGTTCACTGATAATAGGAATCATCTAAGAATGTTCAGGGGAAAAATAAAAAAAAATAAAATGAATCAAAATGGAGCAAAGGTGAACTCCATAGATTATTTCTTAATATATCTGTCTATAAGTACACAATACTGAGGACTATTTAGCATCATTTTTATTGTTCTCTAGAGTAGGGATGTCCAACTCAAGTTCTGCGGGTGACATGAGGTACAGGATAGCTATGAGCAGCACAATGTGAAACTGTAAACTTAAAATGCTGTGAGGCTGGGCGTGGTAGCGCATGCCTTTAATCCTAGCACTTGGGAGGCAGAGGCAGGCAGATCTTTGTCTAAATTGAATTGAAAAATGTCTGAAATACACAAAACATCAATAAAGTATTATATTTAAAAAGTTATGTCCTAGTATATTTATTAGCAAAAAATCAAACATTTATGGACAGTGAATTTCTTAAGCAATGTATAGAGAGCACAGCAGATACAATATGTCCTTCCAAGGTGTACACTTTTAAAATTAGGTTTTCCTCCTGAGACTATAGCCAAGAAAACTGAAAAAAATCCTGGAAAATCCAAGGAATATCCAGTTTCAAGAGTAATTCTCCTAATTTAAAACTTTATGTTAGGCTAATTGATAACAGCACTGATGCAGCTAATATGGATCACCTTGCCATTTTTGTTAGTGTGGGTGATAAGATATATGAAATATTCCTGAATATTTGGATTTAAAAGCTAGAACTGAATCAGGAGACTTACATGAAACAACACAATTTATATTAATTCAATTTTACAAAACACTTTAGTATTTTCGTTTTATGTGTGTATGGATAATTTGTGTGTGGATATGTCTTTTATCAATGTATGAAAGTGTACCCAGGTTGTGCAATACTCATGGAGGTCAGAAGAAGGTGTTGGATTCCCAGGAAATGGAATTAAGGATGGATGTTAGCTGCCATGTGGATGCTGGGAATCAAACCCAGGTCTGCTACAAGAGCAGCAATTGCTCTTAAATGCTGAGGCATCTCTCCAGCCCTTTAATTTTATTTTCTTATTCACTGTCAATGTATCTGGTAGGGTTATAATGGTGCTTCAGCACCATAGTAGGTAAAAGAACTCTTCTTGCAAAATTAATAGGAGACAATACAATTGCTGCCTAAAACTCATGGTGAACAAAGCGACATTGCATACACTTCATGAACATTTATGTACAAAGGCATCAGAAATGGATAATATGAAAATCATCACCAAGCCTGTGAATTTAGTAAGAGCCAGGGGATTAACTGTCACCTCCAGGAATTCTACACAAAGTGTTGCTGCTGACAACTCATTTACATTTATTCCCAGATTAATTTGTTATAATAACAGTTTGCTCATCTGCTTTTGTTAGTGTTTGTGTGTTCAATGTATACCTCAAATAAAAACCATTTTCATCCAATCTGGTCAAAAGAAGCCATAATGTTATCCCATGGGATATATCATGATCTAGGGCATAGTATAACTCAAATAAAAACAACTGAACTGAAAGACTACCTTTCAATAAATTCTTTAGGAACACAAATATTCTTTGGATACAAACAACTTATAGTGCTTGTAGTGTTCTGTGTTTATGGTGCATTATTTCCCCAATATTTTTACTTAAATGTTTTATTATTTTTATTTTATGAGTATGACTGTTTCGCCTGCATGTGTGTAAGTGCGCCCATTGAGTGTAATGTCTATGAGGTCAGAAGAGAGTGTCAGATTCTCTGGAACCTTAGTTAAGGATGTTTGTTAGCTGCCATGTAAGTGTTGGGAACTTAGCCTGGAGACAGTGCTCTTAACCCCCGAGCCATCTCTCTGCCCTGTTTTCCTAAAGTATTTTTATTTATTTATTTATTCACTTATTTATTTTTTTTTCAGACAGGGTTCTTCTTTAACTCTAGCTAGAACTCACTGTGTAGTCCAGGCTGGCTTTGATCTCAGAGATCTGCCAGCTTCTGCCTCTCAGGTGCTGGGATTGAAGGTTTATATGACCATGTTTAGTTACATTTTACTGAACACTTAATTTACCTTTTGTTTCCAAAATCCCAAGCTAAGATTTGGAAGGTACAAGTGTCAAAGATTCATTATAATTTCCATTATAATTTACTTCCATTATAATTTCTCTTAAAATTACTTTCTTAAAGCTAAGCAATGTGATTCCCATTTTTCTAACTAAAGTCTTTCTCTAAACTGCTAGCCATGGGCTAGCGTCTGTTCCAATGATATAAAATTTTAAGTTATAAGAGAAAATCATCAGGTCATAAAATTTAAAGTTATAAGAGAAAATTCATTAGGTCATGCAGTTGAGTTCCTTCTCTTAGGCACTATATTTTTATTTTATTTTATTTAAAAATTTTAGATAGGGTCTCCCTGTAGCTCTAACTGGCCTAAAACTTGCTTTGTGGACCAGGCTGGCCTCGATCTCAAGGAGATCCACTTGCCTCTGCCTTCAAAGTGCTGGGATCACGGGCCTATGACACCATGCCTGACAGGTGCTATATATGTAAATGAGATCATGTCATCAGAATCTACTAAGCCACTACCATGATTCAGTTTCTAGGGATTCAATGTTAAGGTAGAGAAACAGATCTTATGTTTATGGAGCTGACAGCTAACAGACAGTGAATGCTCAAATATAATCAGTGTACAATTATGACTACACAAACCAATATAAAAGTATGATGTGACCAAGGTAACAAAATGAAGAAGAATCTATGATTTTATGTAGTTGAATGAATTGAAAGTTGAGCTAAGATTTGAAATAAAGCCAGAAGTTATATACGAAAGCAAGGAGAGGAAGAATGGTCTATCCTAGTACATACACCAAGACCTAAGGAGATATGAGTGAATTTGCTCAAGTGACAAACATGGGGAAGACCAGGGTTGGGAACATAGGGGGATATCAGGGTTATGACTAAGCTGCAAATTATCAGTGTCGATGTGGGATGGTTAATCTTGATAGTCGGCTTGGTTAGTGTTGGAGTCAATGGGAAGGTTTTTGAGGGCGTTTCCACGAAGAAGCCACTGTGGGGAGAGGACTTTCTTCTAGGGAAGACGGCATGTTCCAGTGGTGGCTCAGATACAGTGTCCACCGAGAAAGCAGGGCTCCCTGCCTTTGCTTCCTGCTGGTAACCATGTGGTCTCCCCCACGGTTGGCTGTTGCAGCCACTGCCATCTTCCTGACTGATATCAGAACCCAATTTCTTCAGGCTTCCAAAGTCACTGAAGTCCAGTGACTCTCCAAACTCTCCCAGACTTCTAGTGCCAGATGGGTACTGATGAGGCTTCCATCTTCATGGACTGAGAAGATGCTGAGCTCTAGGTCTCTCTAGCATGCAGGCGGTCATCGCTGGACTCTCCAGCCTCTATCATATAAGCCATTTGAATAAATCCTCTTTTGTAATATTTATTCATTCTCAGGAATCTTCTCTTCTGGAGAACCCAACAAATACACCAGGAAACTGGAAGTTCACTATAGCTAGTGTCAAGTTGATCTTTATATCATAATTACCATATTATTTTTCCTTTTGGGGTATACTATTATGATTTTGGAACCTTGCTACAATATCTCCATTCCCCTCATTTCTTTGTCTTTCCAAGTTTCTTTTTTTTTGGTATTTTTGAGACAGGGACTCCCTTTAGTCCCAGCTGGCCTGGAACTCACTCTGTAGACCAGGCTGGCCTTGAAGTCAGAGAGATCCACTTGCCTCTGCCTCCCGAGTGCTGGGATTAAAGGCGTGCGCCACCACACCCGGCTCCTGTTTTCTTAGTGTTAGAAATGAAATCAGGGTCTTGAAAATGCTCAGCACATTTCTTACCAGACTCTACCACACTAATCCATAGAATCATCTTCTTACTCAATTATATAATTATATATATATATATATATATATATATTAGATATATATATTTCTTCTACAAAAAATTATTTCCAGAGGATGCTATAGGTCTATACAGTAAGTGGATTTATAAGACAAATCAGGATCTAAAATTAATGTTAACAAAATATCAAATAAATTAGAAGAGGATTTCATTAACTTTAATCCTTCATTAACATTTCTTTTTACTTATGTGCATAGAGCTGTGTGAGTATATGTGCACTACATGTATGCAGGAGACCACAGAGGCCAGAGGAGGAAGTCAGGTACCCTGGAACTGGAGTTCAGTCAGTTTCAAATCGCCCTGTAGGTACTGGAAACAGAACCCAAGACCAATGCAAGAGTACCCAGTGCTCTAACCACTTAGCCATCTTCCAAGCTTGTCTTTCCTACTTTCTTAGGTAATAACACTAATGCAATTTTATATGTGTTCCCAGAAAACCCTCTTTACTGGAAGGAAAAGCATTACATGGTGTGATAACCCATGCCATGTAAAAAGAGACAGATCATTACTACTAATGACAGACTGCTGAGATTACATTATGGAGCTACCATATGTGGTAACTGAGGTATAAACTAAACTTTGGGTTTAGGGAAGCCTCTTAGTCACTGCCAATGAAGCATGAGCTTTGAGTATAACAAATTATCAGCAAAGGCTAATTCCCTGGGAAGCTCTGCAAATGAAAAGGCGGCTGCTGTGCTGCCAAGGAGCATAATTTTAAAGTTTAAGGTAGAAAAAAAAAACCCCCACATTTTGATGGCTATTTTGCAAGGCAAGGGTGAATAAGCGGGCTTCTTCTTCTTATCACTGAACACAGCCCATTAATGCAGAGCTTCCTATATTAATCATTGATCCCTTCACTGGGTTGCTTTCCAAAAGCTGACAGGGCATGTAAATCACACCCAGATACCTGAAAAACAATGTCCTGGGTTCCGCCTGGAACCTGGCCGGGGCTCTCCTCTGTGAAGGTCTCTGAAGTAATTGGTAGGGACACAACTCTGCATTTGTGACCAAGCAAATTATACCTTTCTCTCATCAACACCAATGGCTATTTCAAGGTCACCTTCTGTATAGACATACTCTGTCCAACCAAGGAACAAATAGAGTCAGCAGTCACTCAGCTATTGAAACAAGTCCCACCACGGTAAACAGTTTTAATTCTTCTGGTGGATTAACATTGTCATTTGGTTGTCTGAGCAGGTGATGTGCAAGGCAGGTTAGATGTAATCAGTAAATATCAAGTTTTGCTCGACTTTCTGGGGTGTCCAGAAACTGTAATAATTTCTCCATTACAGGATGTAGAGTGTCACCATGCCCTGTCCTAAGTGTTCAGAACAAGTGACATACTCAAGAGCACACAGACTTGATTCAAGTTACTTTATGCATATTTTAAGGTATATGAAATGGCTGAGTTGTCACCTATGTATCAGCATTGATTTCATAGTACTAACGAGAATATTTTTCCTTCAAAACAGTGTGAAATGTACAATTCACTGTAATGAAGGATCTCAGGAGAACTGGCATTTTCAAATCCACTTATGTTTACCCAATGTTTTCTACATTTTGATTACTACAATTACAACTTTTTAATTTCTATGATATATTCTAGTAATTAATGTTTTATTGTTTACTTTTGTCTTAAACTGGTCAATTTTATTAAATTAAATTTAATGTGTAACTTGCTATCATAACTGAATTGGCTCACCCAAATTATAGTTAACTGCTAGAATGAATATAATACTTAGAAAACAATATGGCTGGACACTGCCTAAGAGCATGGAAACAGGCAGTATCTGGGTACTGGTAAAACCCCTGAGACCGAGTCCTTTGCACTGTTAATTAAAAAGGGAGGTTATCAAACATTAGACATTGAAAATCACAGAGCTAATACCACATTTAACCATTGAATTAACCCAAAGCCTGAAACAAAATGTAAAACAGAAGAGCATCTTTATCCCATGTGATATCACTTAATAATCTGTTCCTTGTACATTTTGGGGAGAAATACTGATATCAGTTTCAATTATTACTGCTATATTATTATTGTTATTATTACTATTATTCAGCTAATTCATTTAACCCATTATCTTTCAATATTTGCTGTCCTATAAATTCACATGGGACTACTTAAAAATTACCAGAATTGTCCAACTTTCATCTGAGGACAATTACAGTATAATGAATTGGAAAGAAGGATCATTTCAGGTATTTAAATCTATTGGGATTTTATATGGCAAATACATACTGTATTGAGTAATAAAAGGATTGAAATAATTGCTCTAGTCCTCCTTAACTCTAAATTCTAAACCTAATTCTAGACTTAATTCTAGCCTAATTCTAAATTCGAGCAACTCTGAAATTATTAAATGCATGAGGTAATTAATTATGAGTTAATTATTATTGCCCCTTAGCTTACTACAGAATTTCCATGAACATCTGCATCTTGGGAAGTAGGCAAGATACAAGCAATGCACAAGGTATAGTTTCTTGATATTATACTGCCTTGCTGGGCTTACTGTACTGGCATTGTTGAGTGAAATATACTGAAATAAATCATAAGTTCTTGTGGAAAAATATAAAAATGTATACTCTGTATCAACCTGCATAACTTGAGGATAGCTCTTATTTAATGAGACACTTTTATAGAATGTACGGATTGAGAGCCAAAAGGCCCATTCCTGAAGAACCATTTAATTCATGGATCAAATATCATTATTTTTGTCTTTGCCCCTATATTTGTAAAATATATGGCATAGATTTGTACCTTGTGCAACAATACTACTGGTACACAGAAATCCACTGATGCAAAAACTACAAAGCCACTCCAATGAAGAGGTGATTAAGATATATTAAACATCTTGTGTTTACTTCTATTACCAATCACTATTGCTCAGTGATAAATTAATCTAAAAATTAGTGTCTTAAAAAAGGCACCATTTTTTTCTGCTCAGGGAAGAGCAGTGGTTGATCAGTAAAGAGAGTCTACCACTATAGCACATCTCAAGTATGGTTGGCTTTATTGGCGACAGAGAAGCGCAGTTACATGCTTGGCAAGTTGGGCTAGCTCTTAGTTACCTTATCAGGACCTGTGGGCTAGGGACCTTAGGTGAACCTCTGCAGTTCTAGCTTCCTCACACTACAGTTACTGAATCTGTAGAGCTACGGTCCTGATGGAATGAACTGAAACACATGCGTGCTTAGGAACTAGTCTCAGAGATCCTTCAACATCACTCCTGTGGTTCTTTGTTGGACATGCAATTGCCAGAGTCTACAAGGTTTCAAAGAGAAAGAGGTGAACATTACCATTCAATGGAGATGGGTGTCAAAGTCATGCTATAAGAACACTGCAGATAAGGTATGCTATTACTACTTGTTCTGGAAAACAAACTTGCCACATCCCTTTAGCTCCCTTTACAACCACCATTCTGCCAGTGCTTTGAACATCTAACCTTCAAGGATTCTAGAAAGGGCTCCCCATATTTTCTGCCATTCTGGGGGTTATATCAAGAGGAGCTTCAAGGGAGGAAGAATTGTGATTGAGTGGTATTTCTTCAAGATTCAGCTTTGCAAGCTGCTGTGAGCTATGCCAAGTAACTAAAATAAGTTTTAAAAATAGCAAATTCCTGGACTAGACAACCTTTTATGTCAATATAGTGTGTGTATGGTCCAGAGAAAGGAATCCCAAGGATGAAAGAGAATAAAATGACACCCCCTCCCAGGGGAGGTACTCCTAGAGAGATCGGTTTTATTACAATGTCAGACTATTGTATTTCAACAGTTGTCCAGCTACTTCAGAAGTACAGACTTTTTATCTCAAAGTCACAATGCAAAAGATGAAGGAAACTAGGTTAGATTTCAAATGTGACTATCAATAGACTCTCATCCAAAAAATGATCTAAAATCAAGCCTTGTAAAACCAGTGTTTCCTAGAAAAATAATTTATAAAATCAACCACCTGAAAATCCTATATCTTGTCCAAATTTTTAAATCATCCCAATGATCCATGTTGCTATGATAAAATATTCCAACAAAAGCAATTTCAGAGAGAATGGCTTATTTTAGTTCACAGTTTGTCAGTTATAGTCCATGGTGTGGGAGTCAAGGTAAGTTGAACTTGAGGCATCTGTGTCTATAGTCAGGAAGCACAGAGAGATGAATGCTGTGCTCAGCTTGCTCTATCCCTTCTATTCATTCTAGGACCCCAGCCCATGGCTTGATGACACCTACAATTAAAAAGTCTTCCCACATACATTAACCCAATCTAGATAATCACATATAGGCATGCCCAGAGGATTGTATCCTGTGTCAAGTTAGATCCTGTCAAATTTATAGTATTAACCATCACAACCTATTTATTCTTTAATCTTCACTTTCTTAGTTTTGTTCAGATCAATTAAATGGAATAATTAAATATTATACCTTGCAAACTAGATTTTCTTTCTGAAATTAGAGCATAAAGTCTAGATCAATGAGACTAACAGAACTCAAAGATATGAAAAAAAGTGACATGTGAATTTTAATTTTAATGCCAGCCACTTATTCTGGCTTTTGATTTCTGCTTCTATTCTGTAAGGAGTACAGAATTTCCCACTCCATTTTAACAAGTAAAAAGCAGAAGAAACTTTAAAGAAAAAAATGAGCAATTTTTAGACACATCAGGGAAATGAGGTCACAGAGCAAACTGGTGGCACAACATGTTGATCCGCAGATTCATCATGCTAGAGCAGAAATGCACAAACCGAAATCTCCATGGAAACCAACATCTTGTGGGAAAATCTGAACTGTAGTTGACATCTTGCTGTATGTTCAGAGAAGGCAACTCTGGTGAGTACAAGGCATTTCAGGGGACCCAGTCAGAGGGAGACTTCAACAATTTTAGTTTTACTTCTCACCCATACAGTTAAGATGGAAAGAAATGCTCCATCACATGTCTTTCAAGAGCAGAGATGAAGGAATAGATTAGCGTATCCTCCTTTCCCTCAGAAAGTCTCTCTTCAGGAATAACTCAGGGATACAGGCTAAATAACGTGGTGAGATACATTGTTACTCATTTGTAGAACTTTGTAGAACACATGTCCTTGCCTTACAATTTTAGCCCTATCATTAAAGGCTTATTGATGAGAGTCTCTTTTACCTAGTACACCACTTTCACTTTTTAACAATAAGTTATGTGGGATATCAGAAAACAAAAGCTCAGTGTGAAGAGTCTGAAGAACTAGACAGGAAAGGGAATGCTGAGTTATCAAAACAAGATTAACATGCTAAGCTGGGCATGGTGGCGCAGGCCTATAATCCTAGCACTTGGGAGGCAGAGGCAGGTGGACCTTTGTGAGTTCAAGGCCAGCCTGGTCTACAGAGTGAGTTCCAGGCCAGCTGGGGGTACAGGGAGAACCTGTCTCGAAAAGACCAAAAAAAAAAAAAAAAGATTAATATACTAATGGCTTCAAGGCGAAAACTAAGCATGCATGAACATGGATGAAGAAAGCTGAAAGATGTGAGTTCCATGAAAGAATATATCAGAAATGTTATAGAGATTAAACATTGTGTCATAAATGAAGAGTGACTTTTGATGGGCTCATTAGAGAATGATGAAATTCACAAAAGACTTTTAAACAATGGATTTAAAAGGTCTGGACATGGTGGTAAATGCCTTTCATCCCAGCACTCAGAAGACAGAGGTAGGAACAACTCTGCAAGATGGAGGCCAGCCTGATAATAACAAGTTCGAGTTCCAGGCAAGCTGGGAATATAGGGAGACCCTGTTTCATGAACCATCCATCCATCCAACCAACCAAACTAACAAGCAAACAAACACACACACAAGCAAAGACTGGAAGAAGGCTTAAGAGAGACAGAGCACTGGGTAAGACAGCTTGCTGTACGAGAGTGAGGACACGAGTCTATATGTGTGTGTAGTGAAAGGATGGCCACTGGGGTTTGCTCACTGCTTGGTTTAGGAGCATAAATTGGCAGGCGCCATGTTTCTTAAGAGACCCTGTCTCAAGAAGACAGGGCAGAGAGTAAGAACAGAGAATTATTTACTGTCCTCAGCTTCCACACCCATATTCATGAGGACACATACCCACAGACTCACACACACACACACACACACACACACACATCTATCATCTATCTATCTATCTATCTATCTATCTATCTATCTATCTATCTATCTATCTATCTATCATCTATCTATCTATCTATCATATAACACACACACATCTATCATCTATCTATCTATCTATCTATCTATCATATAACACACACACATGCACAGAAATGAAACATTTTAAAAATGGACTAAAAGACAAACTGAATTTTCAGGAACTGTGGCCTAAGGGCAGGAGCTACCACACACATGTAATAGTAAGAGCAATGGGACTAAAAATGAGTAGGAAAGTACTAGAACATCATCATGGAAGATTTCCTCCTGTGAATATCAGACAACATGGCCCAGAGGCAAGGAGGACACCCAGCTGGATAAATATCAAGACAAAACATATTTAAAATATATCTAGGCAAAGTATATCAAGCTGTAGAAAACGGACAAAGAAAAATATCCCTAAAGAAGCTAAGGAGAAGGTTAGTTTCCTTCCTGGCAGAGAAGCAGGTAAGAATGCTACCACCTTTACCAGCTTCACAGAAATCTTGGAACAAAGAAGCATGGGTTATTTCAATTACTGAGATAAAACACTCCACCACAACAAAACTGAATAACCATAGCAGCCACAAAAAAATCCACAATTCTACAATTCTGACCCTATTCTTGCAAAGAGATGGGTAAATGATGAATCTCTCAGGACACACCCAAACAAATGAATGCTAAAAGATGTTTGGAGAGAAGAAAACCATATGGGACACGAGTTTATGTAAAAATAGTATAGGTATGGGGCTGGAGAGATGGCCTAGTGGTTAAGAGCTCCAACTGTTCTTACAGAGGACCCGGGTTCGATCACCAGCACCCACATGGTGGCTGAGAACCGTTTTTAACTCCAGTTCCAGGGGAATCCGACACCCTCTTCTGACCTCCATGGCATTGCACGACATGGGTGCACAGACCTACATGCAGACAGTACATTCATACACATACAAAAATAAATAAAAATAAATAAATAAAGACTTTATTTTAAAAAAAGTATAGGTACAATAAAAATGCATTTTTGGGAAGGAGCTGAAGAGATGGCTCAGCAGTTAAAGCCCTTGTTTCCCAGCAAGAGGACTGCAGTTTGGATCTCTAGAGCTCCCAGCCAACATTTTCATGTTTCAGGAAAAACTGACAGAACTGTCAGGCTAAATAAGCAAATATATATGGTATTAGGAACCTTTAACATTCCTCTATCACAAATGGGGAGATTTAGAAAGTAAAGTGAGTAGATAGCACTG
The DNA here is from genome assembly GCA_009823505.1 of Rhizomys pruinosus. Classification (NCBI taxonomy): domain Eukaryota; kingdom Metazoa; phylum Chordata; class Mammalia; order Rodentia; family Spalacidae; genus Rhizomys; species Rhizomys pruinosus. The sequence continues at coordinate 189,484 of VZQC01011136.1, read as the reverse complement.
TTGGTTCAATTGATCTGTTTGATAGCGTCTACAAGTTACTTCATCTAATGACAGCATATAACACATTCTCTTCAAGCTCAAATGTAAAATTCAATGAAATAGACTTCATTCTGGAAGTTATAACACACTTTTATTTTTAAAATATTGAGGTCAGTGAGGTAGCTCTGAGTGTAAAGGCACTTATCATTCAAGCCTGACAACTTGAGTTTGATCCCTAGAACATATGTAAAATTGGGAAGAGAGTACTGAGAGTTGACTCTACAAAACTGTCTTCTGGGGTTGGAGATTAATTTCAGGCAGGGTACTTGCCTAGCAAGACCAATGCCCGGAATTTGGTTCTCAACTCCCCCAAAATTAAAAAGAGATAAATTACAAAATTACAAAGTTGTCTTCTCATCTTCACACATGCATAGTAGTACACATGTACCTACAGACACACACATGCACACACATTAATAATAATAATAATAATAATAATAATAATAAAATTAAAAAATGCAGAGAACAGAAATGTCTGCTCTGAGATGATAACTGAATTTGGCTAAATATCAAAACTAGAAAGATGAAAGAAATTCCTCAAACTTTTGGTGATGGTACAATACATAGGTACATAATATATAGGCTAAGTAAGGATTATAAATAAAATTATAAGAATTTGAATGGAATACTAATGAAAATGCCACTTTTCAAAATTTGTGGGGCATAGTAAGAAGAGTGCTTAAGGAAAATTTATAGCATTAAGTGTGTATATTAGAAAGGAAGGATCTAAAATCAATCATTTATGGTTCTATTTTAGAAAATGAGAAAAAGAAAAGCACATTAAATCTAAAGCAAGGAGAATAAGAGAAATAAATATCGGAGCAAAAACCAGTGAAATTGAAAACAGAAAATCAATACAGAAAATCAACAAACCAAAAGCCAGTTCTTTGCAAAGGTCAATAATATCAATATGCCTTCAGCCAGGCTAAAAAGAAAAAAAAAAGATGTCATGTCTTGGCACCATCCGATGGGGATGAGGACGTCACTAAAGGGGCCATGGATATTTAAGGAAGAATGAAGGATTTCTTTTTGTCCATAAATCTCAAGGCAAAAAAGACAGTCAACATCAGCCCATAGGTACTAAAAGAATGGAATTAGTAAACACTAATCTCCTCAAACAGAAATTGGACTAGATGGATTCAATGCTGAATTCTACCTAATCTTCCTTTAAAAATAACATTGTTTTACTTTATGTGTCTGAGGATATAGGCGGTGTACCTGTGCCATGCAAGGCCCTCAGAGGTCAGAAAAGGGTGTTGGATTCCCCTGGAACAGGAGTTATTGGCAGTTGTTAGCCACCATGTGGGTGGTGGGTCTCGAATCTAGGTTCTCTGCAAGAGCAATCAGCGCTCTCAACAGATGAGCCAGCTCTGCAGCCTTGTACCTATTAATGATGTGAAATTATATCAATTCTCCACACTTATTTTTCAGAATAGTGGACGTTCTTCCTGATTCTAAGAGATCAAAATTACACAAGTACCAAACCACAAAAAGCCACTTCAAGAAAACTATATACTAATATCTCTTAAATCATAGATGCAAAAAACCTTAACAAATATTAGCAGTGGAATTCAGCAGTGTATTTGAAAAAAACCTGTACATGATAGTCAAGTGTGATCACTTTCAGGCATGTATCTAGTTAATTAACATGCAATCCATCACATGAAAGTTAAACTAAACAAGACAAATTGCGTTATGATAGCAATAACTACAGAGGAGCCACAAAACAAATCCAGCAGACATTCAAGATTAAAGTCTGTCAGCCTGAGAGGAAAAGGGTGGAATTCCTGAACTGGATAAGGAAGTTCTGTAAAATCAATAGACGCGCATCATATTTAACTATTGTAAACCTTTTAAAAATCCTCCTTAGGTTAGGGACAAGGTAAGTGTATTGGATAGCTTCAGTTGTCAACTTGACATATATTTGAACTAACAAATCTTGCTGCTCGCATCAGCACCCACGATAATGATATAATTAGTTTTAAATCTATCAAGATATGTACAAGGGCTGTGAAGAATAAACACAAATTCTTAGGAAAGAGACCAAAGAATTTAACAAAGGGAGAGAAAGTTTGCATTCAAGAGCTGGGAGATTCAACAATGTCAATATGGTAGCCTTTCCCATCTTGATCTATAGATGGGAAACCACATTGCCAATCAAATGCCTAAGATGTTATTTGTGGACATCAACAAACTGGATTTAAAGTCTACTGGTAAAGGCCAAAGACACAGAAAGCCAACTCAGTACAGGAGAACAAAATGGGACTACCGACGCCATCCAACTTCAAGATTATTCTATTAAAATCCCCATGATCTTTGTCACAGAGTTGGAAAACAAATCCTTAAATTCATATGGAAAAACAAAAGACCCTGAATAGCTAAAGCAACCCTCAGTGAAAAGTGCAATACAGGGGGGGATTACTTTACCAGACTTCAAGCTATATTATAGGGCTATAGTCATAAAGACAGCCTGGTACTGGCAAGAAAACAAAAACAAAAACAAAAACAGACCCATTGAAAAATGAAACAAAACTGAAGATCCAAACTTGAGCTCATATAACTTCCACCTCATATTTGACAAAAGGGCCAAAAAAGCTCAATGGAGGAAAGATAGCATCTTCAGCAAATGGTGTTGGCAAAACTGGATCACCATTTGTAGAAGAACAAAATTAATCTCCTACCTCTCACCCTGTACAAACATAAGCTCCAAGTGGAACAAAGATCTCAACCTGAAACCTGAAACCTTGAAGGTGATAGAAGAAAAAGTCAGCAAGATTATTCTAAAGGTAGAAGAAGGAGATAGGACAGTACTGGTGAAAGGATGGAAGGACAGGTCAATGGAGTGGAACAGAGTCCAAGAATAGACCCACAAAGCACAGTCAACTGATATTGACAAAAGACCGGATGAAATACAATCCACCAAAGACAGCCTTTCATCATATGGGGCTATAAACGGATATTCACATCAGAAAATGAATTCAGATGCAGACCTGTTGCTCTGCAGGAAAATTAATTAAAAATGTATCACAATCCTAAATGAAAAATTATTTGTACTTCACAGAAGATCATACTGGAGAAAATCTAGATGACTTAGGGTAGGGTAAAGGCTTTGTAGACACAACCCAGAAGCACTAGGTATGAAGCCACTAGCTGACAAGATGGACTTGCTCAAAATGAAAAACATTCGTCTGTGAAACATGCTAAGAGGATGTAACAACAAGCCACAGACTGGAAGAGAACATTGACCAGAACTAATCATGATGAACTTTAGGCAGCATCTGCACAACCCACCTTAAAGTAAGGAGCTAGTTAATAAAAACTGAAGAAAAGCATAGATATCTTATCAAAGATATACTATCAAAAATATACCAATAGCAAGTAGAAAGTATAGGAAACAGGTTCAATATCATGTCATTAGGGAATTTTGAATTAAAACAAATGAAAAACGATGCTACACACTTATCCAGAATACTAACACCATTAAGTATCGGTACATCTGCAGGAAAAAGCAGGCCTTCTCATTCACTGATGGTGCAGGTACTTGGAAGACATTTCAAAAGTTTCTTATACTCCTAAACACAGGCTCACCATAACTATAGCCATTGAACTTCTTGGTATTTACCCAAGGAAATTGAAAACTTATGTCCACACATGTACCTGCAGCTTTATTTATGAATGTCAAAACAACGAAGCCATCAAGATGGCCTTGGTAAATGAGTGGGTAAAAAACTGGGTACACAAGGAGAGTGGCATATTATATTAATATTGGGAAGAAATGTACTATGAAACCAAGAAAAGATATAAAGCTACTTTAATATGTATTAGTGAGAAAAGCTAATCTAAAGAAATGTTATAACCGAGTTCACATATCTATCAGTCTTGAAAAGACCAGACTGTGGAGAAAGGAAAAACTTCCATGATTGCTAGGAGAGAGTGAAGAAGGATGAGGAGGTTTAATAAAAGGCAGTAAAGGGGCTGGAGAGATGGCCTAGCGGTTAAGAGCGCTGACCGCTCTTGCAGAGGACCCGGGTTCGATCCCCGGCACCCACATGGCGGCCGAGAACCGTCTGAAACTCCAATTCCAGGAGAACTCCAGTTCCAGGGGAATCCGACACCCTCTTCTGACCTCCGTCACGGGTGCACAGACTTGCATGCAGACAATACATTCATACACATACGAAAATAAATAAAATTAAAAAATAAAGGCAGTAAAACCTTTGGCATGATAGGACAATCATCTCTACTTATGCAGTGTTTAGCTTTAATTGTCATCCTGACACAATCTAGAACCAATTGGAAGGAGAGTCTCATGAGAGACTATATTAAGTTGGCCTGTGGCCATTTGAATCCCTGATGAGCAACTCGGTGCTAATTGCACATGGCCTGGTGAAGGGCAAGAGTGTATGCTTGGATGAGACCAAGCAAAAGTCTCTGGCCATTTTATGCAGCTATGGGGAAGCTATCATCCATGCTTGGGTGAAGAGTTTCAGAGGCTGCCTTCAGTGGGACTTGTATCTTGGTTTGTCTTTGAGACTAAAGGTAGATGTTGTTTACATCTCTCCCAGAAGAAATCAGCAACGAACTTGATTACATTAATTGACACAAAAGACTCATCTATGATAGGTAGCTCTGATCCCTAGGAGGGGACCTTGGAGCATACAAGAATAAAGAAGACAAACTGAGCAGAGGCCTCCATTCATGACTCCCTGTCACTGATTATGGATGCATTGTGACTAATTGCGTTAAATTCTGGCTGCTGAGACTTTTGAACAGTGATGGACTGAAGCTTGAAATTTTGGCTAAAATGAACTCTACCCTGTGTTGTTTGGCCAGGGTATTTTATCACAGTGTTAGGAGAGGGAACTGAGACAACAAATCATATCAACATTTGTCAGTGCTGATACAGTGCAAAACACTGAGAGAACCTAAACACAGGTTCAGATCTTGGTGGTTCCGTGGTGTACTGATGGAAGCTCATCCACAGTCATAAATATACCACTTCAGTGAGGATGCTGACAGTGAAGGAGGTTAGTTTGTAAAAGCTGAGTATACAGAGACTGTACGCTCTCTTTAATTTTGCCCTAATTTTGTTCTAAAAGTAAAGGTTAATTACAAAATCCACCAAACATAAAAACCATACTTTAAATGAATTAATTTAAATGGAATGTCTAGAATGTGCAAATGTACCTAGACTGCAAAGAGACAGGGATGAGCAGTGGCACACAAATGTACATAAAATAGTCTAGGATTAACTGTCGTTACAGACAGGTGGTCTCTGAATACACTAAAAGCCATTAAAATTTACACTATGTGATTTACAAAGCCAGAATGAATAAAATGCAAAACTATGGTTAACACAGAGCACTTTCCTTCTCATTTGGTGTGATCTGTTTATCCACTAACTTTATTAGAAACAGCCTTATTTTTGACATTGATCTCCTCTGGTAGGAGGCACTTATGAACTTTGCCTGATCCTTCTGAGCCACCAAACCAAACCAAACCAAGCCAAGCTAAGCCAAGCCAAGCCAAACCAAGCCAAGCCAAGCCAAGCCAAGCCAAGCCAAACCAAGCCAAGCCAAGCCAAGCCAAGCCAAACCAAACCAAACCAAACCAAGCCAAGCCAAGCCAAGCCAAGCCAAGCCAAGCCAAGCCAAACCAAACCAAAACAATCATTATATGGAGAGCTTTCATCTCTAGGGGCTTTGGCCATTTAGGCCTCTAAGTGGCATTTGTTAGTCTTTATTTGGCAAGTCATGGATCATTGGTATGCATTTTTACAGTCTGGAGGATGAGAAGGATATATAAGGAATAGCATAGAATTACTACTGATTGAAATTTTATAAACTTGCTCATTACTGTACTTGGTTTTTTAAAAATTTTTTTATTGATGCTTTGTGCATTTCATACATTATTTTACAATTCGGTTCAGGCAAATTTCCCTTTCTCCTCCCCCCCAACCCAGATCATGCATTCTGCCATAACTGTTTCTGCATATTTCTCTCAGTTTTTTTTTTTTCCATTTTTTTTTTTAGCTATAAGTGATAATCCGTTGATTTACAAGCATCCTTCATGTAAACCAATTTGCAGGCTGTTGTGCCCAAACCCCACAGCCCTGCCTTCCAGCGGGGGTGGGGTGAGGGTTGTAAGTTCAATCAAGTGATTCAAAATGAGTGTCCAGATACCTTGCTTGTAGTTTCACCATTCACCTCAATCTCAAGCCCTTAATTTCTACCAGCCCCATCTTCCGAAGATTATTCCCTAGGCTTAGAAAAGGGGCACAGGTGGGATGAGAAGCAAAACAGTCCTCTCTCTCTGGAGCTGTTGTTGTACTTGGATTTTTATATGCTGGTATATACACAAACATATTATCATATGCATAAACATAAGAATAATATCTCTTCAGTAGGAAATATGTTTTTTCATTGACTGAAGCAAATTGACCAACAGCTAGTTCTCAGTGTATACTAAAACCAATAATAAATATTTATAACTTTTACCAGGAAGAAAAAAAAAAAAACAAACAAAAAAATAAAGCCCTAAGAATTTCTCAGTGATATAAATTCATTGTAGAGAAATAAGATTAAATCCACAGTAGAATGCTTTTTAAATTTTCCTTAAATATTTTCATTGTCACCCAAAGTTTCTCTACAAAGCACAGTTCTAATATCCTTGTTTATAATTCTCTTTGAATGTTGATTTTAAAATCTCTTCCACATTCTTCCTTAATGTCTCATAGATTCTAGATCCAACTCAATCTTGGAAAAGTTAATGAAGGTCTTAGCAAAAGAAAAATATAGATGTGTCTGATTAGGTGAAATGAAAATTCTTTTATAAGTGATATAAAAGAACAAGCTGTTGGAAAATGGATATGCTAGGAAAATGTATTTCTTGTGAATCAACAAAAAGATATAATGAATAGCTTGGACAAATAAGTACCTGTTGAAATCTAGAAGAAAGTCACACATTTTAATAGAAGAAAAAACTGGACCTGAGGTCTTTGTAATTTATAGTGGTGGAGCCCCTAATATCAGGCAGGAATTCACCAACATGTGTGGAGGATGTGTGTGCAAAAGAAAGGTTTCATTCTGTGCCTCAAAGACGACTCTGTCCAATGACACTGGAGATAGACAAGATAAAAATTCTGTTATATACAAATGTAAATTTCAGTTGTTTGCTTTCAGCAAACAAATTAAAATTTCCAGGTAGTGGACAGATGTCTGAACTAGTTGGCATTTTGGTTTGCAGCTTTTGAAAGTCATTCTCCATGGCCAGGTTGAAAACAATGCTATTTAATCAACTAGGTCATTGAGAGACAGTAGAGAGGGGAGAGACTGGAGGAGAGAGGGTGGGGAGGGAGGGTGGCAGAGAGGGAAAAAGTGAAGGAGAGAGGGGGAAAAGTAGGGAGAGAGGGAAGGAGGGAGGATCAGAGAATTCCTCTATCTAGAAATAAGATTTTTTTCTCAATCCTCTCTAATAATGATCTATAATTCTAAACTTTTTCTTGGTATCCAAAATACTGTTAAGCAAATGGGAAGATTTCTGAGTTCAGAGATGAATAGTGTGGGGCATGGTGATACTGTTTTTCGCCTATTTCTTTGACAAAAGTTTTAATGGAAAAAATCATGGGAAAACAACAACCATGTATAAGAAAGATAAGATGGGACTACAGTAGCTAGGAGCATGAAAAGTTACAAGTGTTTCTGGAGATGAATTTAGAGACAACCAAACTCCTGTCTCCAGGACCTCATAAGAACAATAACAGTAATAACACCAAGACTAACATGGACAGCTCTTGAGTACTTTATACAAACCCTGAATAAAATATTGTCATTGACTTAGTTTTTAAGGCAAGGAATTTTAGGTTAAGAGAGCTAAACAGCAATAGTACACAGGAAATGGAAATCTGTCTCCAAAGCTCACAGTCTATTCCAACTCTCTTAATAATGAACCCATATGTGTAACTCTAATCTACCTCAGCGATTCCATGCCACAGCAAGCAGTAATTTCCCTTACTTATTTCAAATGATACTTTTTATTCCCGTTTCTCACCTTACTGAATTGAAGTCACTATGTCCAAATACTTTTAAAGTTATAATAGTTGTGAATAACCTTCTCTGTTTTCAATTTAAATAAACACATTCCTAGTATTTTTCCTTCAAAGTTCATTTATGGAAGAATAACTTTCCTGTTACTATTTTTAAGAATTATATGAATTCATGATTTTTTTATGAATTAAAAGTCCAGTAAACTATTCATTTTATTGACTATCCCCCTATGTGAATATTGTGGACTATTTCACTAGATTTATCAATATGAATGGGTCTAGGTCCCGAGATACCTGCTGGACTTTATGATTGGTTGTGATTTTAATATAATATTTCTTCTTTTTCTTTTTATGTATGTGTAGGAATGTACTGTCTGCATGCAGGTCTGTGCACCCGTGTCATGCAATGCCGCGGAGGTCAGAAGAGGGTCTCGGATTCCCCTGGAACTGGAGTTCTCCTGGAATTGGAGTTTCAGACGGTTCTTGGCCGCCATGTGGGTGCTGGGGATCGAACCCGGGTCCTCTGTAAGAGCGGTCGGCGCTCCTAACCGCTAGGCCATCTCTCCAGCCCAATATAATATTTATTCTTACTTGCTAAAATTTGACTTATGTTTCATACTTTATTCACAAAATTAGTTTGCTCTTACTAATTATTTATTATCTTACAAGGCTGTGTTCTCAGAAATATGCTAGCCCCAGGGCTGGGGAGATGGCTCACTTAATAAAGTGTTTGCATGTAAACATGAGCCTAGAGTTCGAATCCCCAGAATCCATATAATTGTTGAATGGTTACGGCAGCCCATTTATAACTTCATTCCTCAGGAGGCAGAGATAGAGGACTCCCAAGTCTTCCAGAACCAGAAAGCTTTATGTTTAACTGAGAGGCCCCGCCTCAATAAATTAGGTGAAGAATAATTGAGGAGGAGTTCCAATATCAACTCCAGGTCTCCAGATGCGTGTATAAACATGTAGATGAGCACACACAAATGCGCATACACCCAGATGTACATAGATGTCATACTCAAAAATGTGCAAAAGGCTTAAGCTTCAAGCTATATCTACAGCAAGTTTATGTTTCTACTTTCTCAAGTTCTAAGATTTATGAGAAGTAATAACTCTTCCTTAAAAGTACATTAAAACAAATATCAACTTGCTAAGTAATTTAGGAATGTAAAGTTATATTTCTTTTTACCAGTATGTGACCTTACTATTAAAATGTGAAAGCCTAAGTATGTTCTGGAATTAACCTATATTTTATTTTCAGACTTTGTAATGTTGGTATATGTACGAAGTGTTTATATGCATATTTTGGAGGAATATAAAATTAAAGGGAACAAAAAAAGACTTGCTCAAAAAACTGACCAAAACAGTAAACTTCTGCATTGAAAGAGTTTTTAAAAAGACTAGGAAAAGATGCAAGACAGGACTTAACATGTATGGCAGAATGCATGCATTGGGGGGTTATGGATGGGAGAACGGGTATGAATTTCATTAAGAAATGTTATATGAAATGCACAAAACTCAATAAAATTTAAGGGGAAAGAATAAGGCTTATAAAATAAATTGAAATATTTAAAAATTTTTGTTTTCATATACTTTGCATAAATAATATCGATTATTTTGTTCATTAGATTAAAAATGAAGTCAGTGAAGTTGCCTAGTTTTAGGATGTAGTTTAAATTAATTAATTCTTTTGTTTTTTGTTTTTTTTTTTTTTTTGGTCTTTTCGAGACAGGGTCTCCCTGTAGCCCCAGCTATCCTGGAACTCACTCTGTAGACCAGACTGGCCTTGAACTCACAAAGATCCGCCTGCCTCTGCCTCCCAAGTGCTAGGAATAAAGGTGTGCACCACCACACCTGGCAAATTAATTTTTAATATTGATGATTTATACTGTGCTGGTTTAACTGAGAAATGTTCCCCATAGGCACACTTGAACCTCAGTTTGTGGTTCTGTTTGGGGAGATTACGAAATCTTTAGGACATGGAGCATTGTGGGAAGAAATCTTTCACTGGGATTGGGCCTTGAGAGTTTACAGTCCTGCCCCATCTCCAGTTCACTGCTTCCTGTTTGTTGCTGAAGATGTGATCTCTTTGCTTCCTTGTCCACACCTCTCCAACCATTATGGACCCTCCCTCTGGAGCCTTAAGCCAAAATAAACTTTTTCTTCTATAAATTGGTTTTGGTCAAGGTATTTGCCACAGCAAAAAAAAAGCACTAAATATATTATTTTTCCAGAAAATATATATTTAGTTGGATCTTTACAGTGTGGACTAGAATATGACATCACCTAGTTTTCAATTGCTTTTGTTTCTGTTATTTTCTCATACTCTTGTCTGATTATAATGCTTTTTTTTCTTCATTTCATTACTATTTTTCAGTCCTTGCCTAGAGCTTTTTGAGATTATATTAATTTTATATACCTTTGTTTATATTATTTTATGAATTAAATTTTACAGGGTTTTGAAAAATCGAAAGGGAAATCATATTGTCCATTTAGAGTGATATTTATTTATTTATTTATTTATTTATTTATTTATTTATTTATTTTGGTCTTTCTGAGACAGGGTCTCCCTATAGCCCCAGCTGTCCTGGAACTTGCCATGTAGACCAGGCTGGACTTGAACTCACAGAGATCTGCATTCCTCTGCTTCCCAAGTACTGGGATTAAAGGCTTACCTTTAATCCCATGCCTGGCTAGAGTATGACTTTTTAATGTGCATATTACTTCAATTAATGGTAGTATCAAATTATCTTGTTTATGTTTTTTTCTTTTTATTGAATTTTTATGACTTTCATACAATATAATTTGATATTTAGATCCCCTCCCATATCTGTACCTCCTTCCATTATAACCTACCTCCATTATAACCTACCTAAATATAATTTATCTTTTATCTATTATCTATATATCTATATATATTTATCATATTATATATGTTAGTCCTCCTCACATCTTCTTCAGTGTGGGTACATCCCCTGGGCTCACCAAGAGTCCCATTCCAGTAAGACTCTGTTTTTCTCCCTCCTAGCAGCAATCAATTGCCAAATTTCCTTAGGTTGGGTTGGGGTTTCTTCCCTACTTCACGATGTCTATGCTGGGATTTTGTTTGTGTGGTTTCTGCTTGCATAGAAAATGTGCATGCTGTCATCATGACTCTGAGTTCATGTAAATAACTGGCCAGCTGTTTGGAAGACTGTCTCCTTGTGGTCATTTACCCCTTTTGGCTGCTCTCTAATTCGTTTTCTGCCCCTCTTGCCGAGTGTCCCGACCTTGGGAAGTATGAAGTTGGTTGTCCCTTCCTGATAGTCCTCCTTTTTGGGCCTCTGGTTCTCAGCACATTGGACAACTGTTGTTTTTGTGTTAATTACACTATCTGGTGCATAGGAAACTTCTCTGGTGGGAGTTGAGAAACGCATTCATCCTATGAGTAGAGGATGCTTTGAAGATGTGTCACTGAGGGTTAAGTGTCTCACAGACATTCTCTGAATTTCATGACTTCTGGTACTCGGTAATACTCCTCCATCTTTTTTTTTTTTTTTTTTTTTTTTTTTGTTCTAGACAGCGTCTCCCCATAGCTCCGGCTGTCCTGGAATTCGCTATGTAGACCAGGCTGGCTTGAACTGACAAAGATCCACCTGCCTCTGCCTCCCAAGTGCTAGGATTAAAGGCGTGCGCCACCACGCCGGGCAATACTCTCCATCTTTTATAAAAAAAAGAATCTTCTTTGATGAGGGTGAAGGGTACACTTATTTATAAATATAAGGATGCATATTTAAAATACAGTGAGAAAGTACATTGGTCCAGATATATGGCAAAAGTCGCTTTTTCTCTAAGTGCCATAACATCTCCAGCTATGTGCATTTGGCTATTTATAGTAGCACTACATATGAGTTCTCTTCTTTGAGTGGGTCTTAATTGCAATTGGACAGATGTTGATTACCCCCAAGATGAAAGTGCCACTACTGTACCAATAATGATATTTTCTGGGCCAGATATTGTTTGTTAGGCTTTACAGCTAGGTGGGACCATTACGATTGCTTTCCCCTCCCCTCTTGGCAGCTTTTACAGTATCCTCTGATACCATGAGAACCAGTCTTCAAGGAGGAGGTTTGCAGGTCAGTTCCAGCTCAATTTCCCCAAGTCCTGTGACTTGCTTGTGCCCTATCTTCAGCAAATGGAGACAATCAAGGGCTGTGGCAATAGTCTGTGTTCTTTTGGAGTCTCTTGGTCTATGCTGACCAAAAACTCAAAAGGAAGGCTTCTTTTACCTGACACTGTTCAAATTGTCTTTTTACAGTCATTGACAAATTGTTCTTTTGTGTGTTGAGAAAATGACTCTGAGTGTCTAGATATGAATTTTGTTTCTCATTACTTCTTGGCTTTTGACTTGGTGTATTTTTTTTAATTTTTTTTATTAATTTTATTTATTTCTGTATGTGTATGAATGTACTGTCTGCATGCAAGTCTGTGCACCCGTGTCGTGCAACGCCGCGGAGTTCAGAAGAGGGTCTCGGATTCCCCTGGAACTGGAATTCTCCTGGAATTGGAGCTTCAGACGGTTCTCAGCCGCCATGTGGGTGCTGGGGATCGAACCCGGGTCCTCTGTAAGAGCGGTCGGCGCTCTTAACCGCTAGGCCATCTCTCCAGCCCCCGACTTGGTGTATTTTTAATGATATATCATTTGGAGCATTATGGTTTGTGATGTTTATAACATTACTATACAAAGGCACTGTTCAAAAGTGAATGTTTTAGGTTTTATTTGTCTTTAATATTTGCCATGAATTCTTCTTTGAATTCCCATTTGTTGCTCCTTTTTCTGTTGCATTTGTCTTCTAAATATTTGCGCATCTTTTCCTTCACATTTCTTCAATGACAGCTTTTTTTATTGGAACCCTGCTGTTTTGGTGGGTTTTAGTCCAATGCCATTGTACATTACTTGGCTTGCCTTATGCTTGTCTTCTTGTGAATTTAAATTTATCGTGCAATGACTTGTGGATTTGGACCACTCATCTTCATATTTTACTTGACAAACACCCCCTGGTTATCAATGCCACTCCAAGTCGGAGATGAGCCTCAGTGGGAAGACCGGGAACAGGGATGCATTACGGAAATAACAGCTTACTATCAAGTAGTTGGTGCATGAGCATTCCTCCAAGTAGCTTTGGGGAACTCCTGAACTTTGACCCCCACATAGCAATATGGTCAGAATTACACCCCAGGGAGTGTTAACAGGCAAACAATAACAATTTTTCAGGTGTGATTTCTACTCTGTGGGCACATTACTGGGTTCATCCTCTTAATGATCCTTCCTGGTACGCTGGTACTTTGAATTTGGATAACACATAAAATTTATGTGTCCAAGGGAGATGTGTTTTCAAAGCCAGATTGTCCCACTAAGCAGTTAGTAGAATCAGAGTTTTGCCTTGGGTTTTTATTTTAAATCCACTTAACTCCACTGTAAAAGAATTGCTGTTTTCAGAATTTTGGTTTTCACACTCAATTAATTCTATGAAATAAAGCAAGCCCAAGTGCTCACACTGTAATATCACACACGAAGGATCACTTTCAAATTTAATCATTTCTACTACTGAGAGCTGGGAAATAGATTAAGCACCAAGCTTACCAGAGCTGCTACAACCACACCGAGATTGTGGGTTTCAGGAAATAAATCACACTGGAGTAAGCCGGTTAAATGAATGGCAGATTGGTTGTCATTGCTCTGTATCTTAGAGCTTCCAGTGACTTGAATCCACACATCCCAATTCGTCACAGATCCAATTCCAGGAAACATTTGTAAAGCTCATCTGCTTGGTTCTAGACATCCTTCATTCTAAAGTACCTGCATCACATAAGACTAAGGAAAGTGTATCTATTTTTTTAATGGACTTTACAGAACTTTTTTTGTTGTAATTTTATTTTATTTTACTTTTTTATGTGTATGAGTGTACTGTCTGCATGTAGGTTGGTGCACCCATGTCATACAAGGCCACGGAGGTCAGAAGAGGGCGTCGGATTCCCCTGGAACTGGAGTTAAAGACGGTCCGTAGCTGCCATGTGGGTGCTGGGAATCAAACTCGGGTCCTCTGCAAGAGCAGTCGATGCTCTTAACCGCTGAGCCATCTCTCCAGCCCGGAAAGTGTATCTATTCAAGTGGACACTTAATGGGTTTCTATTTAAATGTTTCATTCTTTAGTGTCCTATGACCATACTTAAGTCTAAAATTTTTGCTTATTAAGCAAACCAAAAATATCCTTGAATCTTCCAAAATTCAGACTCCAATAGCTTGGCTTCAGAAGTTTTCAGACAACAGCTCACATGTTCTTTTCTGTCTGTTGGCCTTTGGCCATTTACCTATCTCTTCTCATCAATGAAAACTGAAGTCTATTAAAAATCAAGGAAACAGATATATGCTATTGGGATAAATAATTGAATCTCCTTTTCTCTCCCCTGCCTGACTGTCTGCATAGGGAGGAATTTAGTTGATTGAATGTGATCATGATAGAATGGTACCATAGATACTTATTGCTAGATGTATGTTTCTTCTCACTGTATATAGATTAAGTAAAAGTGACCAGATGTGAGTGCATACATTTTTATCATCATGCATACCATAATATATGGAGGAATACAGATATGGATAAAAAAGAGAAAATATTCCAGGGGGAAACCAGTATGTGCTGGATGTCATAGAAGGAGGGGCCATGGAAAATATTAAATTCTGATGTGAAGAGAGCAGAAAATAAGGAACAGAAAGCAGTGCCATCTACTTACCCATTAGTTCATGGAGTAAATAGAAGCACCATGGAACTGTTGTGCAACTGAACACCAATTTGATCTTCATTGCTCTTCTTACACCTCACTCTGCTGATACAGATTTGCTTGCTTTACTGGACTAAAGGGACAGCCCTTTAGTGCTGATTTGATTATATGACTTCCACTGCTACCATGGACTTTGCCTTTCTTGTTGCAATTTGCTTCAGATACTTGGTTTAATAAGGTTTATTGAGTGTATCATTCTGACGCTGCAGAGACCTGTGACTGGTGTTCCATAATCTTTGGCTTAGTATTAATGTCTACAATAATAGACGTGATCTGAGTTATAAAGAAACTCATTGACTTTATGACTTTTTCCCCCAGAGTATTTTTTTATTTTTTTATTTTTTTTTTTTTTTATTTTTGTATGTGTATGAATGTACTGTCTGCATGCAGGTCTGTGCACCCGTGTCGTGCAATGCCGCGGAGGTCAGAAGAGGGTCTCGGATTCCCCTGGAACTGGAGTTCTCCTGGAATTGGAGTTACAGACGGTTCTTAGCCGCCATGTGGGTGCTGGGGATCGAACCCGGGTCCTCTGCAAGAGCGTCGGTGCTCTTAACCGCTAGGCTATCTCTCCAGCCCCCAGAGTATTTTTTTAAATATCAGTTCTTTTTAAATTTTATTTTTTATGTATATGAATGTACTGTCTGCATGTAGGATGGTACACCCATGTCATGCAGTGCTGCAGAGGTCAGAAGAGGGTGTCAGATTCCCCCTGGAACTGGAGTTAAAGACCGTTCTCAGCCACCATGTGAGTGCTGGGAATAGAACCCGGGTCCTCTGCAAGAGCAGTCGGTGCTCTTAACTGCTAGGCCATCTCTCCAGCACCCCCCCCAGAGTATTTTTTTAATATGTGACTAAGCACAGGATACCTAATGTAGTCACAAAAGCAAGTGGCTTAATTGATTCAAACCCATAACTTTAACTGTCCATTTCCTGTGAGAGTAAGATTCTCATTACACACCATTTTTTTTTTACCTATATAATTACTTTTACATATTAGTTTTTTTTCTCACATTTGGTTATTTCACAAAAACAAAGACTGTATCTATGAATGTACCAGGAAAAAAAGGCAAGCAGACTGTCTAGGTATTAATGTGTACACACAATGAATAGGGAATCAGAGGACAAGGGTTGCCCTGTAATTCCCTTCTCATGCAACAGAAAACCGATTCACTTAATTGCTTCTGCTTAAGGGCAATGTCATATTGTATGGCTTACTGTTTTATACTGATGGGAGAATATTAAGTTACTAATGGCACAAGTCAATAAAAAAATTCATAGGCCATGAACTAGCGCGTTATGGAAGGAACAAAATTGGCAAGTGATAGCATTAATTTATGAAATTTCACGTTTCAGACACTTGGCTCTTTTCAGAGATGACTTTATGTCTTCTGTACAGCCCATCCGTGCCATGTAAATCAGTAGAGTTATACCACATTATCAACTAGAATGTTCTTAACTCTGAGTTCCTCTTGCACAAAGCAGTTATCCAGCCTCTGAGCATTTCTGCACATCACCATCAAATTGCTTTAGATTTGCAGTGTCACACTGCCCTTTTAGCATTAACTAACATAAAGGTTCTTGTGTCAGATAAAAATTGCAGAACACAATCCAGGTGATGAATTAGAAGCATAATTATCTATATTTCATGGTAGAAATAACTAATGTTTCAAATCAAATTCTTCACTTAATAAAAATCAGGAGAACTTGTTTAGAGAAGTATTTTTCCAGACTGGAGAATGGATCCCTATGGAAGTAGCTTGGAGGTACTTTATTCTTTTGAATAATCTTCGCAGCTAAGGCAATATCACAAGAGAGTCAGCATGCAGAAGACAGTGGGTCTGAGAATGCTGGCACACGCATTTTCACTAGCGATTTTTAAGTGGGCATTTGAAGCAATAATGAGATAATGAAAGAAATGCGGGGGGGGGGTGTGGTTGCAGCAATTGACAACATTCTCCAAAGCTGTGAAACTAAATGAAAGACAGAAAACAGAAAAGGTGCTGAAATTGTCCTTACTTTGGATAGTTACCTAACATCATTCTTTTCTTTTTTCTTTTATCTGTATTAGTTTCCTAGGGTTGATATAACAAAGAACCATAAGCAGTGTCTTACAACAACAGATAGATATTCACTCACAGTTTTGTAATCTGCAAGTCTTCAGTCAAGATACCACAGGGCCATATTCCCTTTGGAATCCTTAGAGGTAGCTGCCTCCTTGCCTCTTCCAAAGCCTGGGGATCCCAGGCATTCCTGGCCTTGTTTAGGGATTGCTCCACCCTCTGTCTCCACTGTCACTTGGGACCGCCCCCCTGTCACCCCAGCTTCTTCTCTTCTTTGTATGTCTGTGTCCCAAACACTTTTTTACTGATATCAGTTATTTTAGATGAAACCCACCCTGCTCTTTGATGACTTTACCTTAATTTAATAAGTATTTTTGCAACAGGCTTACTTCCAACTGAGGTTACAGATTGAACATATCTTTTGGGAGGACACAGTTCAAACACAAACAGTATCATTTGAAGTTGTGTATGATTATAAAACTTTCCTAAAGCAATGTTCCATATGCATATATTTAACAAGAGAATTTAGCAAATCAATATAGCTGAGTTATCCCTTATTTGGCTTTCTGATTTGTTGATGCCTATGTGTTAAGTCTTTTTGCACAAGACCCATATATGACACTTCCAATCAGTCTGGCCTTGCTTATCTGGGCTCACAGGTGCTCAACCAACTAGGAGGCCTTTGGTTAGTCTTGGTAGGTTTTAATTGTGAAACTATTTCTTAGCCACTATCCAACTATTAACACTCTCTTGAAATGTGTACTTTCTATACCATGGAACCATTTCACACATGTAGACAGGACGGAGTGGAAGAGAACACTGGGGACATTTGCATTGTGCAGACATTCAGATGGGGATAAAGCTCCATCCCAGTTCTTAAGTGGCTCTGAGAAGAGTATTACCTGTAAACTAAAGGGTCTTATAGTTAATATCCAATGAAATTGCAAAGATTGCTTGTGACCAAGCACCTACCTTGGCATATTTAATGGAATAGAACATTTGGATGAAGTGTTGTACTAAACCAAAGCCACCTCAGATTTCATTAAATTTTTTTCATTTGAAAATAAAACACTTGTGTGGGATAGAAACAACAAAAATGTCACAAAGAATAACATTTAGTATAAGTAGCAAGAATCATATTTAGTTATAATTATAGGTTGTAGTTATCAATGTCCAATGATTAACAAAAATAAGTTCAGATCAAAATAGAATTCAAGAAACGTTGTATTTGCTCTCTGTGTGACAGAGGCTTTGAAGAGACAACATAACACAGATATAGGTAATATATGAGAAAAGTAACACAACTTACCCCACCGACTTTCTCAAAGTGAGATCCATCTTTCTTAAAATCTGTCAGGGCACCATTGAAATACCAGGTAAACATAATGTCTAATAGCGGGTCATGTTGCACCTGGCAGGGTAAAATGATGCTTTCACCAACCGAGACATCCATGTTAGATGGTGCCAAAATCATTCTCGTTGGTTCTATTGGGGAAATAATTTATTAATAAACATTTTATGGTGATGAAAGCAATGTTTTATTTTATTTATTTTTTGTTTGTATTTGTATGAATGTATTGTTGGCACATATAAAAGTGCACCTATGTTGCACAATTCCCGTGGTGGTCAGAAGAGGGTGTCGGATCCACTGGAACTGAAGTTATGGATGGTTGTTAGCTGCCATGTGGGTGCTGAGAATTGAGCCTTTGTCCTCCTCAATAGCAATGAGTGCTTTTAACTACTGAGCCATCTCTCCAGTCCCTGAAAGCTATCTGTATAGGCAGACTATTCATCTGAGTTAGACTGCACATGCTTGTGAATAAAAAGCTGTACACATAACAGCTATGTGATCAAAAGTCTTCAAGATTGAAATTTTTGATGGAGAGTTCATCTATTTTGCTTGCTTCACAAATTTGTTTTTAAAAACTCTATGTTTATGTGTACATGTCTGCTTGTGTGGGTGGCACATGCATGTGCATGTCTGCAGAGGCCAGAAGAAGGCTTCAGACACCATGAGGCCAGAGTTAAAGTCGTTTGACGGCTGGGAACCTAACTCCAATCCTCTGATTATAGCAAGGGCTCTTAATCACTCATCATCTCTCTAGGCCACAGAAACTGAATTAGGTTAACTGAGTTAGTAGAAGATCTCAGCCTAGAAATGGAACTCACCTGCAGACAAGAGTTAATGTAATGACAAAATCACTTTTCCCTTAGTTTTATTTTATGTAATGCAGGGTAGAAATAGACAGCACTATATTCACCATCTTCCTTGAGTTGCATGCACTAGTCATCAGAATTTAAGTGAACTTAGGGCTTCCACATTTGTATAGATCTGAAAGCCATCACGCGATGCTTGGAATAGGCACCACGAAAGGAATACTGCATTAAAATTTTGGTTTATGCCTATCTTCCTCAATCCAAAGCCCACCTGCACATTTCTCATCACCATCAGATAGCTTCCATTTATTATGAATTATACTTCTCATTACCTCAATTGCCCAGTGTTTCCTGGGATTTCTTACCTGAAATTTATTTTTGGAGAATTTCATACATGAATATAATGTTTTTTGACTAAATGTACCCCCAACTCCCTTTATTCCAATTCCTTCTTGACCTCTTTTCTTTTTTTTTTTTATTAATTTTATTTAGTTCTGTATGTGTGTGAATGTACTGCCTGCATGCAAGTCTGTGCACCCGTGTCGTGCAATGCCGCGGAGGTCAGAAGAGGGTCTCGGATTCCCCTGGAGCTGGAGTTCTCCTGGAATTGGAGTTTCAGACGGTTCTCAGCCGCCATGTGGGTGCTGGGGATCGAACCCGGGTCCTCTGTAAGAGCGGTCGGCGCTCTTAACCGCTAGGCCATCTCTCCAGCCCCCCTTCTTGACCTCTTATCATCATTTTCTCCTTCTAACTTCATGGACACTGTTTGAAACCATCCAGTCCATGTAGCACTGCCAGTGTGTGCACAGGTGTTTATATTTTCCTATAATAATAAGTCACACAGTATATCCATAGGTAAAGCAATCTTTAAGGAAATCACGTACCTGTAACAACCAAGTGTGTTGTGCCATTTGCTTTCCCAAACTGGTTTTCTGCTGTGCATGTGTAGGTTCCCCCATCAGCTTTAGTCACATTCATGATTTTAAGTCCTCCATCGTTTAAAAAAGAAATTCTAAGAAATCAGAACAAAAGACGTGCAATAGTGAGTTTTCACAAATTAACTGTGCTTATTTTTCATAATATGCTGTTGTAAACTAGTAATTTATGGTATGATCATCAGCACTTAGTCTTTGTGAATTAAGAAAATTTAAAGAAATTTAGAAAGAGAGAGAGAGAGAGAGAGAGAGAGAGAGAGAGAGAGAGACAGGGGATGGGCATATTTGTGAAAAGTGGAAATTCTCTGCAGTGACCACTTAGTGAAGCATTTATAAAAGAGTTGATTTGCACTAGGAATGAAGAATGTGACATAGTGACTCCTCTTCTCTTTGGACCCTGTATCTTCATTGTCCAACATGTCTACTTATAATTCCATTCCCTTTCTCTGAATGTCTCAAATCATTACTATAATCTATATTACATATTTACAAGGCTTTTTACCCTTTATGGTTTATGTCTTTAACCATGTGAATCAAATATATGTAAATGGAGAATAAACTGTTAGAAAGGTCTGCAGCCTGTGTCAGCAAGGTACCGAATGAACACTATGGCCAATAAATCCTGAGGACATTATACTCAGGTGGAAATCTTAATCTATATATGCTACTATTCACATTACAAGCACATATTACACACATACACATATATTAATTATATACACAAATAATAAACAATGTCATTCATTGGTATGTATTCAGGGATTGGTTCTAGGACATCCCCCATGATTATCAAGTTTCTAATATAAAAGGCATACAACAGATGTAATCATTACACTTATACTTAATACAATGTAAGTGCTATAGAAATAACTATGTTCATTGCTGTGGGAGCTGGGTAGAATAGTTTATACATTCTCAGTACAACCTTGGTCAGAGACACTTCCATAGCTCCTTTAGAGAAAGGTGTCAGGAAAGGGAAGACAGCGCAGTCAAGGGTGTAATCATCAGTCCTTACTCTTTGTGAATTAAGAAAATTTAAAGAAATCTACAGAGAGAGAGAGAGAGAGAGAGAGAGAGAGAGAGAGAGAGAGAGAGAAAGGGAAACACACGCACCTGTAACAACCAAGTGTTGTGCCATTTTGGCTGATAATCCTTTCAATAAAAAGTTGGGATCAGGTCAGTTCAAGTTCCATTGATCCAAGACCTGTGTCCAAAGTATGTCTTATCTTCAGCAATAGGGTCTTAGCTTAGAACTCTGGGAGGCAATCAAGGGCTGTGTGAATAGCCTGTGTAATTTTGGGAGTCTCTTGGACTACCCTGGCCAATAACTCAAGGGGACGTTTCTCCTGTCTGGCACTGTTTCTTATTCTATAGTCCTTAGAAAATGCAATTTCTTACTAAATGTGGATCCTTATATTTATAGGCAGGCATCCAGTCACCACTTCTCAAGGAAGATTCTTTTGCAACAAACAGAGACCATTACATTGTTCCACAACTGGTCAAACACAGAGATCAAGTATCTGTGAAATGCCCAACCCTAACTTGACCAGGCCTTAACATAAATGACAAAATGCATGAAATCTAGTGGGAGGAGTACAGAAGAGTGCTGGCAGGGAAAGGATATAAAGAGGACTAAGAAGCTGTGTATGAAATAAAAAAAATTCAATAAAAATACATTTAAAAATACATATTGGCTGGGCGTGGTGGCACACGCCTTTAATCCTAGCCCTAGGGAGGCAGAAGCAGGCAGATCTTTGTGAGTTCAAGGCCAGCCTGGCCTACAGAGTGAGTTCCAGGACAGCTGGGGCTACAGGGAGACCCTGTCTCGAAAAGACCCCCCCCCAAAAAAAAATCTACGTATTGATAAAAGTTCTAGAAAAAACTTTTTGATCTGAGCACCCAAGAAATTTAACATTTAATCCCTAACACTGCTCCACTAAATTTCAAACAAAAAGAAAATAGATGTGCTGTCTATTTCTAATATGTAATGGCAAGAAACTGGTCAAGGGTATCCAAGGCTCATGAAGACATTTAGATTAAGAGGCAAATGGAGCTACTGAGCCCTGGGGTGGGGTTAGAAGAAGCTCAAGGAAACAGGAATTTAGTACCTTGGAAATTAGTCTTTGAACAGAGCAAAAATCCCTTTTATTGTTTGGATATGGGTTGAGCTTAAGTTCAGAGCTTCTGATTGTGTTACCAAGAAACAGAGCTGGTTACTTTTCATTATCCTCTCATTGTAAGAATTTGCATATTTCTACCATCAATATAGAGTATACTCTGAGAGCAAAAATCCTTTGTCCTTACCTAGTATGTGCTGGAGCCAGGATTTAAACCCCAGTACTATAATAGTATTAATAAAAGAAACAAAACAAATAAAATATCCTATACTGTATTATGTTTAATAACTTTAATTGAGCAAGTCTCTCTTCATGACCACTTTGAAATGAGGGACGATTTAAGAGGCAAAGGCCGAAAGTCTTAGGAATTACATAAAGATTCCAAAACAAACATATTGATTCTCAAAGAATGCAAACTCTGTGTATATCATAAAATATTAAGCTAATTGGATATTTTCTTTCTAAATTGGTTCTTCCAGTAAGTTCTAAGGGGCCCACAGGGCATTTCACACAACATAAAAATAAACAATATTCAGTAAGTGGTTGGAGTAATTGTTTCTCAACAGAAATCCTTCAATAACCCATGCTTTCCCACAGAGACTTGAAGTGAAAATTTTATACCACTTCACTATAAATGAAATTGCTTTCTAAGCTTTCTGGGAGCAGGAACATTTTTTTCTGTACTCAGATATTACTGAAAATGCAGATGACAATGAGGAACTCTGGTTTTGTCATAAAAAGTTAAGATTTACGAGATTAACATTCAGTCATGTGTTACTCCAGCTTGCTTTAGGAAATATGCAACCTAAATCATTGTGGTATTTCAACTTCTTGATTGGCTTGAGAATAAACTTTTATATGGATATTTATTGCCCTTTCCTTAATCATTTCATATAGCTTAGTTTGGGATAGGCTAACATAATTGCTATAAGCTGCTCTAATGGTCCATACTGTAATTCAGCGATGGCATTGAATTTATGACTTTTATTTTTTAATTTTTTTTTTAAAATTTTTTATTTATTTATTTATTTTTGTATGTGTATGAATGTACTGTCTGCATGCAGGTCTGTGCACCCGTGTCGTGCAATGCCGCGGAGGTCAGAAGAGGGTCTCGGATTCCCCTGGAACTGGAGTTCTCCTGGAATTGGAGTTACAGACGGTTCTTAGCCGCCATGTGGGTGCTGGGGATCGAACCCGGGTCCTCTGCAAGAGCGTCGGTGCTCTTAACCGCTAGGCTATCTCTCCAGCCCGAATTTATGACTTTTAAAAAATCTTGTTTGCTCAGAAAGTATACTGTTGTCTAGGCAACATTGACCTGTACTTTATGATGACATTTAAAGTTCCATAACAGAATAGTATGTTTTAGAATAGGAAAAATGTAAAATATTCTGCACACAAAATAGGATTTCTGAAAATCTCATTCTTCCTTTGTCTGTTTTCTAAATAGTACGGTAATTTATTCAACTTGAATTTTAACAAACAGCCTGCAAGTGAACACTGTCTCAGGAAGCACATCTCAGTAGAGATTAGATCAGATGAGATCCTCATGATTAAATTTCTGTGTAGAAAATAACAAGGCTATTTTGGATGGTACTTTCTGTGCAAATATTCCACGAGATGGATGCTTACAATTAGCTGTAGGAGAAATGTATTCACAAGGCATACATTGCAGAATAAATAATGACAGTTAAGGAAAGCAAATATATATTGATGAAAATACATGAGAAAATAAATGTCAAAGAGAGAAGCAATATGTTTTCTCATTTACAACTGATCTAGCCCACACATACTTGGTAAAGTAACTACTCCCTTCTTCTTGATCTCAGACTGTCTAAAGATGGTATCTAGAAATGCAATATTGGAGTTTTCATCCTTCTAGTTATACCACTCTGGCCTTTCATCTTATAAATCTAACAATGCTAGTTTAGCCATTTATTAGACTGAAAAATCTTTCAGGAAATGAAGAAGAATGGGAAGGACTCATTAGTTAACTATCTTTGAGTGAAATAGGGTTGGTAGTAAGTAGCTTTGTTATTTTGCATGATACACATATTCCATGCAGCAGACACCTCAGACCCTATTAGATAGATATTAGAACTTGTCTCTTCTTCATATCTTAAAAAAATGGGTACTTTACATTGTTTGGTGTTTATAATGAGAGGATTGTCAATGTAGGAACATTTCATCTATTTTTATTAAATCTTTCCAAACACATATTAGCATGAAACATATATTTGAAGCTCAGTTATTTCTGTTGACAGGGACTCAATAGTTTCCTTCTAAAATGAACTCAAGCCTATAGAACTAAGGTAGCCCAAAGAGATTCCAGTTTAAATAAGACAACTGTTTCTTCAAGTAATATAGGATGCTCAGGCAAGAAGTGGTTTGTATCCTTATACAAGGGATGACTGAAAAGATTAGAAATATTCAGGCATATGAAAAAATAATAAAATATGCAAATAAAACATAAAATTATCTGATGACTTATCTCCATACTCTAAATATTATTCTGGGCTTCAGAGATGAGTTCAATTAAAGTAAAAATCAAATTGTCAAATTTATTATTCAGTACAGATAAAACTGATGTAAAACTGCCTAGGTGAGCAAGGATGGTTTACTGATCTTTCATGGCAGAATTACATGACAATCTCCTAGCACATTTGAATAAACACAGAGTATCGCTGTAACGGCAAGCCCCTCATTGCATGATGAATTCTAATGGGATATAGGCACTTTATGTCCAGGAAGATATAAAGTGAATGTAAAGGAGGAGGGACCTGAATTCCAAAGTTAGGGTCTTCCACCAAACCTCAGGAGTCATGGTCCTATAGGAAAGGCTTGGAGAACTGTGGTTCAAACGGGTGTTTTCTTCATAGAGAATAGATGCCCTGGAATGGAAGTTAAGTCCCACAATCACTCTGATGTAAAGCACTTCTGTTGTAGGTAAAAGGGCAGTTACCAACATTAAGTAGTTGGGGGATAGAGGGATGGCTCAGCACTTAAGAGCACCCACTGCTCTTCAAGAGAACATGGGTTCAGTTCCTAGCACCTACATGATGGCTAACAACTGTTAGTAACTCCAGTTTCAGGGAATCCACTGCCCTCTTCTGACCTTCCCAGGCATTGCACAACAGGGGAGCACTTGCATGCAGGAAAATGCTTATACACATAAAATGAAAATAAATAAAAAATTTAAAAATATCAGTAGTTGCTGGGCCTCGAGATTATTCAGGCATTGGCAATTTATACTTATATTTGAAGCTAGCATTGATCTTTCTTTGGGGAATTCCATTTCATTATTTTATACAGTCTTGATAGGACAATGAATCATGGTACGTAGTCTTAGCTGAGGGATAGATATGGAAAATAAGTTGCATTTTCAAAATTCTGCTGTGGACCTGTTGCTTTGGGGCTTCCTTAAAGCATGCACTGAGATTAGGTTTGGAAATGGGTTGTGAGGAGTTGCATGTCTAACAACATTCCAGGTGTACTGCTGATGAATTATAGGGGAAAGAGAGAAATAGTATTTGAAACTCTACATATTGAACTCTCCCTCTTCGAAACGGGATTTGTGTCAAAAAGACAGATGTGATTAATTCAGTTATCACAGCACTGGTCCTGACAAGACAGAACAATGCCTGCTGCCAAAATACCTGAACCCCATGCAGTTTGCTTATTATTCCTAAATTTGGCTTGTGGCTTGCTTTGTAACTCTGTGTATCTATAAATGCATTCTCAGCTAGAGTTCCTAAATCCCCAGGGATGTAACCCACCAAAAGTTGGTATTTAGTGCACAGCTTTCCAGCAATACTTTGTTTCCTCAACCAATACAGAGGTTGGACACAGTTTTCATATGTTAGAGGATGAAGCTTAATCATATATTACTCAAGAATGGTCCAAGTATTACCTGTCCTACTGTTGGGTTCTCCCTAGATAGATACATTCTGCCCTGATTTCCAATTGCAAGGTCATCATTTTCATACATATTATCAACATTTAAGTGGTTCATTTATAATTTTTTTTATTAATTTCTAAGTCAGAAAGCTCTTTGAACACTTAAAATGTTTTAAGGCACCTCCGTGTAGAGCAGAAATATGTGTACACATAAAGCAATAACAATTTTGATACAACCGAGGATAGTTCAAGTCTTCTGAGACATTATGGGCATCAAGTCGGGAAGCACTTCTAGTATTCAACTTATACCATCAACAAATATACTTAGAAACCCTGTGTTTCAGACACAGTGATAGACTCGTTCTCTCTTCTATGACTTTGTGCACTTGATGACTGATACCTTGAAATTATTAATATTGTATAATTCAAGCTCACCATTTTCTCACAGGAAAGCTGGCTCCAATCTGTTTTCTAGGACCATTCCCAATAACAACAACCAGAATTTTCAAGAATGGATTCCCCTTGGTTATTATGTTTCTAAAGAATGAAATGTTTAAATTGCTTAAAATTTGACACTGTATAATAACCCAGTGTCTTGATGCCTGATCGCATATTTGAACTACTTTTTATTTCAAGATTCTTTTAAAAATATTTTATCTATTATTTTTATTTTATGTATATGAATATATTTCTTGCAATTAGGTAGTTGTGCCCATGTCATGCAATGCCCATGAATGTCAGAAGAGGGTGTCGGGTCCCTTGGACCCGGAGTTATGGATGTTTGTTAGCCACCATATGGGTGCTGGGAATTGAACTCAGTTCTTCTGCAAAATTAGTCTGTGCTCTTAACCGCTGAGCCTTCTCTCCAACCCCCAAGATTCTTAAATTATGAAAGTTAAAAATATTGATGGAGGGGCTGGAGAGTTGGCCCAGTGGTTAAGAGAACTTGCTGCCTTGCAGAGGACCAGGGTTTCCTTCCCAGCACCCACGTGGAGGGTAAGAACCTTCTATAACTCCAGCTCTTGGGGATCCATTGCACTCCTCTCACCTTCACAGGCACTGCAGACTTAGGAGCACTTATATACATGCAGGCAAAATGCTCATACACATAAAAATAATTAAAAATAAATATTCATGGACAGTTAGCTAACAGTAGTGAACTACAGTTCACTTATTCCTCAAAAGTTTTGAATTATTTTTAATATTTGGCATGGCCTCTGGGAAGTGAGAAGAAAAAAGCCTCTTTGAGGCTCATTGTATTTTAAGAAGGATGTCAAGGGTTGGCACTGCATTGCACAGTGTCCTCTCCAGGAGCATTTATTGATTTATATGCATTTGCATTTCCTGGCTGAGCACAAGTTGTATTTCACTGTATCAAGCAGCTATAGCTCATCTCGCGGATACTGTAATTGTTAATTAGCAATATTTCTCTTTGTCCATGTGTTAACACAAAGCACTGTGCCAACATTCTGTACTTGAACTTAAGAATGGAGGAGTTGGTCTACAGTCTATGAATTAGCCTCAGACATCTATTCTATAGATAGTTTAAAAACTTGTGCAGTGAATCATGTTCTGTAATAAGCAATGAAGATTCCTGGATGAGCATTTACATGGTCTTAATATAATTTTTATTCCAGGAAATTAGAAATCTGACATTTTCCCCCAAATCTTCTCCTTAGTGTTCACTCTGTATGTTCTCTCTCTCTCTCTCTCTCTCTCTCTCTCTCTCTCTCTCTCTCTCTGTACCACAGCATATGTGATTGGCTGAGGGCAAATGAGTGATGAGTGTAGGAAACAGGGTTGTTCTCTCTTGCTATTTACAGCTGTTGAACTGTTAGCTTCTAGAGATTCCTCTGTCTTCACCTGATACCTCCCATAGATGTACTGGGATTACTGGAGCCTGTGATATCATATAAAGCTTTGATGTGGGTTATGTGGATGGGAACTCAAGTCATCAGGTTATCATGACCAGAGCTTTACACTGACCCACCTTCCTAGCTCCTCTGTATATACTTTTACATATAATTTCAAAAGCTTTGTGAGATACATAAGCAAATTGAATAAACCAGAAGATATAAAGTCATTAAAAACAGGATTACATATTAAAGAAATAATAAATATAGTGAGGTACAAGGTTTTGTAATTATGTAATCTAGAAAAATAAAATTTATATCAAATTTTAAATTGGTATTTTATCAGTTAAGTACACTAATAAATGCTATGCAGAAGTGAGTGCCTAAAGTACCACACTATGCTAACATTAAAGTTATTTCTTTGTTTAAAACTTGAACTTTAAAAAGTTAGAAAAGAGCATTGATAAGTATGGCAGAATGCATGAACTGGGGGTGGGGGAAAGGAAAGGGGAATGTGTCTAAATTGATGTATGAATGTCTAAAAAATGATGTATGCCATACACAAAACATCAATAAAAAAGAATGGTAATTGTGTGTGCCTCTAAGCCTGACAACATTAGTAATATCTCTAGAACCAACACAACAGAGAACCAACCCCCCACAAGTTTTTTTTTCTCCATACCTGTGCCATAGCCTGTGTATGCACACACACACACACACACATACACGCACACATGCACACACACACTAAATATAAAAATAAGTTAGAAAAGAACCTTCTCTAAAATTATAATAAAATTTTATATGTTCTACCTCAATTACAGATTTCTTTTCAAACTCGAAAAGGTTAGTGATCTTTATTTGCCTCAAAAACATCTCTAGCAATGAAATGCAGATGAAGATAGAGCTGGAAAATATGAAAGTAACTTTTACAAAGGAGAAACGGGTTCACAGATCAAGAAGTGTGGTAACTCAGAATTGATATAATAGATCGTAAATTATTAATAATTTAACATCAGAATATGGGACATGCAATTATTACCACGCAGTGTTTTTCTTATCAATGTGTAACAACACTGGCTCCTGACAACCACGCTTTTGACTGATTATGTAACCATTCGCTCATCTATTCATTCATGCCTACCTCTGTGGAAACTTTCTGAGAGGAAAATATATGGAAGCTAACACTGTTCATATTTCAAATAAGAAATCTCAAATAGAAATCTATTATGAAATCAATTTTACACATTCCTAAGAAATAGTTGCAATAAATTAACTGAAGAAGTATATTTACTTTTAAGACATGGGAAGCAATCCAAGAATAAATGAAATTAATTTTGACAAATATCTGAGTGCTTGCAATGCACCGCATGTTTCAGGGAGTATAAATATAAGAATTATATCCTGTGTTTTAGAGACTTGGAATCTAATGGTCATATTCATATTCATGTATTTCATGTACAACTACCTATAAAATATGATGATTGTGCATTGCAGTTTCCATCAGAGGTGCGCATCCATCAAGCAGGACTTGCATACTATCCACAGTTCTTTTCTCCACTTGTGCTACTTTGCCCCCATAGCTGTTGCTCTGACAACCACAGGTTATCCCCTAACCAGATATACTCCTTCGATACTCAACCCTCTCAAAATTAGAGGCAGAGTCATGTCAAACACTTGCTGTGAATGTTTGGATGTCTGTTTTTTTATTCCTTTTATTTAATCCAATGTTTATGTCCTATTCTACAAGGATCCCCATTTATGTATTTTTAACACACCTTGACTGTCATGTTTTATTACCCTTCCCTAGAATACAGGACCCTCTAGTCACACTTGCCTTCTTGATTCTTCACAACCCAATCATATTCTCATTTCAAGGTCTCTGACCTGGTTGGGTCTTTCTACTAAAGCATACGTCTCAGGTACACCGAGCAGAGATTGTCTGGGCAACTGAGGCTTTCATGAGTTTCTCATACACAGGAACTGGGGAAGATGATGGCACCATCACAGCTTTACATCACTATGTTTTAGGGTGACTTGTTCTGTAGCAATAGTTAATGGTAATAGTGGGTACAAAATAAATTATTTAAAGACGGAATGCATATTGAAATGTATGGAAGAGAAGCTGAGGCTTTGATGATGGATAAATGGATATGTTGTTCTTCAATAATCTATAAAATCTGCTGGAATATAATTGTTGATATAATGTGTACAAATGACATAACCACATGGTGAGCAGGAGAATGCTGCTTACCTTTCTGATGGTGCTTCAGAGAGGCTTCTCTTGAGCACAGCAATAAAGCCAGGCCTTTAGTAACAACTTGGAATTTTTGAAATTGAGAAGAACAAGCCAGAGGAAAGTTTGGAAGAATAAATGAAGAATGCAAGATGCTTTCTTCTTCTTCCTCTATCTTTTTAATAAATATCCCCAGAAATCTTTGAGATGGCTCAGCAATTAAAGGTTTTTGCTGCCAGGCATATGGTTTGATAACTAGGACTCACACTGTGGAAGGAGAGAACTGACTCCAGCAAGTTGTCCTCTGACCTCTACATCCACAGAGTGGTATACATCTCCCTCCCTCTAAATAAACAAATATAATAAAATAGATGGAAGGAATTGGAAATAATCAGCGATGAGGTAACCGAGACCTAGAAGGACAAACGTCATGTTCTCTGTCATAAGTGGATGCTAGTTTTGGATCTTTAGATGTGTGTCTAAAATGTGAAAATTCATAAAGGTCAGAAAAGTACTTAGGGATATAGAGCTGGGGGCTTCCTGGGAGAGGAGATAGAATGCAATGATATAAATGTGAGAGGGGAATTATGAAATAAGAAGGGTAAAATGGGGTCCAGAGTGAGTGGACAGTTTATATTAGGGAGGATAGAAAAGGCTAACAGTAAAGGCCTTTTGAAAAAGACATATGGAAACCTGCTACTGTAGAACACACACACACACACACACACACACACACACACACACACATTAAAAGAACTTAAATCAAGTTACCCTTTAATGGAGAATACCACCCCTACCAGACACCATCGAATAGCAAGTAAAAAGCCTAATGACAGGATTAGACTCCCTTTTCTGGAGTTGCTGACCTGGGGGTAGTGTCTCATAGACCCTCAAACAATACTGGCTATTGGAATAGCTTTGCTCTTAGTTACCCACCAGAACTTGAGGTAAGAGCGTGTTCCGGAAGACACTATAAATGTGAGAGCAAAAATGAACAAATCAAGCAGGTACTGCGCCAGAAGTTTCATCTCTACCAGATATCTTCCATAGTGCTAGAAGGTGCTATGTGCGCCATCAGAAGAGTGAAGTGTTTTCAGTCTTACTCAGTTATGAACACTGCGAGCTACAAAAATCACTGGCATTGCAAGATATGCCCATTTTTGCAATAATGGGGGGAAAGAGAAACTGCAGCGGGCTTAGCCATGAATGGGACATCTGTACCACCCTCTCTTCCCACATTGAAAGGTCACAGCAGAACAGGGAGCAGAAAGATTGTTTGAGTCAGAGATGGTGGATAAGGATAAAGAAAATTGAGTTGCCTGGACACAACTGGGCAGAGTCACATATGAACCCACAGTAGTTTGACAGTATGCAAAAGACCTGTGGAAGGCCAAGCCAGACAGAACTCGACATGAAGGGGAGAGTTGGGTAAAGGGCCCCAGCCCTAGCTGAGGAAGTATGGACACTCAATGGCGACTAGGAGATGGAGAATCAGTTTTCTTTAAGGGTGTGATGGTTGACCAGACACCAAGGCCATTGACCCACAACCAAGGATATTCAGGGAACATAATTCAGACTTGATAGTCTTTTAAAAATGACAGAGGATATGAAATGTGGGGGGACAGGGAAGTGGGGGTGAGCCTGAGTAGAGATGGGGGAGCAGCTCAGAAGGTGATCAGAATAGTATATGAAATTATCAGAAAATAAATAAAAATAGCCTGGCGTGGTGGTGCATGCCTTTAATCCTAGCACTTGGGAGGCAGAGGTGGACTTCTGTGAGTTCAAGGCCAGCCTGGTCTACATAGCAAGTTTCAGGACAGCTGGAGCTACAGGGAAACCCTGTCTCAAAAAGACCAAAAACAAAACAAAACAATAAAATAAATAAAAATATTATTTTCAAATGTATTCTTAGAAAACAACTGAAACTGCAGATTTACATCATAGTAGTGCAGTTTTTCTTTCTTTAACCAGTGAGCATAAGCAGAGACACAGAGCACAAACTGACACAGAGGAATCACATAGGGAGTTTGGGGTGTAAATTAGAAATGTTACAAGACCAAAAGAAGCACATATAGGTAGAAACTGTGAATAAATAGGGCATTTAAGTAGGCCATGAGTCTTAATTAATTTATCCAGTTTTGACAATGCAATGGCTTGAAAAGAATTCCAATACACTGAACATTCACAGCCATTCATCAGTTTTCCCTTACCAAAATCACAATGCTGACACAATATTTCTTAAAGTGCTCCTAACTTTCATAATCCATAAAAAGCTAATTTGAAATATGGATTTAGTAACCACATGGTCATCTGCAAAATTTACTTCTATAACTTGAGTGCCCATTTGTCAGCAATTTCTTTAAAATAATATTGCAATGGAATTTGTTTACTGAAGAATGTTTAAACAACACCAGTCTCAGTTCATTGCTCTACAAATAAAGGTCTATTTGTATTTCTTGTTTTAGCTAAGTCTTCTTCCCTTTAAGGTGTCTGAACAACCCTAAGAAAAAAGTAAAATGCTATTAACATAATATAATTTGCATTAGATCTTTTTGTTGCTTTAGTTTTTGAGATAGGGTCTCCCTGTAGCACCAGCTGGCCTGGAACTTGCTATAAAGTCCAGGCAAGTCTCCATCTACAAGTATTTGCCTGCCTCTATCTACCTCAGAGTGCTAGAATTAAAGGCATGTCCCACCGTGCCCAATCAGATATTATTTTTTCCTGATGGTCAAGTACAAGCCAGGAACCTAACAGAAATTAGTTTTTATCTTTACACTTATGATATAAGCAATAAGGTCTAGAATGTAACAGAATTAGATGAGGACAGAGCTATAAATAATTTACCTAAATACAATTTTGTTCATCCATTTCTTTCCAAGACTATGTGTCAAGAGATTGACTAAGCCTGAAAGTGAAAGATGTCTGTCTGACTCTGGTTTATAAACAATAAAACCAAGACTCAGGGGCCATGGAACTGTTCTGATATCACATGAGCAACCACAGTTTGTTCATTCTTTTCTGTGATGGCACTTCTACATGCTCAACTTAAATAGGGAGCAAATAAAACTCAAATTTAACAGCATCTGACACCATAAATAATGTGGAAAACATAATCAATAAAAATCTCTGAAAATGATGTTACAAACATGCACAGACAATCTTACACTATATTGTTAACAGGGTATTGTGTGAATGAAAATTGTGTCCTAAGCTTATGTAATTGAACACATGGTCCAAGTAAGGTTGCTGGCCCAACATGAGGTAGGCTATGGAGCATTTAGGATATGGAGGCTTGCTGAAAGAAGAAAACCATGGGCAGAAGGTGGCTTTGAGAAGTTACAGCCTTATCCCACTTGTAATTTTCTCTCTACACTTCCTGCTGGATGAAACGTGATCAGAATCTTTCTTCTCCTCATCATTATTGACTCCCATCCTAGAGCCATATGTCAAAATAAACTCTTATGTAAGTCGCTTTTGGTCACAGTATTTTAACACAGCATCAACAATTCATTAATACACAGGGAAAGAAGAAGTGTAGGTATGTGATAGTATTTGCTCATAATTATAAAGGATGGGATTTTTTTTTGATGGCTTTCTGTGAACACTATCCCAAACCAAAGTTTTAGAACACACTGACTCTTGATTGCCTGTTTTCTCTCATAAATTTTCTCCCAATTATTGGGACTATGGGAAAAAGAGGATACTGTCTCATCTCTTTTCAGCCAAGAGCATGAGAGACATAGAGGTCTGTGCTAGCTAAGGAAGCCAGGCAAAAAGAAGGCTCTCCTGTTTTATCTGAGACCTTTGCACACATAGGGTGCTCAGTATTCCCTATAAAAAGAGCCACTCTCCCTCCTTTGACATGTCTGGCTCCTGTGGTTGGTCTCTCGATCCTCTGTTAGTAGACAGCATCACATCTGTATGTGTCTCCTGCTTCTTCATGGACAGTAGACCAGTATCCAGTGTTTGCAGACTGTCCAAGTTGTCATACGTTGTCTTAAGGCTACATGTTAATAATGATCCCTTTCTGAAGTGCCCCTGTTTGTAGAATGAATTGCATGATCACTCATGCACTCTCTCTTATTATAGTTGATACCTTACTTTTCACTTTGAAAGCCCTTGATATTTCTTATTGATCTCAGTATTGGCCACTCCTCTGAACACTGAATGAAGATATGATACATCAGTGGACAACACAGGGTACCTTCCCTACAGGCAGGGGCCAGGATCATCAACCACAGATAAATTCACACACAGCGCCTTAAAGTGGCAGCACCCCAGACATTAAACAAAATCCCCCCTTGTTCTTCGAGGCTGTGCAGTTAGAAATTGATTTGGAATTAAACATGCAGGATGCAAAGGATTCTCTGGGAAATCAGCTGGGAGCTGAGGGCAGATTAATGGAAATTCAGTAAGTTCCATGCCCACCTGAGAGCCATGAGTGAGCAGATCATCTACAACTGTTGGGAGAGACAGTACAGTCGTGCTCTTAGCATACAGGGGCTGGTGGAATGCTTGGCAGGAGGGGTGACTTGCTTTTGAACAGCATTAAGGGAAGTAGACAGACTCTACTGAGATCATAAAGAAGCCAAGAAATATGAGGGCATGTGGAAGAGACAGAGATGGAAACGGAGAAGGCCGGGAGCTGGAGGTAAGGGGAAGTACAGTTCGAGCTACTAGCTGTGCTGTGGGCAAGGACTTCCCAGGCACATCATCACCAGTGACAGGCTGTGTTCTCTACAAGCGGCATCAACAGAAACGCCAAGTGGCCTTCATTCTGCCATTATTGTCCAGGTGCTGGACAAGTGTTTCTATTCTACTTATAAGCATTCTCACTGAATTACTTGATGAGACCACTTGGGAACATTTTCTTGAGCTTTTAAACTCACAGAGCTAAGATGAAATGAATATAAAATTGAATGCAAATTTCATTTAAAGTATAATTTATATGCAGCATAATTTGTGCTTTTGATGTACAGTTCTGTAAGTTCTATCAAATGAGCCCAGTCAGGTAACTACTCTCATAAGTGACAATTAGAATATTCTTTTCCCCCTAAATGGCTCATGCATGCCAGATTCTAACTCTCCATCTAATCTCGGTGATTATTGTTTTTTTTTTCTTTCCTCAAACCAGAACCTCCCCAGGGCTGCCATATTCATGGAGTATACTGTATGTAATGTTCACTGAATTTTAAACACAGCTTCTATGTGCAAAAAGATGCATTAAAATTGTCTAATATGCTTTAAATACACTATATGGATTATGGCTCTTTATATTTAATAAAAAAATCTTTACTATTTCTTACTCTAAAAAGCATTTGATTTCTAAAGTATTAGATGCTGCATAGGATAATTGAAGCAATTTTAATGTGTTTAATTAGGAGTAACGGGCCATTCTTGGACTTTCTTTTAAACTGGGGCTATTGCAATAAAATATTTACTATTATAAGCAGTAGCATTCAAATGAAAGGCCTCATCTTTTAAAATAATTGGCTAATGCATTTTAAGTACCGCTAAGTGATAGAGAAAAAAATAGCCACATATTCTCTCTCTCAAATATGCTAACAGGCTGTTTGTTCTCATAAACCATGCCTGTTCATATTCTCGGTGGCCTTTTCCAATTTTGCTTTGCTTCAAGGAGACAAAAGATCCAATTATAATTTGTCTCTTTTGAAAACATATGGTTTTAAGTGAATGAATGAATGAATGAAACATCTCTAAAATATTTACACCTGGTAAAATATTGCTGGATGTGCAAAGGGGAGGACTTCCTTTCATTCAGAAAACTGCTTCTTGGAGAGAGAAAAAAGCACAATGGCTTTATCCAATAATGAAAGCTACAAGCGCGAAAATTCTTTATTCAGTTATGAATGTGTATAATTTTGATGTTTAGAAGAGCTGGTTACCAGAGAACTTAAGTTGAATTTTACTTAAAATTCAAACATGAGGCGAGATTAAGAGAACAGGCCTCCCTACTTATTAATACCAATGTCCACGAGCTTCACAGTAAGATGCATGTCCTCTGCCACTTAATGATACCTGCCTTCCCAGATGACTATGGCCAAGTTAGCACCAAACAACTCCATGCTTGTTAAGATGTCAAAATTTCTAAAGCTCTTGTCATGTTCAATATTCATATCAATATCATCTATCTATCTATCTATCTATCTATCTATCTATCATCTGCCTAGCTACCTGTCATCTATCAATCATACCTATCTAGTATATCTATGTATTAATTATCTGGCTTTCATATATAATCTATATGCTATATGTAGTTAATCTCTATTTGTATCTAAATATCTATCACCTATCTATATAATCTATATATCTCTGTATAATCTCTCAATCTAATATATATCTATCCATCTGTCTACCTATTTATCATACTAACTACACCTTAATATCTATTAATTATCCATCTATATATTCATGTGTATCTTTCTTTATAGGTATCATTCTAACCATCTATCTATGTATCTATCTACATCTATTACTTTACCTATTGTCTATCTACCTTTCTATCTATATCTATCTATCATCTATCTAAAGATCTCTCTATTTCTTTTTTTTTTTTATTTTATGTATATGAATGTACTGTCTGCATGTAGGCTTGTGCACCCGTGTTGTGCAATGCCACGGAGGTCAGAAGAGGTCGTGCAATGCCGCGGAATTCAGAACTGTACAATGGATGGTTCTCAGCTGCCATGTGGGTGCTGGGGATCGAACCCAGGTCCTCTGCAAGAGCAGTTGGCGCTCTTAACCGCTAGGCCATCTCTCAAGCCCCAAGATCTCTCTGTTTCTATCATCTAGATACCTATCTATTTCACTATCTATCATCTATCTATAATCTTTCTATCTCTCAATCATATAGCTCTATCTATCTCTCTATCTATCTCTCTATCTATCTATCTATCTATCTATCTATCTATCTATCTATCATCTGTTATAATATCTAACTATATACATCTGTCTACTCACTTTGCTTTGCAGCAGGTCTCAATTTGAACTCAGCATATTCTCCCTCACTCCACCTTTTTGGTGAGACTCCCTGTTACCTTGAAGGAGTCTACCATGATCTCTGATACCTGAAATGGAAATCTAGGACTGATCCTTGATGTCCATCTTCTCCTCCAATCAGGTCTCTAATTACACGCTGTCAAGTCATTTTCTTCTCCACTCTTCACTGCATTCCCACCTCCATTTATGTAGCTCTGCCCATATTGCTCTTTCGCTGAGATTAGTGAACCACTCATAAGTGGCTCTTACCTTCTGACTGCCACTGCACTCTTTTTCATGTGTTCATTTGACCTTCTAATCCTGTTACTTTGATTTATTCTGTTGCATCCCAGTGCTCACGGAACAAAGCTCATACTCCTTAATTTGGCTTACAATGTTAATACTCAGATACTGGCTCACTTCTACAACCCAATTGTATTTCCTTTCCTCTACCAGTTTACACTGTAGGTCACTGAACAGTCTGTAACCCCAACAGCCACCTAAATTCCTTAAGCCTAACCCCCACTTATGGTTGTATTAAGAGATGGGACCTCTTGGGAATAAGATAAGCTATGCAGGGTCCTGGGTTACAAATGGAGTTATTGCCCTTGTAATTTATATTACAATCTGTCTATATATAGACACAGGGACCTACACAGCATGGATAGCTATCAAAATGGAATCCAACACCTTGAACTTAACATTTTCTAATTCCTGGAACAGATAAAAAAAATCTATTACCTGCCAAGACACTCTTAAAATATACAAAGACTAGCAAATTTGTCTGATAAAAAGAAAATTCCTCTGCCTGACATGTAGCTAAAACTTGGAATATTTTCAAATATATAAATGAGAACTTAATTTTAAGGGCCTGAGAATCAAGAACTGCTACTTGCTGTATAAGCACTGCTTTTTATTCAAATAAGCCTTGTTTAGATATCTGTTGAGTAGAAATCCATTTATATTTTTAGCATGGAATGTTCTCCATACTTGAAAGAAACAACTCTCACTTCTTCAAAATGACTCAGTAATTTAGGAGTGTCACAAACTTCCATCTGATTTTCAAGTTTAATTAATAACTCCACAGCTGCAGTTGTATTGGTATAAAAACTTACAAAATGAATAGAGAGAAGTATGTAAATATATTGTATGATTTATATAGAAAATATATTTATCATTTTAATAATTCATAAAACTCACAATAATGTCTTTTTGTCCAATTTAGTATGTGAATAATACCTCAGTAACAAATTATTTCTTAGTCAAAATATATTTATGTGTGGGTTGAGGTGTATCTCATTGGTAAAGTGCTTGCCTTATATGCATAAGTCAGTCCCTAGATTCAATTTCCAGCACCACAAAATAAGTAAAAAAGTAAAGACATAAGTAAGTGTATTTGCCACCAGTGACCCTATTCAAGGTTGGAGAAAGCTTTCCTTTTCATTGAAAACTTCTTATTCACCAACAAGCATAAGTTCATCTACAAAAAAAATTAAAACAAAAAAACTACAATGAATTTCAAATCTTGTCATAAACACTACACCAAAATGTTAGGATAAAAATTTATCTTTCCTATTCTCACATGTATCAATGAACTTATATGTCCTCAAATGATACTCAATCTACAGCTCTTAATTGGAAGAGCCCATGACAGAACAACCACAATAAATCTACCATTTAACATGTTTCCCATGTCTGGCCAAAGCCTGCAGATCAAGGTGAAAGTGAAAAAGATGGGGCTTTCATTGCCAAGAGAAGGCCTGGTGCCTGTGCTGATTTCCCGCAAATCTGGATAGGATTCAAGCGCACAACTCAGCCCTAATTGCTTCTTGCAGCCGTTCCCTCAGCATCCAGGCTCTGGCTCACTGGCATTTTCACTGAAAAGATAAAACCCAAATCCAAGCCATAATTCTGGAAGCACTGATAGCACAAGGCACCCACTCTCTTCAGTCCTGTCTCCTCTCCTTAGCTTTATCTTGCAGTCTTAAAGCATATGTGCTATCCAAAGGAGAGATGCTAGACATAGAGGCTAAAAACGGGCAGTCCTGGGCACCAAAGTGACAGAGCACTGATCTGTATCATCCCAAAATCAGCCATGGTGTTAACAATTTCTCCCTGTCTCCTAAAAAATGGGCTCCCAAGATTTCATTGGACATGCTCCCATTCAGAAAACACATACATGCAGAGACACATATACAAACACAAACATATGCACAAATACACACATATATACATATATACACATGCATACATGCCTACACAAACATAGACCATACATACACACATATATATATACACACATACTCTAGTACACACAAACATACACACATACACAAGTATACAGAGACATCCAAACATACATACTTATACACACATATAAAAATAAACACACAAAAGCACAGATATACACACAGATACACAAATACATACATACGTATACACAAATACATGCATACACATACACACATAGACACAAACATAAAATATACATACCAACACACATATACACACATATATACATATACACATATATGACACATGCACACAAACATGCAGTACACACACACATATATATATATATATATTACACATAAACATACACAACCATACACATACATACACACATATCCATTTATGTAACCACACATATATAAAACCACACATTATACACATATACAAACATA
Source organism: Rhizomys pruinosus (assembly GCA_009823505.1). Lineage (NCBI taxonomy): Eukaryota > Metazoa > Chordata > Mammalia > Rodentia > Spalacidae > Rhizomys > Rhizomys pruinosus. The sequence continues at coordinate 149,644 of VZQC01011136.1, read as the reverse complement.
CACATTTTCACATAAACATACACACAGGTATACACATAGGCATATACATACCTACACAGACATACATATCTCCACATATACATATTGACATGCATCTATACATACATACACACATAATGACACAACATACACACACATGCACAGACACATATAGACTGCTCAGCATCCTTTGCTGTTGGTGTATTCAGAGGAAATTTCTGATTGGTGAGATGCAAGGGGAATATATATGTGACTACTGAGACAAAGTGTATCCATATTTCTACCTTCTTCCTGCTCTTCCCTAGGTCATCACTAAGAAGCTGAGGCTCAAGTAGTCCTCTATGTAGATGTGTTGAGGATGCGGGGCACCAAGCAACAGTGGCCTCTGTCCATGATGGAGCCAGGGTAGCCTGGATTGTCCACCTTTTTAGGAAGACCAACCAAAGAGCAAACACTCAACCAGCACACAGAAACCTCCAGGTATCGTTATTCATAGTTACTTTCAACATTTTATATGTAACATGATCTCACTCCTACCAACACACCTACAAATATCAGATGTATGATAGATGATTATATCATTATAAGCAGGTAAGTTCCTCAGCTAATATCTGGTTAAATTGATAAGCAAGCAAAGGTTGAGAAGTGTAATATAACTGACCTTATGACATCAAACTAGTAAGTGGCAGGGTCCAAATCTATGTTTAGTTCTAAATCAGCACTGTTTCCCAAACCATCACTGTGCAATCTGTGGGGGGCTAAATCTCTCCCTAGGTGCCTTTATCTAAGCCTCTTAATCTTTTTATCCTAATTTAAAATTAAAATTAAACCTTTGTCGCTGATATGTACTATGATGAGGACAAGTGGGCTTATTATTGTATAAAGCACTGAAGCCCTTGAAAATTAATCACTGTTTGATTCTAAATTATCTATGCAATTAAAACTATTTAAAAATATCTGAATACAAAGAAGCAATCATTTCTACAGTTGTATAGGTCTTAACTTCCAATGTAGTCAAAATTAACCAGTTTGACCACAAACGGTACTTGTTTGAGCTTGCGCACAAAATCAAACACCAAATTAGTAAATAACATCCTGTTTGGTCTGTGTGGCTGGGCTGTGTCTCAAATACCAACTTTATATTTTTCATTGTCCGTCTGTTTGTGTCTTACAATAAAGATGTCTCCTGCTAAATTAAGGGAGAACTGCAGGGTCTGTGGTTTAGTGTGTAGTTTAGCCAACTCACAGGAAAATACCTTCAGGCTTGTCATCTAAAAGCTGCTTGACCTGGTTATCTGCAGTATGACTTTGTGATTGGAAAAGATTTAGAAAAGGAAATGTGCATAAGATGCCTACAGTTTTTATTGCCTGTTCATTTTCGTTTCATTTTCCAAGGTAACCATTGTGATTGTGTGAATGAAAAGGTTGAGAGCATTCTAAAGATAACTAGACTCCTGAACAGAAGATGGCACTGAAAAATCTTAGTGGTTAGGCTAAAGAGTAACTTCCTCCTTATCTACAAATGGGTTTGAAGCAGATTTTTGTGTAGAAGTCTGTAGTAAATTTCCTACCTCTGCTTTCACAAATTACCTCCAATCTCCTGGCTTAACCCCCAGGCCTTCAAATTTACTCTCTGATAATTCTGAAGGTCAACTCCCAGGATTGGTCTCCCTGGTCTAAAGTCAAGGTGACTTAGTCACAAAGTTTTATATTTTCTCAAGAGTTGGGGATCATTTATGGGTATACAGGCTGGTAGGGACATACCTTGTTCCTTGGGGTGATGGGTACAGGTTCCTTGTTTTTTGTACTTTCAGTCTTCAAATCCAGCAGCCTACCTCAAGGTCCTTCTGACACTTTGGGTCACTACTGTCCCTTGAAGATCTCACATCTCACTAGCCATTCTTTTGCTTTTTCTTTCCTCATTTATTTAATTTTAAAGGCTTAAGTAATTGGCTTTTATAGATCATCCACACAGATCATGCACGTTAATCTTTCTACTTTACAATGGACAAATCAGGGCTGGCAATATAGTTCAGTAAGTAACAGTAACTGCTGTCCAGCCTGATGCCTCACCTGAGTTCCATCCCTAGACCCCACACTGTAAGAGAACTGACTGTTACAAACTGTCTTCATGAGGAGCACACGAGTACAGTGGTGCATGTACATATACCTGCCACACACACAGATAAATTAATTTAAAACTATTGATAAATCAGCAACCTTAGTTTCATATTTAATTCTATTTTGTCAATTGTGATGGTTATATTGATTCTCAACTTAAGGGCATGTCTTTGAGGCATTTTCCAGGTTGGGTTGCAGTGAGAAGATATACTAAATCCCGGCAGTACCTTTCTATGGCTGGGGTTTTGGATCTTATAAAACAGTGAAAGCAAGCTAAGCACCAGTATTAATCTCTTGCTATTTACAGATGATGGCCACAATGTGAACAACTTCCTCAGGCTCCGATGCCACTCCTTCCCTGTAATGACAGATGATACCCTCAAACTCTGAGACTAAAACAAATTATTATTTTTTTTTGTAACTTCCTTTACTTATACAGTAAATCCACAGGTTTCTAGGACAGGATCACATGTTCTAGCAAGTGGTCGGATTTGGCAGTAACAATGGTAGCTAATCCATGCGCTTACTGTCTGACAGATATTGACCAGTGTGCTTTACAAGTCTTTATGAGTCACATTTACATAACATACTTTTAAATATGTGATAACTTTTAGCGCCACCCTTGTAACAACAACAAAACAACAACAACAACAACAAAATTACACAAAGGAATGTGGGAACACTTCATGGAACTGGTAAAATGCAGAGTAAAGACATGAACTTACAGAGAACAAGCAGGTCCAGAATCATTGCATTTAAGTGGCCTTCATTTCAATGTGTTATGAGAAAGTGAAGGAAGCTTTTGCTTAAACTAAGTACTGGAAATGCTAAAATCCTGATAAGAAGGAGAAGAATGATGTTTTCATTCTTTGCATGTTCAGACATTTTATCATCATCATCTCTTTTCTTGGGATGTGGTCTTAACATCCAGGGCTTTCATTTCTTAATCATTCTGGCTGAGAGTCCCCAGAGGCTTGAGGAAGGCAATTTTAGCTACAAGAAATCATTTTATACAGCGAGAAGTAGGTATGTAAGGTTTCAAAACCTGATGAATATCATAATGAGAGAATTGAAGATAAAATAAAATTCCTTTGGTTTGTGCATGTCTTCTGTTCTACTGAAACGCCTGAGTATTTAATTTTATATCTAAAACTACCTTGACTATATGAGAGGGGAGAAGTATTGCAGTGTTTGAGAGGGCAGAGTACCTTGCATGCTCCTGTACCATCATATCTCCCTTCTTCCAGAAAGAAAGTGCCCTTGGAGAGGCTCTGGGTTTACAGTCCAAGTGCACAAGGCTGCCCACCTGTACCTGAACCAGCTTCTTCATTGGGCTTCTTGAAAAATCTGGAGCAGAAGCTGAAGAAGAAAGAAAGAGTAGAAGAATTGGATTGTTGACGTAATAAAAATTGAATGATTTTTTAGGAATACTTTTTTTAACAAGGATTTTTTTTNTAAGGGGCCCACAGGGCATTTCACACAACATAAAAATAAACCCTATTCAGTAAGTGGTTGGGAGTAAGTCATTGTTTCTCAACAGGAAAATCCTTCAATAACCCATGCTTTCCCACAGAGACTTGAAGTGAAAATTTTATACCACTTCACTATAAATGAAATTGCTTTCTAAGCTTTCTGGGAGCAGGAACAGGTTTTTCGGTACGCAGATAGTACTGAAAATGCAGATGACAATGAGGAACTCGGGTCTTGTCATAAAAAGTTAAGATTTACGAGATTAACATTCAGTCATGTGTTACTCCAGCTTGCTTTAGGAAATATGCAACCTAAATCATTGTGGTATTTCAACTTCTTGATTGGCTTGAGAATAAACTTTTATATGGATATTTATTGCCCTTTCCTTAATCATTTCATATAGCTTAGTTTGGGATAGGCTAACATAATTGCTATAAGCTGCTCTAATGGTCCATACTGTAATTCAGCGATGGCATTGAATTTATGCCTTTTATTTTAATTTTTTTTTTAAAAATTTTTTATTTATTTATTTATTTTGTTATGTGTATGAATGAATGTCTGCATTGCAGGTCTGTGCACCCGTTGTCGTGCAATTGCCGCGGAGGTCAGAGAGCGTGTTCGGGATTCCCCTGGAACGGAGTTCTCCTGGAATTTGGAGTAAGTTTACAGACGGTTCTTATCCGCCATGTGGGTGCTGGGGATCGAACCCGGGTCCTCTGCACGAGCGTCGTTGCTCTAAACGCCTAGGCTATCTCTCCAGCCCCGAATCGAATTTATGACTTTTAAAAAATCCTTGTTTTGCTCAGAAAGTCTCTGGTGTCTATGCAACATTGACCTGTACCTTTGAGACATTTAGTTCCATAACAGACTAGTATGTTTTTTCAGAATAGGAAAAAAATGTAAAAATATTCTGCACACCAAAATAGGATCTGAAACCTCATTATTCCTTTGTCTGTTTTCTAAATAGTACGGTAATTTATTCAACTTGAATTTTAACAAACAGCCTGCAAGTGAACACTGTCTCAGGAAGCACATCTCAGTAGAGATTAGATCAGATGAGATCCTCATGATTAAATTTCTGTGTAGAAAATAACAAGGCTATTTTGGATGGTACTTTCTGTGCAAATATTCCACGAGATGGATGCTTACAATTAGCTGTAGGAGAAATGTATTCACAAGGCATACATTGCAGAATAAATAATGACAGTTAAGGAAAGCAAATATATATTGATGAAAATACATGAGAACATAAAATGTCAAAGAGGAAGCCAATATGTTTTCTCATTTACAACTGATCTAGCCCACACATACTTGGTAAAGTAACTACTCCCTTCTTCTTGATCTCAGACTGTCTAAAGATGGTATCTAGAAATGCAATATGGATTTTTCATCCTTCTATTTATTACCACTCTGGCCTTTCATTTATAAAATCCTAACAAATGCTAGTTTAGCCATTTATTAGACTGAAAAATCTTTCAGGAAATGAAGAAGAATGGGAAGGACTCATTAGTTAACTATCTTTGAGTGAAATAGGGTTGGTAGTAAGTAGCTTTGTTATTTTGCATGATACACATATTCCATGCAGCAGACACCTCAGACCCTATTAGATAGATATTACGAACTTGTCTCTTCTTCATTATCTTAAAAAAACAATGGGTACTTTACATGTTTGGTGTTTTATAAAATGAGGGGATTGTTCAATGTAGCACATTTTCTATTTTTATTAAATCTTTCCAAACACATATTAGCATGAAACATATATTTGAAGCTCAGTTATTTCTGTTGACAGGGACTCAATAGTTTCCTTCTAAAATGAACTCAAGCCTATAGAACTAAGGTAGCCCAAAGAGATTCCAGTTTAAATAAGACAACTGTTTCTTCAAGTAATATAGGATGCTCAGGCAAGAAGTGGTTTGTATCCTTATACAAGGGATGACTGAAAAGATTAGAAATATTCAGGCATATGAAAAAATAATATAAAACTATGCAAATAAAACCTAAAATATTGATGACTTATCTCCATACTCTAAATATTATTCTGGGCTTCAGAGATGAGTTCAATTAAAGTAAAAATCAAATTGTCAAATTTATTATTCAGTACAGATAAAACTGATGTAAAACTGCCTAGGTGAGCAAGGATGGTTTACTGATCTTTCATGGCAGAATTACATGACAATCTCCTAGCACATTTGAATAAACACAGAGTATCGCTGTAACGGCAAGCCCCTCATTGCATGATGAATTCTAATGGGATATAGGCACTTTATGTCCAGGAAGATATAAAGTGAATGTAAAGGAGGAGGGACCTGAATTCCAAAGTTAGGGTCTTCCACCAAACCTCAGGAGTCATGGTCCTATAGGAAAGGCTTGGAGAACTGTGGTTCAAACGGGTGTTTTCTTCATAGAGAATAGATGCCCTGGAATGGAAGTTAAGTCCCACAATCACTCTGATGTAAAGCACTTCTGTTGTAGGTAAAAGGGCAGTTACCAACATTAAGTAGTTGGGGGATAGAGGGATGGCCCTCAGCACTTAAGCGCACCCACTGCTCTTACAGAGAACAGGTTCAGTTCCTAGCACCTACATGATGGCTAACAACTGTTAGTAACTCCAGTTTCAGGGAATCCACTGCCTCTTCTGACCTCAGCAGAATTGCACAACACGGGCGGAGCCATTGCATGCAGGATAAAATGCTATCCACATAAAATGAAAATAAATTAAAATTTAAAAAATATCCAGTAGTTGCTGGGCATCGAGATTATTCAGGCATTGGCAATTTATACTTATATTTGAAGCTAGCATTGATCTTTCTTTGGGGAATTCCATTTCATTATTTTATACAGTCTTGATAGGACAATGAATCATGGTACGTAGTCTTAGCTGAGGGATAGATATGGAAAATAAGTTGCATTTTCAAAATTCTGCTGTGGACCTGTTGCTTTGGGGCTTCCTTAAAGCATGCACTGAGATTAGGTTTGGAAATGGGTTGTGAGGAGTTGCATGTCTAACAACATTCCAGGTGTACTGCTGATGAATTATAGGGGAAAGAGAGAAATAGTATTTGAAACTCTACATATTGAACTCTCCCTCTTCGAAACGGGATTTGTGTCAAAAAGACAGATGTGATTAATTCAGTTATCACAGCACTGGTCCTGACAAGACAGAACAATGCCTGCTGCCAAAATACCTGAACCCCATGCAGTTTGCTTATTATTCCTAAATTTGGCTTGTGGCTTGCTTTGTAACTCTGTGTATCTATAAATGCATTCTCAGCTAGAGTTCCTAAATCCCCAGGGATGTAACCCACCAAAAGTTGGTATTTAGTGCACAGCTTTCCAGCAATACTTTGTTTCCTCAACCAATACAGAGGTTGGACACAGTTTTCATATGTTAGAGGATGAAGCTTAATCATATATTACTCAAGAATGGTCCAAGTATTACCTGTCCTACTGTTGGGTTCTCCCTAGATAGATACATTCTGCCCTGATTTCCAATTGCAAGGTCATCATTTTCATACATATTATCAACATTTAAGTGGTTCATTTATAATTTTTTTTATTAATTTCCAAGTCAGAAAGCTCTTGCAACCTTAAATGTTTTAAGCACCCCCGTTGTAGAGCAGAAATAGTGTGTACACATAAAGCAATAACAATTTTGATACAACCGAGGATAGTTCAAGTCTTCTGAGACATTATGGGCATCAAGTCGGGAAGCACTTCTAGTATTCAACTTATACCATCAACAAATATACTTAGAAACCCTGTGTTTCAGACACAGTGATAGACTCGTTCTCTCTTCTATGACTTTGTGCACTTGATGACTGATACCTTGAAATTATTAATATTGTATAATTCAAGCTCACCATTTTCTCACAGGAAAGCTGGCTCCAATCTGTTTTCTAGGACCATTCCCAATAACAACAACCAGAATTTTCAAGAATGGATTCCCCTTGGTTATTATGTTTCTAAAGAATGAAATGTTTAAATTGCTTAAAATTTGACACTGTATAATAACCCAGTGTCTTGATGCCTGATCGCATATTTGAACTACTTTTTATCTCAAGATTCTTTTAAAAAATATTTTATCTATTATTTTTATTTTATGTATATGCATATATTTCTTGCAATTAGGTAGTTGTGCCCATGTCATGCAATGCCCCTGAAAATGTCGAACGAGTTGGTGTCGGGTCCCTTGGACCCGGAGTTATGGATGTTGTTAGCCACCATATGGGTGCTGGGAAATTGAACCAGTTCTTCGCAAAATTAGTCTGTGCCTTAACCGCTGAGCCTTCTCTCCAACCCCCAAGATTCTTAAATTATGAAAGTTAAAAATATTGATGGAGGGGCTGGAGAGTTTGGCCCAGTGTTTAATTAAGAGACACTTGGCTGCCTTGCAGAGGACAGGGTTTCCTTTCCCAGCACCCCCGTGGAGGGTAAGAACCTTCTAAAAACTCCAGCTCTGGGGATCCATTGCACTCCTCTCACCTTCACAGGGCACTGCAGACTTAGGAGCACTTATTATACATGCAGGCAAAATGCTCATTACACATAAAAATAATTAAAAATAAATATTCATGGACAGTTAGCTAAAAGTAGTGAACTAACAGTTCACTTATTCTCAAAAGTTTTGACTTTATTTTTAATATTTGGCATGGCCTCTGGGAAGTGAGAAGAAAAAAGCCTCTTTGAGGCTCATTGTATTTTAAGAAGGATGTCAAGGGTTGGCACTGCATTGCACAGTGTCCTCTCCAGGAGCATTTATTGATTTATATGCATTTGCATTTCCTGGCTGAGCACAAGTTGTATTTCACTGTATCAAGCAGCTATAGCTCATCTCGCGGATACTGTAATTGTTAATTAGCAATATTTCTCTTTGTCCATGTGTTAACACAAAGCACTGTGCCAACATTCTGTACTTGAACTTAAGAATGGAGGAGTTGGTCTACAGTCTATGAATTAGCCTCAGACATCTATTCTATAGATAGTTTAAAAACTTGTGCAGTGAATCATGTTCTGTAATAAGCAATGAAGATTCCTGGATGAGCATTTACATGGTCTTAATATAATTTTTATTCCAGGAAATTAGAAATCTGACATTTTCCCCCAAATCTTCTCCTTAGTGTTCACTCTGTATGTTCTCTCTCTCTCTCTCTCTCTCTCTCTCTCTCTCTCTCTCTCTTCTCTGTACCACAGCATATGTGATTGGCTGAGGGCAAATGAGTGATGAGTGTAGGAAACAGGGTTGTTCTCTCTTGCTATTTACAGCTGTTGAACTGTTAGCTTCTAGAGATTCCTCTGTCTTCACCTGATACCTCCCATAGATGTACTGGGATTACTGGAGCCTGTGATATCATATAAAGCTTTGATGTGGGTTATGTGGATGGGAACTCAAGTCATCAGGTTATCATGACCAGAGCTTTACACTGACCCACCTTCCTAGCTCCTCTGTATATACTTTTACATATAATTTCAAAAGCTTTGTGAGATACATAAGCAAATTGAATAAACCAGAAGATATAAAGTCACTAAAAAACAGGAATTACATATTAAAGAAAATAATAAATATATTGAGGTACAAGGTTTTGTAATTATGTAATCTAGAAAACTAATAAAATTTATATCAAATTTTAAATTGGTATTTTATCAGTTAAGTACACTAATAAATGCTATGCAGAAGTGAGTGCCTAAAGTACCACACTATGCTAACATTAAAGTTATTTCTTTGTTTAAAACTTGAACTTTAAAAAGTTAGAAAAGAGCATTGATAAGCCCCCCCCTCTATTGCAGAATGCATTAACTGGGGGTGGGGGAAAGGAAAGGGGACTGGTCTAAATTGATGTATGAATGTCTAAAAAATGATGTATGCCATACCCAAAACATCAATAAAAAAAGAATGGTAATTGTGTGTGCCTCTAAGCCTGACAACATTAGTAATATCTCTAGAACCAACACAACAGAGAACCAACCCCCCACAAGTTTTTTTTTCTCCATACCTGTGCCATCGGCCTGGTCTCCCACCACACACACACACCCATACACGCCACACATGCCCCCACACACACTAAATATAAAAAATAAGTTAGCAAGGCCCCCTCTCTAAAATTTCTAATTAAAATTTTATATGTTCTTACCTCAATTAGCATGATTTTCTTTCCAAACTCGAAAAGTTTCAGTGATCTTATTTGCCTCAAAAACATCTCTAGCAATGAAATGCAGATGAAGATAGAGCTGGAAAATATGAAAGTAACTTTTACAAAGGAGAAACGGGTTCACAGATCAAGAAGTGTGGTAACTCAGAATTGATATAATAGATCGTAAATTATTAATAATTTAACATCAGAATATGGGACATGCAATTATTACCACGCAGTGTTTTTCTTATCAATGTGTAACAACACTGGCTCCTGACAACCACGCTTTTGACTGATTATGTAACCATCCCCCGCAGCACTCACACCCCCCCCCCACCCCCCTCTATTCATTCATTGCCTAACCTCTGTGGAAAACTTTTGAGAGGAAAATATTATGGAAGCTAACACTGTCATACTTTCAAATAAAAATCTCAAATAGAAATTTTATGGCAATCCAATTTTTACACATTCCTAAGAAATAGTTGCAATAAATTAACTGAAGAAGTATATTTACTTTTAAGACATGGGAAGCAATCCAAGAATAAATGAAATTAATTTTGACAAATATCTGAGTGCTTGCAATGCACCGCATGTTTCAGGGAGTATAAATATAAGAATTATATCCTGTGTTTTAGAGACTTGGAATCTAATGGTCATATTCATATTCATGTATTTCATGTACAACTACCTATAAAATATGATGATTGTGCATTGCAGTTCCACAGAGGTGCGCATCAATTCAAGCGGACTTGCATATATCCACAGTTCTTTTCTCCACTTGTGCTACTTTGCCCCCATAGCTGTTGCTCTGACAATCCACCAGGTTATCCATCCCCCCCCCCCCCCCCCCCCCCCCCCCCCCCCCCTTCCTTTTTTTTTTTTTTGTTTTCTAATAGACATTTTCAATGAAAAAAAAAAAAAAAAAAAATATTTTTTTTATCTTTTTTTTTTTTTGTGAGGTTTTTTTTTTTTTTTTTTTTTTTTTTTTTTTTTTTTTTTTTTTTTTTTTTTTTTTTTTTTTTTTTTTTTTTTTTTTTTTTTTTTTTTTTTTTTTTTTTTTTTTTTTTTTATTCCTTTTATTTAATCCAATGTTTATGTCCTATTCTACAAGGATCCCCATTTATGTATTTTTAACACACCTTGACTGTCATGTTTTATTACCCTTCCCTAGAATACAGGACCCTCTAGTCACACTTGCCTTCTTGATTCTTCACAACCCAATCATATTCTCATTTCAAGGTCTCTGACCTGGTTGGGTCTTTCTACTAAAGCATACGTCTCAGGTACACCGAGCAGAGATTGTCTGGGCAACTGAGGCTTTCATGAGTTTCTCATACACAGGAACTGGGGAAGATGATGGCACCATCACAGCTTTACATCACTATGTTTTAGGGTGACTTGTTCTGTAGCAATAGTTAATGGTAATAGTGGGTACAAAATAAATTATTAAGACGGAATGAATATTGAAATTAGGCGAGAACCTGAGGCTTTTGATTTGATGGGATAAATGGATATGTTGTTCTTCAATAATCTATAAAATCTGCTGGAATATAATTGTTGATATAATGTGTACAAATGACATAACCACATGGTGAGCAGGAGAATGCTGCTTACCTTTCTGATGGTGCTTCAGAGAGGCTTCTCTTGAGCACAGCAATAAAGCCAGGCCTTTAGTAACAACTTGGAATTTTTGAAATTGAGAAGAACAAGCCAGAGGAAAGTTTGGAAGAATAAATGAAGAATGCAAAGCTTTCTTCTTCTTCCTCTACTTTTTACTAAATATCCCCAGAAAATTTTGAGATGGCTCAGCAATTAAATGTCTTTTGCTGCCAGGCATATGGTTTGATAACTAGGACTCCCACTGTGGAAGGAGAGAACTGACTCCAGCAAGTTGTCATCTGACCTTCACATTTCCACAGCGTGGTATTACATCTCCCTCCCCTTAAATAACAAATATAATAAACATAGATGAAAGGATATTTTGGAAATAATCAAGCGATGAGGTAACCGAGACCTAGAAGGACAAACGTCATGTTCTCTGTCATAAGTGGATGCTAGTTTTGGATCTTTAGATGTGTGTCTAAAATGTGAAAATTCATAAAGGTCAGAAAAGTACTTAGGGATATAGAGCTGGGGGCTTCCTGGGAGAGGAGATAGAATGCAATGATATAAATGTGAGAGGGGAATTATGAAATAAGAAGGGTAAAATGGGGTCCAGAGTGAGTGGACAGTTTATATTAGGGAGGATAGAAAAGGCTAACAGTAAAGGCCTTCTGACCAAAGGACATATGGAACTTGCTACTGTAGAACACACACACACCCACACACACACAGCCGCAAACACACACACACATTAAAAAAGAATCTGATAAATGCCAAGCTTACCACTTTTCCGACCATTTAATGGATAATCCACCCTACCCGACCCCCATCGACTAGGCAAGTAAAAGGCCTTAATGACAGGATTAGGACTCCCTTTTTCTGCGAGTTGCTGAACCTGGTCGGTAGGTGTCTAATAGACCCTTCAAAACAATATGGCTCTTGAATAGCTTTTGCTTCAGTTACCCACCAGAACTTGATATGTAGGTAAGAGCGTGTGTTCCGGAAGACACTATAAATGTGAGAGCAAAAATGAACAAATCAAGCAGGTACTGCGCCAGAAGTTTCATCTCTACCAGATATCTTCCATAGTGCTAGAAGTTGCTATGTGCGCCACGTCAGAAGAGTGACCGTAGTGTTTTCAGTCTTACTCAGTTATGAACACTGCGAGCTACAAAAATCACTGGCATTGCAAGATATGCCCATTTTTGCAATAATGGGGGGAAAGAGAAACTGCAGCGGGCTTAGCCATGAATGGGACATCTGTACCACCCTCTCTTCCCACATTGAAAGGTCACAGCAGAACAGGGAGCAGAAGAAAGATGTTGAGTCAGATGATTGTGGATAAGGACTAAAAGGAAAATTGAGTTGCCGGACCACACACTGGGGCAGGAGTCACATTATGAACCCCTTGCTTGACCTTATCTGGTCTCCTCCCCAGTGTTTGACAGCGTATGTCAAAAGACCTGTGGAAGGCCAAGCCAGACAGAACTCGACATGAAGGGGAGAGTTGGGTAAAGGGCCCCAGCCCTAGCTGTATGAAGTAGGCTTAATGGACACTCAATGGCGACTAGGAGATGGAGAACCACGTTTTCTTTAAGGGGATGTGATGGTTAATCCCAGACACCAAGGCCATTGGACCACAACCAGGATCTTATTTCAGGGAACCTAATTCAGGTGACTTGATAGTTTTTAAAATGGAGCCCACGAGGATATGAAATGTATGGTGTTCGGGGACGGACGTGGGGGTGATGTAGCTCTGAGTAGAGATGCCGGGGAGCAGCTCAAGAAGCGGGGATCAGAATAGTTATATGAACTTATAGAAAAAAAAAAAGTAAATAAACCAATAGCCTGGCGTGGTGGCAACATGCCTTTAATTCCTACGCTACTTGGGAGGCAGAGGGTGGACTTCTGTGAGTTCAAGGCCAAGCCTGGTCTACATAGCAAGTTTCCGGACAGCTGAGGCTACAGGGGTACCCTGTCTCAAAAGGACCAGCAAAAAACAAAAACAAAACATTTTTTTTTTAAAATAAATAAAAAATATTATTTTCAAATGTTATTCTTTAGAAAGCACCAACCTTGAAACTGCCGATTTACCTCATAGTCAGTGCAGTTTTCTTTCTTTAAACCATGACGGCATAAGCAGCCGGACACAGAGCACAAACTGACACAGAGGAATCACATAGGGAGTTTGGGGTGTAAATTAGAAATGTTACAAGACCAAAAGAAGCACATATAGGTAGAAACTGTGAATAAATAGGGCATTTAAGTAGGCCATGAGTCTTAATTAATTTATCCAGTTTTGACAATGCAATGGCTTGAAAAGAATTCCAATACACTGAACATTCACAGCCATTCATCAGTTTTCCCTTACCAAAATCACAATGCTGACACAATATTTCTTAAAGTGCTCCTAACTTTCATAATCCATAAAAAGCTAATTTGAAATATGGATTTAGTAACCACATGGTCATCTGCAAAATTTACTTCTTATAACTGAGCTGCCCATTTGATCAGCAATTTTTCTTTAAAATAATATTGCAATGGAATTTGTTTACTGAAGAATGTTTAAACAACACCAGTCTCAGTTCATTGCTCTACAAATAAAGGTCTATTTGTATTTCTTGTTTTAGCTAAGTCTTCTTCCCTTTAAGGTGTCTGAACAACCCTAAGAAAAAAGTAAAATGCTATTAACATAATATAATTAAGTTGCATTAGATCTTTTTGTGCTTTAGTTTTGAGATAGGTTCCCTGTAGCACCAGCTGGCCTGAAATTGCTATTAAAGTCCAGGCAAGTCTCCATCTACAAGTATTTGCCTGCCTCTATCTACCTCAGAGTGCTAGAATTATTAACGGCATGTCCCACCCGTGCCCAATAGATTTATTTTTTCCTGTGGTCAAGTACAAGCCAGGAACCTAACAGAAATTAGTTTTTATCTTTACACTTATGATATAAGCAATAAGGTCTAGAATGTAACAGAATTAGATGAGGACAGAGCTATAAATAATTTACCTAAATACAATTTTGTTCATCCATTTCTTTCCAAGACTATGTGTCAAGAGATTGACTAAGCCTGAAAGTGAAAGATGTCTGTCTGACTCTGGTTTATAAACAATAAAACCAAGACTCAGGGGCCATGGAACTGTCCTACGAACTGATATTCCACCCCCCCCCTGAGCCACCCACACTCACCCCCAGTTTGCACCCCCTCCTTCATTCTTTTCTGTGATGGCACTTCTACATGCTCAACTTAAATAGGGAGCAAATAAAACTCAAATTTAACAGCATCTGACACCATAAATAATGTGGAAAACATAATCAATAAAAATCTCTGAAAATGATGTTACAAACATGCACAGACAATCTTACACTATATTGTTAACAGGGTATTGTGTGAATGAAAATTGTGTCCTAAGCTTATGTAATTGAACACATGGTCCAAGTAAGGTTGCTGGCCCAACATGAGGTAGGCTATGGAGCATTTAGGATATGGAGGCTTGCTGAAAGAAGAAAACCATGGGCAGAAGGTGGCTTTGAGAAGTTACAGCCTTATCCCACTTGTAATTTTCTCTCTACACTTCCTGCTGGATGAAACGTGATCAGAATCTTTCTTCTCCTCATCATTATTGACTCCCATCCTAGAGCCATATGTCAAAATAAACTCTTATGTAAGTCGCTTTTGGTTCACAGTATTTAAATACAGCATCACCTACATTCCATTAAACACCCAGCGGAAGGAAGAAGAAGTGTAGGTATGTGATAGTATTTGCTCATAATTATAAAGGATGGGATTTTTTTTTGATGGCTTTCTGTGAACACTATCCCAAACCAAAGTTTTAGAACACACTGACTCTTGATTGCCTGTTTTCTCTCATAATTTTCCCCAATATTGTGACTAGGGAAACAAAGAGGATGTACTGTCTCCTCTACTTTTCAAGCCCAAGAAGCATGAGTAGACATAGAGTCTGTGCTCAGCTACGGAAATCCATGGCAAAAAAAGAAAGGCTCTCCTGTTTATCTGAGAACCTTTGCACTACATCGGGTGCTACAGTATTCCCTATAAAAAAGAGTCATGTTTTGTTGTTGTGTGGCATCGTAGACCTTTGACATGTCTGGCTCCTGTGGTTGGTCTCTCGATCCTCTGTTAGTAGACAGCAATTTCAAAGGTCGTGTTATGTTGTATTCCTGATTCTTGTGAGGGGACAGTAGACCAGTTATCAGGTTTGCGGACTGTCCAAGCGTTTTGTCATCGTTGGCTTAAGGCATACATGTTATAATGATCCCTTGCTGAAGTGCCCTGCTTGTAGAATGACTTGCATGATTTCACTCATGCACTCTCTCGTAGTATAGTTGATACCTTCCTTTTCACTTTGAAAGCCCTTGATATTTCTTATTGATCTCAGTATTGGCCACTCCTCTGAACACTGAATGAAGATATGATACATCAGTGGACAACACAGGGTACCTTCCCTACAGGCAGGGGCCAGGATCATCAACCACAGATAAATTCACACACAGCGCCTTAAAGTGGCAGCACCCCAGACATTAAACAAAATCCCCCCTTGTTCTTCGAGGCTGTGCAGTTAGAAATTGATTTGGAATTAAACATGCAGGATGCAAAGGATTCTCTGGGAAATCAGCTGGGAGCTGAGGGCAGATTAATGGAAATTCAGTAAGTTCCATGCCCACCTGAGAGCCATGAGTGAGCAGATCATCTACAACTGTTGGGAGAGACAGTACAGTCGTGCTCTTAGCATACAGGGGCTGGTGGAATGCTTGGCAGGAGGGGTGACTTGCTTTTGAACAGCATTAAGGGAAGTAGACAGACTCTACTGAGATCATAAAGAAGCCAAGAAATATGAGGGCATGTGGAAGAGACAGAGATGGAAACGGAGAAGGCCGGGAGCTGGAGGTAAGGGGAAGTACAGTTCGAGCTACTAGCTGTGCTGTGGGCAAGGACTTCCCAGGCACATCATCACCAGTGACAGGCTGTGTTCTCTACAAGCGGCATCAACAGAAACGCCAAGTGGCCTTCATTCTGCCATTATTGTCCAGGTGCTGGACAAGTGTTTCTATTCTACTTATAAGCATTCTCACTGAATTACTTGATGAGACCACTTGGGAACATTTTCTTGAGCTTTTAAACTCACAGAGCTAAGATGAAATGAATATAAAATTGAATGCAAATTTCATTTAAAGTATAATTTATATGCAGCATAATTTGTGCTTTTGATGTACAGTTCTGTAAGTTCTATCAAATGAGCCCAGTCAGGTAACTACTCTCATAAGTGACAATTAGAATATTCTTTTCCCCCTAAATGGCTCATGCATGCCAGATTCTAACTCTCCATTCTAAATCTCGTGATTATTGTTTTTTTTTTTCCTCAAAACCAGAAACCTCCCTCAGGGCTGGCTGCCATATTCATGGAGTATACTGTATGTAATGTTCACTGAATTTTAAACACAGCTTCTATGTGCAAAAAGATGCATTAAAATTGTCTAATATGCTTTAAATACACTATATGGATTATGGCTCTTTATATTTAATAAAAAAATCTTTACTATTTCTTACTCTAAAAAGCATTTGATTTCTAAAGTATTAGATGCTGCATAGGATAATTGAAGCAATTTTAATGTGTTTTTAATTTAGGCGTAACGGGCCATTCTTGACTTTCTTTTAAACTGGGTGCTATTGCACATAAAATATTTACTATTTTTATACATAGCATTCAAATGAAAGGCCTCATCTTTTAAAATAATTGGCTAATGCATTTTAAGTACCGCTAAGTGATAGAGAAAAAAATAGCCACATATTCTCTCTCTCAAATATGCTAACAGGCTGTTTGTTCTCATAAACCATGCCTGTTCATATTCTCGGTGGCCTTTTCCAATTTTGCTTTGCTTCAAGGAGACAAAAGATCCAATTATAATTTGTCTCTTTTGAAAACATATGGTTTTAAGTGAATGACAGACATGAATGAAACATCTCTAAAATATTTACACCTGGTAAAATATTGCTGGATGTGCAAAGGGGAGGACTTCCTTTCATTCAGAAAACTGCTTCTTGGAGAGAGAAAAAAGCACAATGGCTTTATCCAATAATGAAAGCTACAAGCGCGAAAATTCTTTATTCAGTTATGAATGTGTATAATTTTGATGTTTAGAAGAGCTGGTTACCAGAGAACTTAAGTTGAATTTTACTTAAAATTCAAACATGAGGCGAGATTAAGAGAACAGGCCTCCCTACTTATTAATACCAATGTCCACGAGCTTCACAGTAAGATGCATGTCCTCTGCCACTTAATGATACCTGCCTTCCCAGATGACTATGGCCAAGTTAGCACCAAACAACTCCATGCTTGTTAAGATGTCAAAATTTCTAAAGCTCTTGTCATGTTCAATATTCATATCAATATCCTCTATCTATCTATCTATCTTATCTATCTATCTATCATCTGGCTAGCTATCTGTCTCATCTATCAATCATCTATCGAGTATATCGAGTATTTAATTATCTGGCTTTCATATATAATCTATATGCTATATGTATTTATACTCGCGATTGTAAGCGAAATATCGATCACCTAGCTAAAGTTTATAATCGAAGATATCTCTGTATAATCTCATCAAGCGAAATTCGAGGAGAGCGCCAGATATCTTCTGTCTACCTATTTATCATACTAACTACACCTTAATATCTATTAATTATCCATCTATATATTCATGTGTATCTTTCTTTATAGGTATCATTCTAACCATCTATCTATGTATCTAGCTACATCTATTAACTTTAACCTATTGTCTAGGCTAACTTTCGATCTATAGCTATCTTATATTCTATTCTAAAGATCTCTTATTTCTTTTTTTTTTTTTTTATTTTATGTATATTGAAGTACCTGTCTGCAGGTCTACGCTTGTGCACCCGTGTTGTGACTTCCACGGAGGTCAGACATGAGGTCGTTCAATGCCGCGGAATTCAGAACTGTACAATGGATGGTTCTCACTGCCATGTGGGTGCTGGGGGATCGAACACGGTCCTGCAAGAGCAGGTGGCGATCTTAACTGCTTCTTAGTCATCTCTCAAGCCCCAAGATCTCTCTGTTTCTATCATCTAGATACCTATCTATTTCACTATCATCATCTATCTATAATCTTGCTATCTCTCAATCATATAGCTCTATCATCTCTCTCTCTATCTCTCTACTATCATCTATCTATATATCTATCTCTATCTATTCCCCTCTGTTATAATATCTAACTATATACATCTGTCTACTCACTTTGCTTTGCAGCAGGTCTCAATTTGAACTCAGCATATTCTCCCTCACTCCACCTTTTTGGTGAGACTCCCTGTTACCTTGAAGGAGTCTACCATGATCTCTGATACCTGAAATGGAAATCTAGGACTGATCCTTGATGTCCATCTTCTCCTCCAATCAGGTCTCTAATTACACGCTGTCAAGTCATTTTCTTCTCCACTCTTCACTGCATTCCCACCTCCATTTATGTAGCTCTGCCCATATTGCTCTTTCGCTGAGATTAGTGAACCACTCATAAGTGGCTCTTACCTTCTTGACTGCCACCTGCACTCTTTTTTCCATGTGTTCATTTGACCTTATAATCCTGTACTTTTGATTTATTCTGTTGCATCCCAGTGCTCACGGAACAAAGCTCATACTCCTTAATTTGGCTTACAATGTTAATACTCAGATACTGGCTCACTTCTACAACCCAATTGTATTTCCTTTCCTCTACCAGTTTACACTGTAGGTCACTGAACAGTCTGTAACCCCAACAGCCACCTAAATTCCTTAAGCCTAACCCCCACTTATGGTTGTATTAAGAGATGGGACCTCTTGGGAATAAGATAAGCTATGCAGGGTCCTGGGTTACAAATGGAGTTATTGCCCTTGTAATTTATATTACAATCTGTCTATATATAGACACAGGGACCTACACAGCATGGATAGCTATCAAAATGGAATCCAACACCTTGAACTTAACATTTTCTAATTCCTGGAACAGATAAAAAAAATCTATTACCTGCCAAGACACTCTTAAAATATACAAAGACTAGCAAATTTGTCTGATAAAAAGAAAATTCCTCTGCCTGACATGTAGCTAAAACTTGGAATATTTTCAAATATATAAATGAGAACTTAATTTTAAGGGCCTGAGAATCAAGAACTGCTACTTGCTGTATAAGCACTGCTTTTTATTCAAATAAGCCTTGTTTAGATATCTGTTGAGTAGAAATCCATTTATATTTTTAGCATGGAATGTTCTCCATACTTACTTGACCACACCTCCTTAAGGACTGCAAACGCCAATACGAAAGTCACATCCCTTCTTTGCTTCTCACAATCACCTGCGAGCAAGCCGCTACCCACGCTGAGATCGCTCCATCGCTGTCCTCTGCTTGTAATTTATGGCGTCCTGTCACCAATCAAGAACTCTACGTATTACTTCCATATATTCTGGGAGGTGGTGGACAAGTTTTAACTTTAATTATACTCCACAGCCCATCTTGCTGACAGCCTTGGGCGGATAATCATTGGTATTAACAACTTACATATAATGTAAGACTAGACGATTGAAGTTGACGCTATAGTAGTATAATATAGGATAGTATGCTTATATATAGAAAAATTATATTTATCATTTTACAATAATTCATAAAACTCAAATAATTCTTTTTGTCTAATTCTAGTATGGAATAATACTCTCAAGTAACAAATTAATTTTCCTAGTCAAAATATCTTTATGTGTGGTTGAGGTGTATCTCATTTCCGTTAAAGTGCTTGCCTTATATGATAAGTCGTCCAGATTCAATTTCCAGCCACCAACAAAATAAGAACAAAGTAAAGACCCAATAAGTAAGTGTATTTCGCCACCCGTGACCCTATTCAAGGGTTGTGAGAGAAAAGGCTTTCCTTTTCATTGAAAGTTACTTCTATTCAGGCACGATACGACAAAGCATAAGTTCCTCTACAAAAAAATTATTTAAAACAAAAAAAACTACAATGAATTTCAAATCTTGTCATAAACACTACACCAAAATGTTAGGATAAAAATTTATCTTTCCTATTCTCACATGTATCAATGAACTTATATGTCCTCAAATGATACTCAATCTACAGCTCTTAATTGGAAGAGCCCATGACAGAACAACCACAATAAATCTACCATTTAACATGTTTCCCATGTCTGGCCAAAGCCTGCAGATCAAGGTGAAAGTGAAAAAGATGGGGCTTTCATTGCCAAGAGAAGGCCTGGTGCCTGTGCTGATTTCCCGCAAATCTGGATAGGATTCAAGCGCACAACTCAGCCCTAATTGCTTCTTGCAGCCGTTCCCTCAGCATCCAGGCTCTGGCTCACTGGCATTTTCACTGAAAAGATAAAACCCAAATCCAAGCCATAATTCTGGAAGCACTGATAGCACAAGGCACCCACTCTCTTCAGTCCTGTCTCCTCTCCTTAGCTTTATCTTGCAGTCTTAAAGCATATGTGCTATCCAAAGGAGAGATGCTAGACATAGAGGCTAAAAACGGGCAGTCCTGGGCACCAAAGTGACAGAGCACTGATCTGTATCATCCCAAAATCAGCCATGGTGTTAACAATTTCTCCCTGTCTCCTAAAAAATGGGCTCCCAAGATTTCATTGGACATGCTCCCATTCAGAAAACACATACATGCAGAGACCACATATATCAAACACAAACATATGCACCAAATACACCAATATATACATATATACACATTGCATTCATGCCTACCAAACCTAGACCATAATACACACATAAATATATTACACATACTCTGTAGTACACCACAAACCTTTACCAAAACATCCACAATGTATACATGAGAACATTCCAAACACTACATACTTATACCACACATATAAAATAAACCACAAAAGCACAGATAACACCACAGCTACACAAAATACATACATACGTTACACAAATACCTGCATACACATACCAAACATAGACACAACATAAAATATACATTACCCACACAAACTATACACCACATAATATACCATACACATATCTGAACACATGCAACACAAACATTGCAGTACACACAACATCATATATATATATATTATATCCACATACACATACCACAAACCATACACATACCTACACACATATCCATTTATGTAACCACACATATATAAAACCACACATTATACACATATACAAACATACCCCATTTTCACATAAACATCCACACAGGTAACAATAGGCATCTTACATACCTACCAGACATACCATAGCTCCACATAACATATTGACATCATCTATAACATACCTACAACATTTACTGCACAAACATAACACACACATGCACCGGACCACATATCGGCTGTCAGCATCCTTTGCAGTTGTGTATAGAGGAAATTTCTGATTGGTGAGATGCAAGGGGAATATATATGTGACTACTGAGACAAAGTGTATCCATATTTCTACCTTCTTCCTGCTCTTCCCTAGGTCATCACTAAGAAGCTGAGGCTCAAGTAGTCCTCTATGTAGATGTGTTGAGGATGCGGGGCACCAAGCAACAGTGGCCTCTGTCCATGATGGAGCCAGGGTAGCCTGGATTGTCCACCTTTTTAGGAAGACCAACCAAAGAGCAAACACTCAACCAGCACACAGAAACCTCCAGGTATCGTTATTCATAGTTACTTTCAACATTTTATATGTAACATGATCTCACTCCTACCAACACACCTACAAATATCAGATGTATGATAGATGATTATATCATTATAAGCAGGTAAGTTCCTCAGCTAATATCTGGTTAAATTGATAAGCAAGCAAAGGTTGAGAAGTGTAATATAACTGACCTTATGACATCAAACTAGTAAGTGGCAGGGTCCAAATCTATGTTTAGTTCTAAATCAGCACTGTTTCCCAAACCATCACTGTGCAATCTGTGGGGGGCTAAATCTCTCCCTAGGTGCCTTTATCTAAGCCTCTTAATCTTTTTATCCTAATTTAAAATTAAAATTAAACCTTTGTCGCTGATATGTACTATGATGAGGGCAAGTGGGGCTCTCTTTTGTATAAGCACTGAGCCCTTGCATATAATTAATCACTGTTTGAGTCTAAAGTAGCTATGCAATTGAAAACGAGGTATAAAATTATCGGAAGTACAAAGAAGCAATCATTCGTCCAGGGGGATAGCGTCTGAACTTTCCAATGTAGGGCAAACGGAACCCCAGGGGACCCACAAACGCGAGGGGGTGAGCTGGCGCCAAAATAAACACCCCAAATGAGGAACGAACATCCGGGTGGTCTGTTGGGTGGCTGGGCTGGGTCGCAAATACCAACTGAGAGGGTGCAGGGTCCGTTCGTGTGGGGGTACAATAAAGATGGTCGCCTGCGCCGAAAATTAGCTTAGGGAGATGCAGGGAGCGGTGGTGGGGAGGGCGGAGGGGCGCCAACGCACAGGGAAAAGCCCGTCAGGGCCTTGTCATCGAAAAGGGCGGGACCTGGGGAGCTGCCGGAGGAACTGGGGGGATGGGAAAAGAGTGAGAAAAGGACAAGGTGCATAAGATGCCGACAGGTTGGCTGGCGGTCAGTGCGGTCATTTTGCCAATGGGAACCTCCTGGGATGGTGGGAAGGAAAAGGTGGAGGTTCGGAGAGCAGGGAAAGAGAACGATACGCCTGAACAGAAGATGGCACTGAAAAATCTTAGTGGTTAGGCTAAAGAGTAACTTCCTCCTTATCTACAAATGGGTTTGAAGCAGATTTTTGTGTAGAAGTCTGTAGTAAATTTCCTACCTCTGCTTTCACAAATTACCTCCAATCTCCTGGCTTAACCCCCAGGCCTTCAAATTTACTCTCTGATAATTCTGAAGGTCAACTCCCAGGATTGGTCTCCCTGGTCTAAAGTCAAGGTGACTTAGTCACAAAGTTTTATATTTTCTCAAGAGTTGGGGATCATTTATGGGTATACAGGCTGGTAGGGACATACCTTGTTCCTTGGGGTGATGGGTACAGGTTCCTTGTTTTTTGTACTTTCAGTCTTCAAATCCAGCAGCCTACCTCAAGGTCCTTCTGACACTTTGGGTCACTACTGTCCCTTGAAGATCTCACATCTCACTAGCCATTCTTTTGCTTTTTCTTTCCTCATTTATTTAATTTTAAAGGCTTAAGTAATTGGCTTTTATAGATCATCCACACAGATCATGCACTTTTTTACTCTTTCTACTTTAACACATGTGAACACATCAGGGCTGGCAATATAGTTCAGTAAGTAACAGTAACTGCTGTCCAGCCTGATGCCTCACCTGAGTTCCATCCCTAGAACCCCACATATGCTAAGAGAACTAGAAACTGAATGTTACAAATGTCTTCATGAGGAGCACACGAGTACAGTGGTGCATGTACATATACCTGCCACACACACAGATAAATTAATTTAAAACTATTGATAAATCAGCAACCTTAGTTTCATATTTAATTCTATTTTGTCAATTGTGATGGTTATATTGATTCTCAACTTAAGGGCATGTCTTTGAGGCATTTTCCAGGTTGGGTTGCAGTGAGAAGATATACTAAATCCCGGCAGTACCTTTCTATGGCTGGGGTTTTGGATCTTATAAAACAGTGAAAGCAAGCTAAGCACCAGTATTAATCTCTTGCTATTTACAGATGATGGCCACAATGTGAACAACTTCCTCTGCTCCTTGATGCCCCTCCGTCCCTGAAGGACAGATGCTACCCGCAAAACTCTGAGACTAAACAATAGGATGTGTTTGTAACTTCCTTTACTTATACAGTAAATCCACAGGTTTCTAGGACAGGATCACATGTTCTAGCAAGTGGTCGGATTTGGCAGTAACAATGGTAGCTAATCCATGCGCTTACTGTCTGACAGATATTGACCAGTGTGCTTTACAAGTCTTTATGAGTCACATTTACATAACATACTTTTAAATATGTGATAACTTTTAGCGCCACCCTTGTAACAATCAAACCCAAAACAAACAACACAACAACACAACAATTACACAAAGGAATGCTTGTAAACACTATGGGAACTGGTTTAATAATGCAGAACGTGATATCTAGAAGTACATGAACTTACAGATCATTACAACAAGCAGGTCAGCATCATTGAAACTTTAAGTGGGCCTAATTTCATACACCCTGTGTGCTGAGAAAGTTGAAGGAAGCTTTTGCTTAATTAAGTACTGGAAATGCTTTAAAATCCTGCTAGACGGAGAAGAATGATGTTTCATTCCTTTTGCATGTTCAGACAGTTTATCATCATCATCTCTTTTCTTGGGATGTGGTCTTAACATCCAGGGCTTTCATTTCTTAATCATTCTGGCTGAGAGTCCCCAGAGGCTTGAGGAAGGCAATTTTAGCTACAAGAAATCATTTTATACAGCGAGAAGTAGGTATGTAAGGTTTCAAAACCTGATGAATATCATAATGAGAGAATTGAAGATAAAATAAAATTCCTTTGGTTTGTGCATGTCTTCTGTTCTACTGAAACGCCTGAGTATTTAATTTTATATCTAAAACTACCTTGACTATATGAGAGGGGAGAAGTATTGCAGTGTTTGAGAGGGCAGAGTACCTTGCATGCTCCTGTACCATCATATCTCCCTTCTTCCAGAAAGAAAGTGCCCTTGGAGAGGCTCTGGGTTTACAGTCCAAGTGCACAAGGCTGCCCACCTGTACCTGAACCAGCTTCTTCATTGGGCTTCTTGAAAAATCTGGAGCAGAAGCTGAAGAAGAAAGAAAGAGTAGAAGAATTGGATTGTTGACGTAATAAAAATTGAATGATTTTTTAGGAATACTTTTTTTAACAAGGATTTTTTTTTTTTTTTTTTTTTTTTTGGAAGGGACAAGTTCTCTGTAGCTCTGGCTGTCCTGGAACTCACTCTGTAGACCAGGCTGGCCCCGAACTCTCAGAGATCCGCATGCCTCTGCCTCCCAAGTGCTAGGATTAAAGGCGTGCACCACCACGCCCGGCATTTTTATTTATTTCTGTATGTGTATCAATGTATTGTCTGCATGCAAGTTTGTGCACCCGTGTCGTGCAATGCTGCGGAAGTCAGAAGATGGTCTCGGATTCCCCTGGAACTGGAGTTCTCCTGGAATTGGAGTTTCAGACGGTTTTTGGCCGCCATGTGGGTGCTGGGGATCGAACCCGGGTCCTCTGTAAGAGCGGTCGGCACTCTTAACTGCTAGGCCATCTCTCCAGCTCCTTAACAAGGATTTTTTAAATTTTTATTTATTTATTTTTTATGTGCATGAATGTACTGTCTGCATGTAGGTTTGTGCTCCCATATCGTGAAATGCCGCGGAGGTCAGAAGAGGATGTCGGATTCCCCTGGAACTGAATTTCTCCTGGAATTGGAGTTACAGACAGTTCTCAGCCGCCTTGTGGGGGCTGGGGATCAAACCCAGGTCCTCTGCAAGAGCGGTTGGCGCTCTTAACCACTAGGCATCTCTCCAGCCCCCCAAATTGAATGATTTTTTAAAAGTTCCATAAAGAAAAAAGTTCCCTGGGGGCTGGAGAGATGGCCTAGCGGTTAAGAGCGCCGACCGCTCTTACAGAGGACCCGGGTTCGATCCCCAGCACCCAAATGGCGGCTGAGAACCGTCTGAAGCTCCAATTCCAGGAGAACTCCAGTTCCAGGGGAATCCGAGACCCTCTTCTGACCTCCGCGGCGTTGCACGACACGGGTGCACAGACTTGCATGCAGACAGTACATTCATACACATACAGAAATAAATAAAAATTAAAAAAAAAAAGAAAGAAAGAAAAAAGTTCCCTATAAACTTGAAATGTCAACTGTTTAAAGCATTTTAAAATCCTGCTTGACACAGTATGATCTACTTGATTTACTGTGTTCTACACACAAGAATGTAATACAGAAAAAAGGATTTGTGCTTTGTGTTTGGGGTCATGTTTTAGACTTTGAGACCATTACTTTACATGGAAGTTATTAATACTTACTGTGACAATTTAAAACAGCTCAACTATGGGCTTATTAATATAGATAATTTAGAATAACATGTTTAGAAAATTTAGTTACCTCAAGAAACGGGTAGGGTTGGTTTCTTTGTGGACCCCTAAGACATAGCACCGAGGCAGGGCCTGACATTCAACAGGTACTCAAGAAAGGCTCTGCAATGATGTTTTAATTCTAAACTGATTTTCACTCAGTTCACCAAGTTATATTAGAAATTTTCCATGTGTTTAAATTTAACTTCCAAGTTGTAAAAGAATAATCTTAACTAATACAATATCACATTAAATATCATTATCTGTAAAAAATGGTATGCTTCCTGACGGAGGCTGTGCTGCCAAACCTGAAATATATAGGAACCACAGTAAGGTGTCATTTCAATGAAATGATGTAGGAATCAGAAATTGCTCTTCCTTTTTTTTCTATATGTGGGAAAAGATTAAGTCTCTGATGATTCTCCAAATATATAATATTCTATCATATTTTCTCTTTTGAGATAATGTCTCATTTTCTGGTCTAGGTTTTCCTTGAAGTTACCATAATTCTGCCTTCAAATCCCAAGTGCTGGGACAACAGGTATAGATCACCACACTTGGCTTCCAATGCTCTGTGTAAACTGCAAATCCTAGTGAAAATATGTTTCTGTTTTAGGAAATAGACATATTATGAATTATAGTATGTGATTGTGCATATGGTTGTGGTTAAAAAATGAGTTGGCCTTGTAAATTGAGATCCTGTAAACTTTTTAAATTAATAAGAACCTGTTTACATTCTTTAAAAAGCCTTATTTTGTTTACCTGTCTCCTATTTTACCTACAGAACAACCCCCCACAATACATAGGTAAGGCTCTATCCATTTAAGATGTGAACCATTAAGTAAGACCAATCAGAGCCTCATACTCTTTCCTCTGTGTGCATAGAGTCAATCATGGACAATGAGCCAAATCAGGCTTCACGGGCCCAGTGACATGTAGTACTGCCACTTGGATATGAGCAACTAAGGAAGACATGATTTCCCCACTGAACTTACTGTGATAATAAAGTCAGTGTCTTGTGAAACATCACAAAGTAATTGTTATTAGTGGTGATGCTTGAGTCCTGGGTCAATTGGTCATCAAATCTCAAATTTCCATCTTAATTATACAAACCAATTAGTCTCTCTCTCCTTTCTCTCACTCTCTCTCTATCCTTTCTACTTCTATGCTATGAAATTTTTATTGAATGTTGTCATCTTTAGTGCCAATGTCCTTTGCATAACTGCCCTAAACACAAGAGAATATTTTCTTTCTTTTCTTATACCTAAAATATAGGAAGAAGAAACATCATTATCTCAAGTAGTAAGATAATGGATCACTGATTATTTAAAGACTTCTGGGTGTCCTTTATGTGAGCCTTTGAACAGGGTTCATGAAGTCAAAATCAACTTATTTTTAATAAAGCATTACTGATTCAATTTTTTCATTTCCTTTGATGGTCCAGTGGTGGAAAACATCAGAATTCTGCAAAGAAACATTTCTCAGATGATAAGACTGCAGCTAGTAAGGATGTGTTAGCTGCATAAGTCCTTCCTCCTGATGTATTAATTCAAAATTCAGCCTTTACTATGGACATCTTAGTTGCTTTCTTTAAAAAAAATCAATTAAAATATATGTTACATTGCTTATTTGTCTGTATTTCCTTTGGAGAGGAGACCTTATTCTGTGGCCCAGTTTGGCTATATGCCTAACACTCTCTATGTATCTCAGACTGGCCTCAACTTTATGGCAATCCTCCTGCCTCTGCCTCCGCCTCCCAGATGCTGGGATTACAGGTATCAGTAAAATAAATGCCTGGCTTAGAAGATGTGACTGGGTGGAGGAATTTATTGTGATAAGTCAGCTTTTTAGATTCTGGCAACAATGAAAGATTTAAGAGAAAAATTAAGAAAAATGCAGATGAAAA
The DNA here is from genome assembly GCA_009823505.1 of Rhizomys pruinosus. Classification (NCBI taxonomy): domain Eukaryota; kingdom Metazoa; phylum Chordata; class Mammalia; order Rodentia; family Spalacidae; genus Rhizomys; species Rhizomys pruinosus. The sequence goes on along the minus strand of VZQC01011136.1, from coordinate 121,398 downwards.
TTTGTAGTCTTACCCACAACTTTGAGCTCAGCACTGGAGTAGATCAGACCGTGCTTGTTCTCTGCTATACACTGGAACATGCCAGAATCACTCACATTGAGGTTAGATATTGTGAGGGCACCATTTTCTATCTGTATTCTCTCCTAGATGGAATATGAAAAATCTTCTTGCATATAAATAAAGATTTTGGAGAAAAATCAACACTACTCACTATCATTTTAATCAGAAAAAAGGCCTCTATATTTTCCTTAGAAAATTAGGCAATCTGACATGAAATTTAACGTTCTCTTCCTTGAAATGGGAAAAATTCTATTCTTTGAGATAGGAAATGTGAGTAAACATCAGAAAATAATTATCAAAGCCAGAGGTGATGTATGGCAGCTACTTTACTGTCAACCGTGGTTAAAGATTCAGACAGTAAAAAAAAAAAAAAGTACCAGGGTTGATTTTCATCATGACAATTGGAAAGATTTTCACCACAATATTTTTTTAGAAATCAAGTAAGTTTAAGACATTGTAAGTTCAGTACATTAAAAAGAGTTTTCAGAAACACATGTATTTAGCAGGTCTTCAAAATCTATGAATTGTTACAGAGAGGGAATATAAAGGAGCATAGTTGGCTTAGTACACACAAAAAAAGAGCCGGAATTACGTGGCTGGCGGGGAGAGTTGATTGAGAAAATAAGTACTCATACAGGACAATAAGCAATTAATAGACATTTTTATACACCAGATGCCATGCCAAGGTGCCAAACGGGAAAATGGAATTGCACATTTCAATTGATTAAAGACTTTATCACCAATACTTCAAATCAGAGTATATTATCTTATAGCTAGAAAATTACATTTACTCGCTAATTGCAATATGGATGAAATGTCCTCATTGGATGATAAGTTACTTGATTTTTACATTATTGTCCCTGTGTTAAGGCTTCCATGGAAAATACTCCTACAGGCTCATGGATCTGACGTGGAAAACTATGGGAACACTGGGACTTGTGGTCACAGCAGCAGAGTGGGAATGCTGCTAGTGATACTTCAAGGTGACATTTGCTTACGGTTCCTGTCCTATCTCTACACTTTCTGATCTTGCCTCCATAAATTCCCACTAATCATCATGATGGAATGAAACTGTGTACTAAAATAAATCATTCTTACTTTTATGTTGCTTCTTTTCCAACTAAGGTGGAACTAGGAGTGCTTTTGTGAGTCTGTGTGTGTGTGTGTGTGTGTGTTGTGTTTACATACTGTGCAGATATGCAGATGTGTGTTTGAAGAGGCCAAAGGACAGTCTATGAAGTCCTTCCTCAGATGAAGTCCAAACTGCACTCAGTTTTTTGTGAAACCATGTCTTTCATTGTCAGGTGGTGTCCCTGTGTGACTATTACACAGATCTAGGATTACAACCATTTGCTATCACACCTAGCTTTGTTATATGGACACTAGTATTAAATACATAACATGCAGAAGTAGACTGGCCCCGCGGGGCTGCACCTCACCTCTAGCTCCAGGGCTTCCCCATTTTTTAGCCATCGGTAAGAGGGTTTGGGCTTCCCACTGGCCCTGCATTCCCAGTAGAGACTGTCCTCGACAGCAATTTCCACATCTTTTATGAGATGAACCCAATGAGGCATTGCTGTGATAGAGGAAAAATAGGGAACATGAAGAAAAGAAATTTAAGTCAGCCAGCAAATAAAAAGTAAATGCCTTATATCCATATCAGAATAAATAAATATAAGACTGTGCACAATAGATTAAAGTGAGCACCAACGAGAATTAGATTTAATTCACTGAATGAATGGCTATACGAAGTGTTTCTAACGTTAAAGATGGGTGTTGCCATCTGTTATGTTCCAAGCCAAATTCATTATGCTTTCCGTTTTCAAAATTTGAACACTGTATTAAATTCTCAGATGCCTATTAATAGATAGTAATGCAGGTACAGAAATGTATTTTTCCTCAAGGATATTTCTGAATCATGAGATTATATCTGATGACAACTTTAAAGTGAGTGGCAGCGTACACTGATCATAATGGTTAACTAAATATTATCCATAGGAAAGAAATTTCTATTGCTGAGGAAAAAATCTTCAAGTTTGAAATAGCTCTCAATTAAATACAAACCAATGAACTTCTTAGAAGCTTCTGAGTGCATTAGAATGAAAGCAGAAAAAGATGGATAAATTGGTTTAATGTGAACCAGGACTTTTTAATTGGAAAAAAAAAAGATGTAATTGTTGCAACTTCAAATTATGTATGCAAATCAGTTGGATCTAGGAGATTAATCATTTTCACTTATGTTTTGCAAGGTGCTTGGAAAATTCTTTTTTCAGATGAATGTGACATACCACTTCCCATGAAAGCCATTTCAACACACAGTATTTTCAGCCAAGACACAGCTTGTGTAGCAGCAGATCCAAACCTGGGAGGTGAGATGTCGTAGCAGCTTCACATTGCATTATGCATGGGGTGTATGCCTAGGGATCTGCATTTGCATCCTCCATATGGAGAAGCGGTTTATCTATTTCTGTTTAATTGCAATCACAGGAAGAGGAAGATGTGTCCTTCCATTTCTATCTCACAAAATTGCCTTTTTGTAAATGAAATTGAAAGGACACTATGGTTATTGAGCTTTTCCTAGAAATGGACAGGCTTAAGTTTTCCCTTCTTTTTTTTTTTTTTGGTTTTTTTTGTATGCAAACTGTTTGTCCGGTAAGAAGTATAGATCACCCTAAATCACTTATCCTACTTTATATTAAAACACATTTTCCTATTTCAGGAGCCATTAGCCCAACATGGAATGAGACTGAAAAGAAAGCTTTGATTGAGAGCTGAGTTTCCAGTTAGAGTTTGCACAATTGGTTACCCATACTAACATTCTTCCAAAATAAAAGACTAATTTAGTGTACTAAGCCATCCCCAAGAATACAAATAAATGCCCATATTAACCATGATTTTTACCCCTTGACCACTACATGAGATCCTAAAACTCTATCACACCAACCATTTATTTAAGAAAGATTAGAGAGAATAATTGAAGAATTACACAGCACTCACGTATGCCTTATTAAGCTCAAATTATAAGGGAACATTCAGAAAACTATGTCTTTAATGTATAGTTTATTTCTTATGGGTGTAACATATTATCTTCAAAATGGACTGAGGAAATAGTCTACTCCCTTTACTAAGTAAGCAGGTGATGTTGGTTTTCCAAAACATTAATTTCCAGTACACTCATTTCCACTCTTAAAAATCAACACCCGTCTTTGATTCTGTTGTCCTGACTTCTATCACATCACATCGTCCATAAAACCTAGGGAGACTTTGTTTTATGCTCAGGCTCCCAAACTGTCTAATCCTATTTCTCCTTGCCAGTGAGGACATTACAGATGAGCATTTGAGCAGTGGATTACTAAATGTTTTGGAGAACAGAAGGATGAATAGCAGTTGATCAGCTTGTTGTTGCTGGCAGTCCCCCTGTGATCATAAGGGAAATTAACACATAGAAAAAGGAGTAAGAAAAAGAAGGAGAAAAAAAAAAAAAACAGAGAAACTGAGCCACTGCTTGATGTTAAGGTCCTTGAATCCCAGTTTCTCTTTGCATGTGTCTTCATGTGAGGCATGTGATTTTTATTTATGGAGGGACACCTGGGCGAAGAGCTGAAAGCATTCTACTCAATCATTAAGTGAGTCAGAAAGTCCTCTGTTCTCTCACAGTGCTCCCTTCTGATCTTGGTTGAAACAAGTAGTAGGTAGTCAGAATGAAGAAGCTTGCTATGGTGTGAGAAATGATAGCTGCCTTCCAAGAGACTTAGAGCTGCTTACCTCACGGGCTAAGTGTTTATCTGTTTGCTATCATCATTACCATATGTCCCATGTCATGCCACCAATTCACATCTTGGACATTTGGGAACACTTACTTATACTCAAAACTGATCATGAGATGAGATATGAAAGTCATACAACATATTAAAGCATGTCTCTTTTTTTGCTGTAGATAGTTCCTAATATCTAATAATAAAAAATATTACTTGTGTCAGAGATGATATATTTGTAAAGTTCAAATTATTGAGAGAGGGTCATAATAGGTCCTATTATTTTAATAGTGGTCTTCATTAATATTTTCCTTTCTACAACATTGATCTATACTCTACACAGTAGCATTGAAAGCTGTTTCAATTTCCAGTTACTAAAATAATAGACTATAATGCAATTTGCCTTTCATAAAATTTGTGAATTTCTAATAACTTTACAATGCTGCTAATCATTAAACTGCAAATATAAATTCAATGGGCTTGCATTTACATGCATTTTGCAGGCATATTTTGTACAATAATAAGACTTTGCAAATCATGTTTTCATAATAATATCATTTTAAACAAAATAAATTTGAAAGGAAACAGAATAACTAATATTCTCAAAATGGCCTCTAAATAAAGGAAACCATTCTTTTCTGTCCCCAAATTGAGGAATATGTCAAGGAAATGTGATTTTAAAGTAAAGGAGGAAAGCAGACTGAAGATACACATTGGCAATGAAAACTAAGAGTGAGCAACTGGAAGATTCTCAGTTCATTTGGCTGGTCTAATGCAATAATTGCAACTTTGAGAGTGAGCAGTTTTATTATGCTTATTAAAATAAGACATAAGAGGACCTCTTCTAGAAGGAAGAACTCACAGAAAAGACAGCTGTCTCTGACATGCTTAAGTATGCAAAAGGTTACTCGGAAAAAATGCGAAAGATTTAGCTACCATATAAATCACTTTTTAAATTTTTATTTATTTTTTATGTGTACGAATGTACTGTCTGCATGTAGGTTTGTATACCCGTGTCGTACAATTTTGAGGAGGTCAGAAGAGGGTTGTCAGATTCCCCTGGAACTGGAGTTAAAGATGGGTCTCAGCCACCATGTGGGTGCTGGGGATCGAACCCGGATCCTCTGCAAGAGTAGTCAGGGCTCTTAACCACTAGGACATCTCTCCAGCCCCATAAATCACTTTTAAAAGTAAAAGAATATGTCTTCAAGTTTGTTGCAAAGTTGTATTTCTTTTTAATTTCTTCTTTCTTTGATAAAGGTTTGTGTCCTTACTTAACCAAATGAAAATAAAATGTAGAGAACACAAATTAAACCTTAATATTCTGCTAGAAACATTTCCATTCCCCAAATACCTATGGAAGAGGAAAGACAAGAGTGCAAGCTTCCCCAAAGCGCATGCTTACCATAGTAGGTCAGACGCCCCCTAGCTACATTTTTTCCTCGTGAATTTTCAGCAATGCACTCATAGGAACCTGCGTCTTCCTGTTGGAAGTTGGGAATTTCAAGCACAGCATTGAACTTCCTCAATTTAATTTTGTTGGGAAATGGCATTCCATCACTTCTTTTCCAATTAATCTGAGGCACAGGGCTAATGAGAAAATTGTCAAATTGATTGCTGTTCTCTGGAAAGCTTGTGGGCTTGACAAAAGAAAGCTTTGGTTAAAACAGAGTGAAAATACTAGATTCAAAGGCAGGAGACTTCCAGCTGTCAATTATATAAACAGGATGTAAAAAAAAAAAATTAAAACTTGTTCTGAGCCAAGGTCTCACAATTTAGCTCAGCCTGGACTTTAACTCCTGATTCTTCTGCCAGGACTCTTGAGTAATGGATCATAGGCATGCACTACAATGTCCAAACAGATTACAATCTTTAAGTTGATATATTAATTTTAAAAACTGCATTTTCTTCAATAAGTTCAAGATATAAGTACAGAAAAAAAAATACAACAAATGACCAAGTAAATAAGAGATTTTCCCAGTTTAGCTTATGAAATTAAGACATACTCATTTTCTCCAAATTGCTTTTAAACCTTCAAACTACATGATAAATATGCATTTGCAGTGCTTAATTATTCATTTGCTTTCAAACAAAAGTTTTAGAAAATGCACACTATCACTGGCATTGGGGAACATGCCTTTTTATTGAAATCTTATGCATCTAATATAAAACATCTTAATCACCTATAGACACCCCTCCCCCATTCACAGCCCCATACACCCCTCACTGGAATTCATGCATTCTGCCATATATGTTAAGGCCTATCGAATTAAATAAGTGTACCCAGAAGTCAGTGCACATTCATCTACTGGGTTTTACTCAGCCTATCAAGAGTCTCCCTTTAAGATCAACTCTCCCTCACCCTGGAGTGATCAGCTGTCAATAATTCTTGGCTAACGTTGGGGCCTGGTGCATACTTCCCCAGTTCTAAGCTGAGTTTTTTATTTGATTGAGTTTGTATGGGTCTTTTGCGTGCTGACACCATTGCTTTAATCCCAGTACTAGAGAGTCAGACAGATCTCTGTGAGATTGAGTCATGCCTGATGTACATAGAGAGTTACAGGCCAGTTGGGTCTACAGACAGACCCTGTCTCAAAATAAATAATAATAATAATAATAAAGACTTTTTAGTAAAAGAAAATGCACACAATCTATCAAATATTTAGTTTTTTTTGAAAAAGTTAAAAAGGTAGACTAATACTTAGCCTAACTGACAAATCATGAAAGTAAAATACCCAAATTAAAATTAAAGTAAAATAGTGTTATTACAACAGACTCTGATGAAATTCAGAACATCACTAGAGAGAACCCTTTGAAAAACTTATACTCCAAAAGCAGGAAAACATACAAGAAATAAAGGAATTTGTAAATGTATTTGACTACTGAAATTAGAGGCAGAAGGTATAAATCTCTTAGAGAGATATTAAAGGCAATGAGACTGAAGTTGTAATCAAACATCTCTTCACAAAGAAAAGTGCAAGACCACATGGATTCAGGGCTGAATTCTCTCATACTTTCTAGGAAGATCTAACATTATCACTATTCATTTGTTTGGCAATTTAGAAAGGGAAGGAACTAGGGTTCCAACTAATTCCATGAAGACGATATTATCTTGATACCAAAAGCCCATAAAAATATTTTTAATAAGTGGAAGGGAGGGAGGGAGGGAGCGAGGGAGAGAGAGAGAGGAACTACAGATCAATTTTCCTTATGAACATCAATGTAAAAATTCTTCCCAAAATTTCTACAAACTGATTCCAGGAACACATTAAGAAAACCATACATTATGACAAAGTGGGGTTCAACACACACATACACACACACACACACACACACACACACATACACATACCATGTCACTAAATGTAATATATCATATAAATAAACTTAATAACAGAAACTTCAAAATTATCTCAATTAATACAGAAAAGGTATCTGACAAAACTCAACTTGCCTTTGTGATCAATATCCTGAAGACTTTAGGCTAAATCTATCATAACACGAAATAACAACACATACATATATAAAAGCAACCCCAACATTGTTCTCCACAGGAAAAACAGAGCATTTCCTCCAAAATCATGACCAAGATAAGGATGCCCAATTTCACATCTCTTATTCAAGATGGTGCTCAAAGTCTTAGGTAGCTCAGTCAGATAAGAGAAAGACAGTAGAGCGATAAGAGTGGGAAAAGAAACTCAAACTATCTCAATTTTAGATATCAGTATTCTACACTAAAAAGATAATATAGAACCAATCAAAAATTCTTATATTTCATAGACATTTCCAATAAAGTCACAAGATCAATACACTCGGTCTGGAGAGATGGCTTGGCAATTAACAGCACTTGCTGTTCTTGCAGAGGATCAGTTTCCAGAACCCATATGGTGGCTAACAGCCTTCGGTAACTCCAGTTTCAGGCCCTCTTTCACCATCTCTGGTCTCCATGGGCACTGCATGCATGCAGTGAGCTTATATGCAGAGGAAACACTTAAATAAAATATACATAACAATAAATAAAACATTTTTACAATGACAAAAATGATATACAAAATCTGTAACAAAGATGAACTCACAGAGGAAGAAACTGGAAAAAATCTCAATCATAATAAATTACATAGGAATAAAGCTAATGAAGGATATAAAATAATTCTTCAATGAAAACTTGAAGATACTGAATAAAAGAAGATACCAGATGATGGGAATACTTTCCATGTTCCTGGACTGACAGAATCAGTGTCATGAAAGTGGCTTTTACTACCTAAATTAATCTATAGATTCAATGCAGCACTCATCAAAATACCAATGTCACTCTTTACAGAACTAAGAACAGCAACCTAAGAATTAAAAACAGAACCAGTAATTACCACAAATAGTAAAAGCAATGCAAGGAGAAAAAACATACACAATACTTGACCTCAAATTATATTTCAGAGCTACAGTGACAAAGAGCCTGGTACTAGCACAAAAATATATAGATAGACCAAAGGAACAGAACACAGGACCCAGAAATAAAGTGACAAAGCTATGGCCACTCAATTTTTGCCAAAGGAGGAAAATACATTCAGTGGATAAAAAGATAGACTATTCAACAAATGGTGGTGGGCCAACTGGATGTCCATACAGGTTAGAATAAAATTAGATCCTTATCTTTTGTCCTGCACCCCCCCCCCAAAAAATCAACTCAAAATGTATCAAAGGCCTCATTAAAAAAAAAATCCTCAAACACTAAAACTGCTAGAAGAAAACATAGAGAATGCATTTCGAGATAACGATTTATGCAAGAAATTTCTGACCAAAACTTTAATAACACAGGAACTAGCTCCAAGAATCAACAGATGGGACTACATGAGATTTAATTTTTTTGTACAGCAAAAGAACCTATCAGCAGAGCAGCTCCCAGGATAGAAGAAAATCCTTGTCAGCTATAATTTAGATAGGGGGCCCAATATCCAGAATACAAAAGGAAGCACAAAAAATAGGAGAAATACTATTAAAATAAAATTGTCAATTATCAAATGGGCTAATAAATTAAATAAGCAGTTAGCCAAAGAAGAAACACAACTGGTCAATACAACTACTCTGATACTACTTTATTCCAAAGAGAATAAATATGACAAACATGCTATGGAGTATGTGGGGAGAGAGGGACCCTCACTTATTGCTGATGAGAGTATAAACCAATATAGCAAATATGAAATCGGCACAGGTTTCTAAAAACCTTATAAATAACAGCCATAAAACTTAGCTGTACCACTTCTGGGCATATGGCCAAAGGATTCCATATCCTACCACAGAGATCCTTGCACATCCATGCTTCATGCTTGTGTTTGTTTGCTAAAATAATAAAAATATGGAATATTATTCAGGTTCAGAGAAAAATAAAATTATGAAATTTGCAGCAAAAGGGATGAATCTAGAGAATATAGCATTGAATTTACCCAAACATAGCTCCATGCAAACAAAAAAGCTATGCAAGTTCTTACTCACATGCATATCTCAGCCTGTAATGTACACCCACACACACACACACACACACATACACACACACATACACACATACACATGCACACACATGCACATACATACTCCTGTGTGTAATTGTGAGTAAAGTCTTATTAATTCAGAAGTGAGGCCACAAGAGGTTAAATATAGATGACAAGGAAGGATGGAGTGAGAAAAATATCATATAGGATATGAAAGATCAAAAAAGACTGTATATAGTAATTTAAAAAGTTAGTCTAACTTTTTAAATTAACATATACTTTGGAAAAGGTAAAAATAGGCTAGGCATGGTGGACCACACCTTTAATCCCAGGAATCTGGAGGCAGGGGCAGGCAGATCTCTGTTAGTTCAAGGCTATCCTGGTCTATATAGGGAGTTCCAGGCCAGCTGGGGCTATGGGGAGATCTTGTCTCAAAAAAAAATTATGTTACCAAGCAAAAATATTTTCCAAGTCATCCTGACATCAACCTAGTACTACCACACATGAGAATCAATGTCATGAAACTTACTTTCCAAGGGCGAAGCATTCCAGTTTCACAGTTGAACCCTTAGCTGCTGGCAGAGTTTCTGGAAACTGAACTTCTATTTTGGGTTCATATTCACCCATGATACCTGTGAATTCACAATACAAAATCAGTAGTGTCTAATATTCCCTTATGAACCTTTTTTGTTAAATAAAACTTTCTTCAGCTCCATTTTGACCGCTTCTTTCAGTGAATGCAATCACCCACTAGGGCAAACCTGGATCATGTATGCAACCTAAATAAACACGTAGGAACTCTGGCCCCCACTGAGTCACATTTACTATAATGAGTGAAGTATTCCTAAGAAAAACACCATGTCTTATATTGTAAATGATATGGAAGGCATCTTAAATTTGATATTCAATTTCAACATTTCTATTTAAGCTGAAATACCCAATGGATCATGACTCCCCAAAATTTCCTAACATACAAAATTTATTGCAGGGACTGATGGTCTAAAATTTATTGCAGGGTCTAAATGGTATTCTGGTTGCAGAGACACCAATCTTAAACTTATTAAATGGTTTCATGGCATAAAACACAATGAATTAACAGGGAGGAGAGTTCCAATACAATTATAATAGGAAAGAGTGTTTCTATGTTTAGTGCTTAAGAATTATGCTGCATCAGATACAGCATAGTTTCAAAAGGTCAACTACCCAGGTTTATGTTGACAACACGCACTCCTGCTTCTCTCTGAGACTCATGTACCCATTCTGGATACAAACCCACTATGTAGTCCATGATGATATTAAACTTCTGAAATACTAATCTTCATGTCCCCAGGTCCCAAGTACTGGATTACAGTCATGCAGCACAACAAACAGTTTATGTAATGCTGAGGATCAAACCCAAGGCTGTGTGCATGCTAGACAGGTACTCTAACAAGGAATCTTCAACTCCAGGCCCTGAACTGATTTTTTAACTATAGCTCATAGACACCTCTTAAGTAGACATCAAGGCAGTAATGATCAATAAATTTTCCTTCACGAAGTTATGTTAGTAATGCTTTTTAGCTTATCATAAAACAGTAAATGTTTTGAAAAAAACCTCAGGATTATAAACGTTAAAACAAGTGACTTCACAAGCTTGCCCCATGGGAAGATGTCTTACCATCAGAGCGTAGCACCAGAGGGGTTGGGGAACCCAGGACTCTGGCCTTTGTCACAGTGCTTGTTACAACACATGTGTAATTTCCCACATCTGACGGCTCCACCTTGGTAATGTAGAGGTGCCCTGTCTCTTGAGAGACAAATCTCCGACTATCTTCTTCGACAAAGGACGGATACTCATTGAAGACCCAAGCATACGATAGTTCTAATAAAGATTTGGAAGAAACAAATTTCATTACTCAACAACATGTTCCATAGTAGGTTAAAATGCACAAAACTCTCTACTTCAAAGTAATGCTGTTTTGCTTGCAAGTCATGCAGAAAAGCACTTAGCAAAATGACTCCACATTCATATTTTATTAGAATGGAGAGCACTGTTGATTGGCATTCTTGACAGGGCAGTACCTTCTTTCCTTGTCCTTATTCTAGATGCTTAAAAACCTCTCTGTCTCCTTTCAATTTGTGTCTTCATACTGAAATTCTGCATTTCAAAATTAGCAATCAAATAATGGCAATTCCTGTTACATAACTCCTTAAGTTCTCAAGCATAATGCAAAATTATTTAACCTGAGTGTATGTCCCTTCCTGGCTAAGCCCCTGAGCAAAGTCTTTGGCACATGCTGTTGCAGGGTCTGCAAACCTCTTTGTCCTGCCTTCTCATTTTAAATTGGCATACATATTTACTGTAGTGTATTGAATTTCATAAGTATATTATCATAAAGTAAAAATGTACTCATGTACCCAACTTAGTTGTCTGTCCATAGAATGGAACCAGCCTAGTTGTCTCTTCACAGAAGAATGCCTAAAGAAAACATGGTATATATGTATGTATCTATCTACACACAAAGACACAGACACACACACACACACAGACATGTGCACGTACAATGTAATTTTATTCAGCCAGAAAAATTGTGTTATTTGTAGGGAAACAGTGTCTTTTCTTTGGTTTCCTTCATTCAACACCAACTCCATTCTGATGAGCTGATGTGCAAGAGAGTTACAACACTGATTCCTAACACCAGGAATCACTACTCCTTCTTCCTAGTTAGGTTGAGGTCCCTATGTAGGACAACACATTTAAAATAATATTTTATTTTTCATTATATGTTTCTTGTGTGCGTGTGTGTGTGTGTGTGTGTGTTGTGTATAAGTGTGCAGGTGCCTGTGGAGGTCAATGTGGGTGTCATACCATATAGAGCTGGAGGAATACCTAGTTGTGCACTGCCTAATGTGAGTGCTGGGAATTGAAATTGTATCTTCTGCAAGAGCAGTCGATGCTCTTTGTTTGCTTGTTTCATTTGTTTGTTTATAAATTTTATGGATTCTAGAATTTCGTACGATGTATTTTAATCATGTTCGAACCACTTCCCTCACCTTGAACCCCACAGCACACCACTACCCCACATCCAGATTTCATGTCCTACATTATTATCTATCCTTTTCTCTTGTTTATTTATTTAATTTTGTCTTTAAAGGACTGACAATTTAATGTATGTCTTTTTTTTTAAATTTTTTTTTATTAATTTCTGTATGTGTATGAATGTACTGTCTGCATGCAAGTCTGTGCACCCGTGTCGTGCAATGCCGCGGAAGTCAGAAGAGGGTCTCGGATTCCCCTGGAACTGGAGTTCTCCCGGAACTGGAGTTCTCCCGGAATTGGAGTTTCAGACGGTTCTCAGCCGCCATGTGGGTGCTGGGGATCGAACCCGGGTCCTCTGCAAGAGCGGTCGGCGCTCTTAACCGCTAGGCCATTTCTCCAGCCCCTAATGTATGTCTCTTTAATGCCATGGATGTGGCTCACACCCTCGCTTCTGATCATACTATCAGGCACCATGCAGTATCTCCCCAGCCTTTAGATCATCTATGATGGAAAGACCTATTGACTTGTCTGGTTTGTGATAATGACCAAATAATATTAGTTTTTAAAATTCATTTGTGGTGCTAGAATCAAACCCAGGGCCTGGCAAATGTTCTCTATCATGAGTCATCTCCAGTCTTGATGTTAATTTTAATTCAACTGAACCTGTCTCTCCCTAGTAAAATGAAGCATCCAACAATATTTAATATCTCATAAAGCAACACTTACTGAGTCAAATAAGGGCACATTTTGTGCTGACTATGAGCATAAATTCCACTGTGATGGATTTCATCAACTGTGAATCCAAAGTAGTGTGTTGGATTTTATGAAAATACAATCTGGCTCAATCACTTCTTCCAGTTCATTTCATACCTAGCCCTGTTTCTCCTATACTACTAGTATATATAATCCACAGAGAAAAACCAATGCTAATGTGGCAGAATAGGTGATGACACTGGCTGGCCACTCTGTAGCAGTACTTCTTTGGAGACTTCCTGTGGCTCTCAGCATGTTACCCAACCATGATTTCCTTCATCCCCCCCAACCTCATGGTTTTCTTTTAAATTTTATTTATTTATTTATTTTTTTATGTGTGTGAATGTATTGCCTACATGTAAGTTCGCTCGTCATGCAATGCCCAGGGAGATCAGAAGAGGGTGTCAGATTTCCCTGGAACTGGAGTTACAGACAGTTGTTAGCTGCCATGTGGGTGCTGGGACTTGAACCCATGTCTTCTGCAAGAGCAGCCATTGTTTTTAACTGTGGAGCCATCTCTCCAGCCCCATCCTCATGTTGATATTAAAGAGACAAAACATTCTTATTGTGTTTACCAAAATGTTCAATATATGAAATTAATTTCATTTTCCCTTCTTCCTTATTTATCTAGACAAATTAAACCATTGCTCCCTAGAAGAGCAGCCTGGAATTCAGTATAAAATGTCCATTTTTAAACCAGTTTATACCAAAATAATAATAACTGATAAATAATAATAACAAAACCAACAGATTTAGAGTCAGAAAACTTAATAAATTCATGAAAACAAAGATCATATTACCATGAAAAATGATATATCAAGAATATGTGTATGCAATGTCTTAGGTTACATACCACAAGTGTAACTTTGATTAAAGATGTTCAATATAAAACACCATGTATTACCGGGTGTGGTGGCACATGCCTTTAATCCCACTCAGGAGGCAAAGACAGGAAAATCTCTGTGAATTCAAGGCCAGCCTGGTCTACATAGTGAGTTCCAGGCAAGCTAGGACTGAAGGGAGACCCAGTCTCAAAATAACAAAAAAAGTATCGCATGACTCCACTTATAATTCTTTTTATCATAAAATCGCATTATTCATACTTACATATTACTATATTATCATACAGAGTGTGATGGCTTTATTTCTATGACACTAGTAATGGCTTAAGGAAACTAAAGAGAGGAGGTCAAAATAGGTATGCATATACATCTGGTGGTTAACTGTGCTTAGGTCTCACTTAAGAGAATTACTCCTGAGCAGATAGCTGAATGATAGCTTGGCAGCAGTCACATCAGCCCTGAGGCCAGATTCCCCTGGACTACTCCCAACTCACTAAACTCGATGATGATAATGTTAAGCTGATCCATCCTGCTGCTTCCTGTGGTGGAGTTTCTCTAATGGGCTTGGAGACCCCACAAGAGCAACAATATTTTCCAAACTCTGCTTCATTCTGAAACTCTTCTTGACCCAGGTTTCCTTCTGTTTTTCTTTTTCTTATCCTTCACATATCAGAAGGGAACCCAAGTCTGCAGGTCCCTCTCATTTCTGGGTCTACTCCCTTATATCTCAAAGGACCTTTTCCAGTAATCTTTGCAAGTCAGATGCTTTACCCTCATCTTAGTGTCTACTTAGGAACTCAAACTGAAGTGGCTGCTGGCCTTTGATAACAGACTCTTTGGTATTTCAAATGGACCCTCTCCTTTAATCTGGAGGGAACATCATCCACATTCATGGAACTCTTTCCCAGGGAAAATTGCTTCTTTCTTCAAAGTCTATCAAGATAATCCATTTACCTCGCCCTCAAAATTTTCAAACCAGCTAGCAGTAGTTGTATAGATTAGGAATGGCCTGCAATATCCCATGCCCCATGTGGTATATAGAATAACTGCCCTCAGTAGCCACACCTAATCCCTCAAGCCTGGGACTATGTTTCTAGGCATACAAGAAGGCTCCCTAACTATAACTATCATAGGGCATAGATCAGGCACAAGCACCCAGATTACTTGAATGGATCAAGTGTCATCTTACAGATGATAATAAGAGCCCAGAAGGCTACAGTTAGACAGAAGAAATTGTGCCCACTGAAGTAGGGTGGAAGTCAGAGACAGGAATTTCAAGATGCTCTGTTGTCAAATAGGCCTTGAATCATGATTCTAAATGCCCAGTGAAAGCCATTAAAGGGCAGGCCATAGAAGCGCCACCCCCTACCCCCTGTAGGAATGAAACTTCTTTGCCTGGCTCGAAGCAAGGACCTGTAAAACCTGATCTCTGTGGGCATTCAGTTGTCTCTATGAGTTATCTATAGTTCTGGAAGGTCCAGGTTATTGCAGCATTTTCTTGTCTCACCTATCCCTGCAAAGTTCCAGAACCAGATGGCTCCTTCTCTTGAGGTATTGAGCAAAATGTCGCACCTCTATTTTACACAAACAGGAGCTCTGCAGTCCCCCAGTAGGAGCCAAGGTGGATCACCTTTCCCTTCTGCCTGCACCCCACTTCCTTGCCCAGAACAGTAGCCTTTGGTATATAAACACACTGCTGGCATGAATAAATGAGAGAGTCAATCTCCCAGACCTTCATCCCACTGAGTCTGTATCTTTCTTTTGCTGTCGGGTAACTTTCTCATGGTCCCCTCCCCCCTCTTTGCCAGAGCTAAACCTAGAGACTGTTGGCCTGCAGGAAGGAGTCAGCCTTGAAGCTCGCAGCCCTGTAGAACAGCCAGCCTGGTTCTAGGAGGGAAGACTATCGTGTGGATTGCAGCCACTCATGATTAAAGGAGCATCAGATGATAGCGACAACCCACACCCCCTGACCTCTAGAAGAGCAACAGTGGAAAAGCCCCATGAATATTTTGATGTTTAGCCAACTAAAGCTAATTTTTTATTCTGGACCTTCAGATTCTTATGGCACTAAATTTGTAGTAACTTGTCACTGTAACACTGGGGAATCAATACAGCTGAACATAAGATTATGACAGGTCATGATGTTAAGGATGTCACTGGGAACTTGGACAGGTCTAATGTAATAAATATTCAGGATGCTGGGCTGGAGAGATGGCCTAGCGTTTAAGAGCGCCGACTGCTCTTACAGAGGACCCGGGTTCGATCCCCAGCACCAACATGGTGGCCGAGAACCGTCTGAAACTCCAATTCCAGGAGAACTCCAGTTCCAGGGGAATCTGAGACCCTCTTCTGACCTCCGTGGCATTGCACGACATGGGTGCACAAACTTGCATGCAGACAGTACATTCATACACATACAGAAATGAATAAAATTAATAAAAAAATATTCAGGATGCTTTTAAGACAAAAGGGGGACTAGAAGATCAGAAAAGGAGGGGAGACTAAAAGGCAGAATTCTGAAGTAGATGATTGTTTGTGGTAGTCAAAAGCCAAATAATGTAGGTGAGTTCTGGAGGCTGCCAAAGGGAAGGACAACAGCATGTAGGTCAAGGTCTTCAAAAAGAATTCAGTGTAGCCTACTCCAAGTACCTCAATGTTGTCAAGTCCATGGACTCCTGTTGGACTTTGCTTTAAACCTGTATAATAAGTGTGTGCTGTTTTAAGTCACTGTTCATATATTTATAACAACTACAGTAAAAAAAATCAACATAAATTATTATGTTAATGAAAAATGAGTATTCTCAGTATTTACTAGTTTCACTATGTTCCTATCATAAAATTCCCTGAGCAAATCCAACTTTGGGGGAGATAGAGCAGAGAGAGAATGAATGGATGAATGAATGAATACCTGTTTATTGGTGCTCAGTGTCCTCTCTGTACTTACACAATCTGGGCCTCGAAATGCCCACAGTGGAGAGGTCTTCATAACTTAATTAAAGCAATCAAGTTCATTCCACACACATATGCCTACAGACTTAATCCAGACCCCCTCACTGAGATTTCTAGGCAAGTCTGGATTGTGTCAAATTGACAACTAAAGCCAGCTATACAATGCTGGATAAAATTCTAAAAATAAAAGAAATGAAAGGAGATTAAAAGAAAGGAGTTAGAAGGGCAAAGGAAAATCACATTTTAAAGATTACAATAACAAGATCAATATAGAGGAGAGAGGTATGGAATGTTTCAAAGGAGAGTACCAATCAAAACAGCTTCCAAGATAGTCAACCAGTGACCACTTTTCACAAAAATTCAAGACTTGCTGGGCATGATGGTGCATACTTTTACTCCCAGCACTCAGGAGGCAGAGAGAGGCAGATCTTTGTGAGTTCAAGGCCAGCCTGGTTGACAGAGTGAGTTCCAGCACAGCTTGGGGCTACAGGGAGACCCTGTCTCAAAAACACCAAAAAAATTAAAGACTTTAGGGGAACAATTCATATCAACATTTAACACATCATATACTGTCAGCAAAGGTAAGTATGCATAGACAGCACCTACCTTGGTTATAGGCTTTCTCTTTGAGATGGAACACAACATAACTTTTATATCTTAGGGCAAAGCTTCATACTGACTTTTCATTTATTGCTGCATAGCCATGTTAAAATATATAGGGCATGGCTTTGATTCCAAATATTTGAGAGTTATCTGATTTATTGTATTCTACATAAAGTGAAAAAATATCTATAATACTATGAGAGTTGACTTACTATAAAAATCTACATTTGCAATAAATGTTAATTGTGTACCGCAAAGCCAAATATATATTGGTTCAGCATTCTTTGGGGGGCATTTCAGCACCATTTTATGTACTACGATAAATAAAACACTATAATAAAAATGATAATTTTATATACTCCAACAAGCTAGAGTTTACAAAACCTTCATAACCTCTTGAGTAAATCATAAGCACATTATGTCGAAACAACTTGGCCAGTAGCTTTAAATTAACAATGCTATATGGATATTAGGGTTATGAAATTTTGTTATTCGGAAGTGAAGAGTGTTTAACAATCAATGCCATAAATTAAAAGAATGATGTACTAAAATTCTGCTTTCTAAAATATAGTTTGTGATGGATGATGTTATTTCTGTACCCACATTTCTTCCAAGTCACTTAAGTATAAGACTCGTCACTTTAACATGAAATATATCACTCTGGTGTTTACCTGGAGATGCATTAATACATAGAGTACTGACATTTGAGGATTTGTTTCTAGTTCCATTATAAAATTCTATTATGAAGGAGATTTAATCCTGTGCCCAGGCATTCTCTACAAGAAATTCTGTCAAACAAAACTGCAGTTGGACAAAATTGCAAAAGTAACTTGGGCCATTTTCTGTGGTGCCAACTGGGGATGTCTCACCTACTTAAAGATGAGATGTACTTACAAGGGAACAAAAGTTTACTTGATGTCCTTCAAGATTTTATCAGTGATTCACACAACTGGAATGGGGTTTTTCTCTCATGCTTACGGGTGGCTGGAGGACTGGGACATATTTTGCGATCCAAATTGAGGGAGAAAATGGAAGATAAGTTTAGGCTCTAAGGGTAAACACTCAGTGGTTAGGAAATTGCATAAGGCATTTGCAGGCACACCTAACAATTCAGGGACCATCTTTCAGAAGCTGGTTTGTTACTTAATGCTGTGGAGATAAGATGACCACAGATAGGAGATTTCTCACAGAGGACATCTACCAAATGAACCTGTACCTAATCCATTCTGATTTTAAGAACCTGCAATCTAACATTTGATGGTTCTAAGATGAGTAACTGTGATAACAGCTGAAAACTAGAATATTTCCAGAATACTGCTAGGCTGACTCTCAGCACTCTATGCATGGCTAAGGGTCAAGTTGAATCCCTAACTGCCTTCTAAACTAAATAGTTTAGTGTTATCACACACACTCAAGTACTGTGGGCAGTAGCTCCTTTTAGACCACTGGGGCAAAGTAGAAGCAGCTGTGACAGGTGGGGAAACAATTACCTGTCCTTTGGAATAGACATTTTATCGGCCCTTATTCTAGGTGACTGCTTCCCAAGGCCCAAATTGCAACTTTAGCAGTGCTTTGACTTTCCCGTTTTGTCTTACTCCTCTCTTCTTCAAAAGGTGGCAATGTTATCCTAAGTCCCACTTGAAGTATCACAGTGTTCATGTTTTCCCTAACCACTCCATTCTGCACACACCTTCTCTCTCTCCTGTTTCATCTGCTAGATGTGTCTCATTTTCACTGATTACCATGAGCTGCTTTGAGATGAAGCTTCTTCTTGAAATGCTCTCTCAACCCACTAATTTCTGCTTTGCCCATTTTTCTTCAGAATCTGTAGCGTTTTCTGTGGGTGTCAGCATCCTCCAGCATAATCTTTCTCCACAAAGTACATTTCTTATCTTCATTTTAAATGCTCACACCAGAATATTATTTCCTCACCAACTCTTCCCATTTCTTTTTTTAAAATTTAAATAGTTTAATGAAATATATATATATATATATATTTACTTTTAGCAAGCATATCTTTTTTATTATTGTTATTAAACTATTTCCATACATCATACATCATTTCTCAATTGAATTTAGAGTCACTTCCCTTTCCATGCCTCCCACCCCACCGGGGAGAACTTCACTATTTCAGTCTTTTGTTGCTGTTCTCTCCAACTTGTGTATATATATATATATATATATATATATATATATATATACATATACATATATACATACATATACATATATATACATATATATACATATATACATACATATACATATATATACATATATACATACATATACATATATATGTATATATATATGTATATATATATATATCACCTGAGTTGGAGGATTTTCTTTTTTGTTGTTTTTGCTAAAAGATGTCATGTTTTCCCCAAGGAAGTGCTTGAAGGTTCCTCCTCAGCAAGCCCAAACAATCATCAATCCTACCCCTGTGCTCCACACTGGGGTTCCTCCCCGCCATGGTCACCCAAATGTGGAACTCCCATTTCCTACATGGCACCATTGTTATCATTGATCTGGTCATGGAGCTTTTTTCTCCATAGTTGATCAGGGCACATATAAAGCCCATAATGCTTATTTTCAAAGGATGCATTCTTTTTCTCATGGATTTTTTTTTTTTTGAGACAGGGTCTCCCTATAGCCCCAGCTGTCCTGGAACTCACTCTGTAGACCAGGCTGGCCTTGAACTCACAGAGATCCACCTGCCTCTGCCTCCTGAGGCTTAGGGTTAAAGGCGTGTGCCACCACACCCAGAAATTTTTTTTTTTCTCATGGAATTTTTAAATTGTAGATTGCACCCACTGTCCAATCGCCAGGTCAGATTGTTTACACTGAATTGACCCTGCCCTTCTTCTTTTGCTCCGATGAGATCTCAAGATGCACAGGCACATGTTGGAAAACAGCAGTGGCTCTGGGTAGCCATAACAGAGTAGCAAAACCATTGCAAGGCTTTTACTAACATACTTCCTTCCGCAAGCTGCCAAGCCATTGTTAAAGAAATCGGCCTACAGGATTGGAGAGATGGCTCAGGGGTTAAGAACATAAACCACACAATCATCTCAATTGATGCAGAAAAAGCTTTCCTCAAAACCCAGCATCCCTTCATGCTTAAAGTCTTAGAGGGAATTGGATGGGAGGGATCATTCCTCAATGTAATCAGAGCCATATACAAGCAGCCAACATCATCCTAAATGGAGAAAAGTTGGAAGCATTCCCCTTAAAGGCAGGAACTCGACAAGGCCGCACCCTGTCACCACTCCTCTTCAATATAGTGCTTGAAATGCTTGCTAGGGCAATAAGGCAAGAAAGGGAAATTAAAGGAGTACTAATTGGAAAAGAGGAAGTAAAACTATCCCTTTTTGCAGATGATATGATAGTTTACCTAAGGGATGCTAAAAATTCCACCAGAAAACTCTTAGAAATAATCAAAAGTTTCAGTAAAGTGGTAGGATACAAAATAAACCTAGAAAAATCAGTAGCCTTCCTTTACACCAACAATAAGCAATTGGAGAAGGAATATAAGGAGACCTTCCCAATCACAATAGCCTAAAAAAATACCTAGGAATAAACCTAACCAAAGACACCAAAGATCTCTACAACAAAAATTTTAAAACCCTGAAGAAAGAGACTGACAATGACATCAAAAGATGGAAAGACCTCCCATACTCATGGATTAGAAAAATTAACATAGTAAAAATGTCCATTCTACCCAAATTAATACACAGATTCAATGCAATCCCAATCAAAATCCCCATCAGCTTTTTCACAGACTTAGAAAAAAAATCCTTAAATTCATATGGAAAAACAAAAGACCCCAAATAGCTAAAGCAACCCTGAGTGAAAAGTGCAATACTGGGGGGATTACATTACCAGATTTCAAGCTATATTACAGGGCTATAGTCATAAAGACAGCCTGGTACTGGCAAAAAAAAACAGAACCATTGACCAATGGAACACAATTGAAGATCCAAACGAGCTCATATAACATCAGCCACCTCATATTTGACAAAGGGGCCAAAAAATTCAATGGGGGAAAGATAGCATCTTCAGCAAATGATGCTGGCAAAACTAGATCACCACTTGTAGAACAAAAGTAAACCCCTACCTCTCACCCTGTACAAAAATAAACTTCAAGTGGATCAAAGATCTCAACCTAAAACCTAAAACCCTGAAGGTGATAGAAGAAAAAGTCAGCAGCAACCTACAAGACATAGTGTAGGAAAAGACTTTCTAAATCAAACATCAGCTGCACATGAAATAAGGACAAAAGCTTTTGAGTTTGATGAAGTGGGACCTCATCAAACTCAAAAGCTTTTTTACAGAAAAAGAAACAATCAAGGAAGTGAAGAGAAAACCCACAGAGTGGGAGGAAACCTTCACCATGGATACATCAGACAAAGCATTAACATCCAGAATATATAAGCTACTTAAAAAACAAAGAAGTAAGAAAACAATGACCTACTCAAAAGATGGAGTAAAGAGCTGAACAGAGACTTCACCAGTAATGAAATAAAGATGGCTGAGAAACATCTTAAAAAGTGTTCAACATCATTAATAATTAAGGAAATGCAAATTAAAACCACTCTAAGGTATTGTGCTGGATAGCTTTAGTGTCAACTTGACACACCTGGGTTGAGGGAGCCTCAACTGGGGAATTGGCTCCATTGGACTGGCCTGTGGCCACGTCTGTGGAGTATTGTCTTGATTGTTGAGCAATGTGGGAGGGCCCAGCCCACTCTGGTGGTGCCACCCTGGGCAGGTTGTTGTGTACTGTATAAGAGGTCAGGCTGGACATGGGCCAGGGGAGCAAGCAAGCCAGTGAACAGCACTCCTCCATGGCTTGTGCTTCAGCTCCTGCCTCCAGGTTCCTGCCCCAAGTTCCTGCCTTGGGCTCCCTGAGTGATGAATTGTGACCCAGGAGATGTAAGCTGAATAAACCCTTTCCTCCCCAAGTTGGTGTTGGTCAGAGTGTTTTGTCACAGCAATGGAAGACAAACTAGAACAGGTATCATCTCACTCCAATAAGACTAGCCAGGATCAAGAAAACAAAAGACACCAAATGCTGGAGAGGTTGTGGGGAAAGGGGAACACTCATCCACTGCTGGCAGGAATGTAAACTGGTACAACCACTGTAGAAAGCAGTGTGGAGAGCCCTCAAAAAACTCAAAATAAGCCTACCACCTGACCCAGCCATACCACTCCTGGGTATAAACCCACAAGATGCATCCTTCCACAAAGATTCATGTACAGTTATGTTTATTGAAGCTCTCTTCACAATAGCAAAGACCTGGAACCAACACAAATGCCCCTCAACAGATGACTGGATAACAAAAATATGGTACATCTACACAATGGAGTTCTATGCAGCAGTAAGGAAAGAGGATGTCATGAGCTTTGCTGGTAAATGGATGGAACTTGAAGCAATTATACTAAGTGAAGTAACACAGTCGCAGAAAAAAAGGCAAATGGTTTCCCTCATTTGTGGATGTTAACACCAAATCCCCAGTTGGTAGGCAAACTGAACAACTTTATTATTATATTTCATTGTATCTGAAAGCAACTGTACTATTACAATGTGATTCTATAAATGGGCTCTAGAATTGTCCTATCACTTATTCTCATACATTGTAATTACCATATATAGATGAAGGATATGTATTCATATTCTAAAAAAAGAATGTAAAGTCACATGACTTTATACCTGCATTCAAATTTACTGTTAAAATGTGAATCTCTAAATGTGTTTAGGAATCAACCTACAGTTTATTTTCAGAATTTTTAATTTTGACTTATGTGTGGAGTGCATATATGCGTATTTTGGAATAATATGAAATAAAAAAAGTATTGATAGCTTTATAGAATAATTTCAGTATAATCCCTGAATTATTGAAATATCACAATAATGTATAGTTTACGATGTAAACAGATTGTAAAATTTATATTAAATTCTTATAGAACCTTCAAAAAATTACATTAAAACATACATGTAATTTAGAAAAAAAAATGCAGACTGCTCTTGCAGAGGACCCAGGTTCGATTCCCAGCACCCACATGGTGGCTAATAACCATCTCTAATTCCAGTTCCAAGGGAATCTGACACCCTCTTCTGACCTGGCATTGCATTACACGGGTACACCAACCTACATGCAGACAATACACTCATCCACATAAAATAATAAATAAATAAATAAATAAATAAATAAATGAAAAGAAATCAGCTTACCAGCTAGAGAGATTGCTCAGTGTTTAAGAGTACTGGTTGCTCTTGCCTTAGACTTGAGTTTGATTCCCAGAATCCATATGGCTGCTATCACCTGTCTATAACTCAGGTTCCAGGGGATCCAATGTCCACTCTGACCCCCGTGGACACTGTACCACAAGCAGGAATACACACATACACATAAAATAAATTAATAATACAATATTTTAAAATAAAATAACAAATAAAACATGTTAAAATAATAAAAAGAAATCAACTTATGTTGTCTCAGGGGTAAAAAGAGAGCTAAAAGAGAATGGGAGAGAGGGGCTGGAAAGATGGACCAGTGGCTCAGAGCACTGGATGCTTTGGGGGAAGTACCTGGGGTCAGTTTCCACCCACACAGTGGCTAACAACTGTCTATAGCTTCAGTTCCAGGGGATCTGATGGATCTCTTCTGGCCTCTGCAGGCATTTCAGAGCAAGGGTACACTCACATACATGTGGGAGAAACACTCATACATATAAAATTAAAAAAAATATTTTGAAAAGAGAATGAGATAGAATTATTGCGAGGCTTTATGTAGATTTGACAAGTTGTTAAGGCTAAAGATATAACTTTCAATGACATTAATTTCTATTCTATAGGAAGATGGACTTCCGGATATGATTATGAGGCCCAAGGTTCAGGAAGAGAACCACAGAATGGCATTTGTGTTCCTTCTTTCTCTTATCAATGGGCTAAAATCAACTGGCTAAATCAACTTAAGAGTAGGGTTTCTTCTTTCTTACCACAATAGGTACTGTCTATTACAAGGAAGACAGTCGGGGCACTAGGACTACACAGCAGCTGGTTACATCTTGTAAGACAGGGTGGACAAAGAGGCAGGGCAGTAGCAGGCCTTAGCTGGCTTTCTTTGTTACCCTTCGGGACCCCAGTCTATTGGATGGTGCTCCCCATATTCAAGTCAGGCCTTCCTGACTCTTATTCCTCTCTATAGAAATGTTTCTCAGACCAATCATGTTGAGAGTCAGCATACAAGTCAGGAAAAATTCATTTTCCTCTGCTTCCCCATTTCTCCTATATAAGGAAAGTTTTCCAAAAAGAGTTCAAAGGCCCCGAGAAAATGGCAGAAAACAATTTTAAAATTAGTTCCAAACTAATATTTCAGTGGTTAGAAGTTTCATAAGTAAAATCTTCATGTACAGCTGAAAGAAAGTGCTTGGAATAGCAAACTTCCCATACCAACACCCTTGATACAATGTGCGTTTTGGTGTGCATAGCTTAAATATCCAACAACATGCTGCACTGCTAGTCTCCCAATTTCCTCATCACTTACTGTGACTAGTGGACTATTTTTATTCTTTCTTTTCTTTTTTCCTTTTTTTTTTTTTTTTTACAGCTTCAGTGTCAGTAAATACCATTTCCTTTTTAAGTGCAGACCAAGAGAAGTAAAGAATCCTGCAGTTCATGGGAGTCCTAATTGGAGCCAATTATAATTTGATTGACCTACCTTGCTATTAAAATGATATGCAAAATTTATGCTGCCCTAGCAAAATGGAAATTTTCTCCAGAACAAACTAACTCCAGGAAACCCACCCTTTAATGAATCTAAAGGTGGTCCTTTTTGGGTTATAATTCCCAAATCAATTTTCAAAAGCTAATTCCCGAGAGGGGCTTTTCAGGTCTGCAAATGATACAAAAGAATTCTATAGATGTAAAAATGTGCAATAAAATAACTGAAATAATTAAAAGCAGGGAATCAAGAAACAGTATCACATCACAATAACTCTGTCCATTATTTGCTAGGTCTGATGTTTCTTTCCTGAAAATTTAAGCTCTTTCTTTAAGAAAAGCCATGAGGATGTGATTATTCTCTTCTTGCCTGGTTTTTAGAGCAGAATACGATGTTATCTCCTCTGGTGAGTAGAAACGAGGTCATTAGGAGAAGATGAAGTCATCCTGTGTATCGTAAGACTCTACTTTTTTTTAATTTTTTTTTTTTGTGTGTGTGTGTGCGCGCGTGTGTGTGCGCGTGTGTGTGTGTGCACGCGTGTGTGTGTGTGTGTGTGTGTGTGTGCGTGTGTGTGTGTCTGTCTAAGGCTGACATTGGGAGACTTCCTGAAGTTGTCTCTTCCTTTACTGACACAAGCTCTCTGAACTGAACCCAGAGCTCACAGGTTCTGTTGGTCTAGCTAGCCCACTTTCTACAGGAATCCCTTGTGTTGGCCTTCAGAGCACTGGAATGACAAGGTTGCCACAGCCATCTGACATTTCTTTTCAGGGATTCTGGGGATCTGAACCCCCGTCCTCAGGCTTCCAGGGCAAGCACTTTAAACTTTGAGTCATCTCCTCTGACCTGTGAGCATATTTTTGTCGTTGGTAATGTACAACTCCATAGGAAGTTGGAAAAATTCATTGATTTTTCCCTTTTTCTCTTAAACACACTCACCATCACCACCGCCAACTACTGTAGCAACTGCTGCTTCTATTTACCATAACCAACACATCAAACCCTTCCATTAATTCTTACCCTTTTATCTAACTTTTATAAATGATAAGAAACATATTTTAAAAGTCATGGTTCTAGTATTCATAGTGAAATTGCCATTAAGTTACCTGATTTCTAAATATTTTATCTTACACATTACTATCTACTATAAATGTGAGGACAAAAAGTGATTCCTGAAGCCATCAATAATTAACAGTAATCCACATCCATTCTCCCAGTCAGGGAAGGGAGATGTTCTACAGAAAAGGGTTTCTAGATCTCAAAGGTATTCAAGAGACTTCACAGGGTCCTAGGTTCAAATCAGATAGACACAGATTTGTATACTTTAGGAAAGTTCTAGAAACAAAGTTGGATAACAGCATATCTCAGGTTCTCTACTTGTTCTGTTTAATAAACATACACATTTACACATGCATTTGATCTCTGCCTAACTAACCTCCCAAACCTCTTTACCATAGCAATGCAGATATATAAAAGCAATTACATTGATCACGACATTGCTCTTCAGCAAGTCTTTCAAAGCATGAAAAAAAATGCAAGAGCCGTTTCCATGATTTCAATAATTTAGCTAAAAGAAAGCCCTGCTGATATTACTCAGGGATGAAGAAACACAAGGTGACTCTCAAATTTGAATCACACTTAAAATTCGTATTCACTTAGTGTTTACTGTTTGTTCTAGCTTACTTTCAGTTGCTGTGACAAAACGCTCTGACCAAAACCAACTTGGGGAGGAAAAGGTTTATTTGGCTCACAACTCCTGGGAGCACAACATAGGACCTCAGGGCAGGAACCTGAAGGCAGGAGCTGAAGCACAGACCATGGAGGAATGTTGCTTACTGGATTGCTTCACTGGCCCATGCTCAGCTTGCTTTCTTATATAGTACAGAACCACCTGCCTAGGGTTGGCAGCACCCACAGTGGCCTGGGCCCCTCCCACATTGCTCAAAAATCAAGACAATACTCCATAGATGTGGCCACAGGCCAGTCCAATGTAGGAAATTCCCCAATTGAGGCTCCCTCAACCCAGGTGTGCTATCCAGCACACTCTTTTAAAGAATTTTAAGGGCTTTAAACTTTTGTTGAAAAGTAAAAACATTTTTCCTGGGAATCCCCAAAGCTCAACCAAGAAGAGATCGACAGTCTAAACAGACCAATAGTACAGGAAGAAATCGAAGATGTAATAAGCAGCCTCCCAACCAAAAAATGCCCAGGCCCAGACGGTTTCACTGCAGAATTCTATAAAATATTTCGAAAAGACATACAACCATTACTACTTAAATTGTTCAGAAGGATACAAACGGAGGGACTTCTCCCAGAATCCTTCTATGAAGCCAGCATTACGCTACTACCCAAAAAAACCAGGGAAGGATACAACCAAAAAGGAGAACTATAGGGACCCATCTCCCTAATGAACACAGATGCCAAATCTCTAAAAGGATCTTTTTGGCAAACCCTCTACAGACTCATCTCAACTCATAGAAAGCTTGCCACCATATGACCAAGTTGGGATTCATACCAGAGATGTCAGAGGATGGGTTGCAACATACGACAATCATAAACATCATCAAACACATTAATGATTGAAGGACAAAACCACACATCTCCTTCAATTGAGCGGACGAAAGCCTTTGACATACTCCAGATATCCATTTCAATGCTTAAAGTCCTGGAGGGAATTTGGTTGGAGGGTCATTCTAACTTCCTCAATGTAATCAAAGCCATATACAGGAAACCAAATCCAATATCATCCTAAATGGGAAATGACTGACGCATTCCCTAAGGTAGGAACACTCGGTCAAGGGATGCCCCCTGTCACCCACTTCCTTTCAAACAATTCACCCAACTAATACGCACACATGTTGTTGAAACCCCTTGCCAGGGCAGTAAGGCAGACAAAGGAAATTAAAGGGTTCTAATTGGGAAAACGAGGAAGTCAAGCTATCCCTGTTTGCTGATGATATGATTATTCTACCTGACGGGATTGCTAGAACTCCACAGAAAAGCTCTTAGGAAACGATTAAGAACTTTGGTGAAGTGGAAGGATACAAAATAAATTCTAGAAAAAATCAGTAGCCTTTCGTTTCACCAACAACGAGCAATTGAAGAAAGGGTATTACAAGCGAGACCTTCCACTCCACAATAGACCTCAAAAACAAAACAAACCTAGGAACAAACCTTAACCCAAGGCACCAGATTCCTACAACCAAAAAATTTAAACGCAAAACCTTAACCCTAAAAAAAATTGAGGAAGACATCAGAAGAGACAAACCTCCCATGCTATGGTATTGGGAAATAACATATAGTAAAATGTACATCCTACCAAAACTGTGTACAGATTTAATGGCAATCCCAATCAAAATCCCCAAGAATTTTGCTTCACAGGCTTGGAAATAAAGAAAATCCTCAATTTCATTTGAAAAAACAAAAGACCCCGAATGAGGCCAAAGCAACCCTGATGTGAAAAGGCCAATACAGGGTGGGATCGCTTACCAGATATCAAACTATACATACAGGGCTATAGTCATAAAAACAGCCTGGTACTCGGCAAAAAAACAGACCAGTTGACCAATGGAATAAAACTGGAAGATCCAAACCTGAGCTCATATAACTTTCAGCCACCTTCATATTTGACAAGCGGGGCAGAAGGACACAATGGAGAAAGACAGCATTCTCCAGCAAGTGGTGCTGGCAAAAATTGATCACCACTTGTAGATAAATGAAATTAAACCCCTTTACTCACCTTGTACAAAAGTCAACTCCAGATGGACCAAAGACCTCAACGTGAAAACCCCAAACTTCTGAGAGGTGTATAGAAGAAAATTGCACCAGACTACAAGACTAGGTGTAGGAAAAGACTTCCTAAATCAACAGCAGCTGACACAGAAATAAGATCAACCAATTTGACAAATGATCTCCTTAAACTCAAAAGCTTCTGTATCATCAAAAGGAAACAATAAAGGAAGTGAAGAGAACACCCACAGAGTGGGGGAGGGAAACCTTCACTGCAGACACATCTGACAAAGCATTAATCTCCAGAGTCTACAAGCTTACTCAAACAAACAAAGAAGAAACGAAACAAATGAAACCCACTCAAAGATGCGCAAAGATCTCGAATAGAGACTTCACACAGGAGGAAATGGAGAATGGCCGAGCAAACATCTTAAGAAGTGTTCAACACTCTGATATTAAGGAGAATGCAAATTAAACCACTTTTGAGATTATCACCTTTTTACTCCAATAAGGACTGGCTACGGATCAACGAACACAAATGATACCAAGTGCCTGGAGATGGTTTGTGGAGAAAGGGAACATTATCCATCTTGCTGGTGGGAATGTAAACTTGTACGCCACTATGGAAATACAGTGTGGAGAAACCCTTAGAAGAACTCAAAACGAAAGGCCTTCCATTTTGGACCCGTCATACCACATCCTGGGATTATACCCACAAGACACATTTACTGCCATAGTTACATGCAAGCTATGTTTATTGCCAAGCTTCTGTTCACAATGCAAAAAGCTGGAACCCAAGCCCCAGGTGCCCCTCAACTGATGAGTGGATAGAGAAAAGTGGACATGCATACAATGGAGTTCTACTGAGCTGCAGTAAGAAAGACGGCAACATCATGAACTTTGCCAGGTAATGGATGGAGCTGGGAAGACATTATGTTAAGTGACATAATCACAGTCCCGAGAAAAAACAAATGGACAAATGGTGTCCACTCAATGTGGATACAGTCCCAAATAACCCAGATTATAAACATTTTCATGTGAAGTGGATGCTATAGTAAAAGAACAAAACAGAAAGACTGCATTCAGAAAACTGGACCGAAAATGGTGGAATTGGGAAGGGGGGAGGGGGATGGGTTCGCAGGGACATGGTGTATATTCGATTAATGAATATTTAATTGACATGAGTTCAATCATGTGCCCAGTTTTGCCTAGACACAGTCTACAGCGATACATGGTGTTTTAGGACTTTAGTAAAAGTAAATATGTGTTATTATTAAACAACATGTTTTTACAGACTCTGATAAAAACGATGCTTAATGCGGCATCCGCAGATCGCAATCACATATGGATCTAATAATATTCAAAAATGATATGATGTAACACTGCTATTTGTATGGAGTGGGTCCTTGATGGTCAAACTTCTCTCTCCTAGGTGTCCACGAAAGGTTTTATTATGAATTTACTGTGAGTGGAAAATCGCTCTCATTTCACCATAGAACTACTACCCGATACCATAGGAAAATGTGGTAGCATGATGGGGTGCTCTTCACATAGACGTGCTAAATGAGACAACTATTATGAGAGGTTAATCTCTTTACAAACTGGTAAAAGTCGCCTTCTTTAATTGACTAAATAGACATAGAACTGTGAAAAGTATCTATATCCCTTTCAGAACCAAATATACTCAACTTAGAAGTCCTGTAACTATTGGCGCTTAAGCAAATATATCAAATACAGGACTCTGACATCAGTAAGGATTAATTCCACCACGGAGATGTGGCCAAAGGGGATCTGAAACGGTCCTGCACAAAGGGTAAAGGCTCTTGCCTCTAACATGGATACCTGCAAGAAGAGAGGCGAAAGGCCCTGCGCTGAAGACCTGATTTTAACATGGAAAAAGAGCATTGAGACCACACATGCAAGTGTACCAATAGCATCTCGCGAATACCAGAGAGTGTTACCAAGGGCCACTAAACCACCAAAGCAAATACGGGTATCCTTGAGTCAAGCACGACCCACCTCCGTCAACAGCTACACCTCAACCTGCTGAAAATAATGTTGCAGCAAAAAGATGGCAGCTCCATATGCTCTGTATATCCCAAATCTAATTGGCTATTGTCTCTCTCTTGGAGGAATGACCCATGCTGATGCCACAAGCCTACATTCTATAAAAGGTTAGGAGATGTTATAAGCCACAGTAAGACCCTGTCAACATTTTACAGAAAAAATGTAATTTCATAGATTAACATATCTTCATCAAAATATCTATGTCTATACCAAAGTAACCTACCATAACAATTATACTGTTTAAATGCCCTATATATCTAAATGCTTGTGCTTCATTAGTAGGACTGAAGGGTTATTCCTAGACAAACTGTCAGCCCATGAAAGAAACAACAGCCGAACTTGACCAGAGTCCAAAATGACATCTCCAGAGAAAGTAACTGTTTTGCTTCTCATTCACCTGTGCCCTTCTTCTAAGCCTAGGGAAAATCTGCGGAAGAGGGGTCGTAGTAGAATGTAAGGGCTGGATTGGGTGAATGGGAAACTACAGCAATATAGCTCTTGACCTATTTGATCAACTTGATGAACAATACAACCCCACCCTGCTGGATATGAGCCTGGCTGTGGGGTTTGGGCACAAAACTGCTGGCCAAATGGTATACATGAAGGATTGCTTTGTACTATGGATTATCACTTATAGCTAAAAAAATAAAAAAAAACTGCATGCAGATATACAGATCAGTCATGGCAGAATGCATGACTCGGGTTGGGGTGGGGGGTTGGGGGTGAAGGAAGGGGAGATATTGCCTGAATGAATTGGAAAATGACTGTTGAAAAGCACAGAGCATCAATAAAAAAAAACATGTTGTGTAAAAAAAAAAAAAAAAAAAGAAAAGTAAAAACATTTTAAATGGTATATACTGTGTTGTATACACTATTACTAACTATGCAACAGGGCTCAAAACTGGCATCCTCTCTTCTACCTGAATCTAAATACACTTTATTCGATATGTCCCATTTTTACAACTCCTTGTTTCACATTCACCCTGTAGATTTCACATGTAATCAATCACATATTATCAGTAATAAGAAACACTTAGGGTGAATGTTAGCAGTAACAATAATTTTTTTAAAAGCCCTTTTGTGACTTTATGAACCTCTTAAAATGATGGTTGTTTTTAAAGATTTATTTCTGTGTATATGCATATATATGTGGGGGGGCACTTGCACCTGTTTGCATGCAGGCTAGAAGAGGGCATTAAAGCCATCAGTGGGCTGTCCAGCTTGTTATAGCTTGTTATAAAGGCATTGGGTTCCTGAACTTCATGATCACACCGAGGGCTCTTGACCAGGGAACCATCTCTCCAGCCCACGATTCCATAAGTTTTGCACACATCTGTTGTTTAAATGTTAGGTTCTAGTATACCAATGACCTTAAAGACATTTCAGCTTTTTATTATTCATCTGAAATATTTGCTAATGAACAAATTCTGTAACAGTTACATGCTGCATTGGCCAATAAAGGTAAATATGTAAGAACTAAAGAGTGGCATCCTTCCCTGGGCTCTGCCAAGTCATCTTTTCAACCAAGGAATTCTCTTAAAGCAGGTACTTCAGCTCTGGCAGATCTCACTGTTCCTGCCTCCTGGGCTAATGACCTCTTGTTAATTTTTTTTAATTTAAAAATATTTTATTATTTTTTTTTTCATTTTTTAACAAGAAGTAATAATTTATGAGTACAAGCATCCTTCATGTAAAACCAATTTGCAAGCAGTTGTGCCCAAACCCACACAGCCCAAGGGTTCCACCATCCAGCAAGGGGGGGGGCTTGTATGTTCAATCAAGTTGATCAAATAAGCATCCAGTCTATATTGCTGTAGTTTCATCATTCACCCCAATCACAGCCCTTACATTCTACCACACCCCCTCTTCCGCAGATTGTTCCCTAGGCTTAGAAAAGAGGCACAGGTGGATGAGAAGCAAAACAGTTACTTTCTCTGGAGATGTCATTTTGGACTCTGGTCAGTTCTGGCTGTTTCCTTTCACAGGCTGACAGTTTGTCTAGGAATACCCTTTCAGTCCTACTAATGAAGCACAAGCATTTAGATATATAGGCATTTAAACAGTACTAATTGTTATGGTAGGTTACTTTGGTATAGACACAGATATTTGGATGATATGTTAATCTATGAATTACATTTTTTCCTGTAAAATGTGACAGGGTCTTACTGTGGCTTATAACATCTCCTAACCATTAGGGGATGTAAGCTTGTTAATTCTTATGATAACAACTAGTCTACTTTATGCTCCAATTTAAACTTTTTGTGCATTGTGGCTTCACTGTGATTTTGTGTGTGTGTGTGTGTGTGTGTGTGTGTGTGTGTGTGTGTGTGTGTGTGTATGCGTGCATGTGCAGGTAGCACTAAAGATATAAAAACAAAATGTGTTATATTCAACTTAAAACCATAAATGGAACTACCTTTGTTCTGTGTAAAAAGGATGCAAGACTCATGCTGCAGTACTCAACTGGCCAAAAAGAGATTGGCCATTAAACCTATCCATATACTTATTATAATCTAAGTATGATTAAATAGAGCTCTTTCTACACCGTAGTAAAGTTTGTTTACTAATTCAATTAATTTCCTTTTCATCTTTCTGAAAAGAAACAGCTTAAAATAGAATTTCTAAAAACATTAGCTTTTCTCCTTCTTTCCCTCCCTCTGGCTCCAAATATATTTACCTGAATTACAACAAAGAAATTCCATGGAACCACCTGCTCCCTTTCAGACAGTTCTGTATGAAGTGATTCTAATAAAAGAAACAGACCTGCTTGGGCAAAGAAGAAAAAAAATTCAATCCTGTGAATATTCTTTGACCAGCAAGATGAAAAAACGTTCCCTTCAAGTAGGAAATATGCGGATTCAACCTGGAAGAGTATTGGATTCCTCCTTGATCAAAGTCATACATAAACCTACCTAGGAATGCTAATCTGTTTGACATAAATGTTCATTGATTCACTTTCAACTGGAGGGAATCATAATTTTATTCCTCCACTGACTAATTCAATAGTGCACCTTCATTTATTCTCTCTAACAATATTGCATTTTTATATTCCAGATAAACCTCTCTGAAACAAGCTGTCTGGCTGATTTTCCTGTCTTGCTATGATTTCTTTCCTTAATATCATCTCAAGAAACAGAAAGACCTCTTTTGCCCTGCAAATTCATGACAGCAATTTGTTATAGATAAAAACTGCACTTATGTGTCTTATCTTTTGGGATTCCGGTCCTTATGTCTAGACACCTTTCCTATCTTTTTTGAGACCATGTACTATTTAGGACTCTGGCAATTGCTAAACTGTTCATACTTGCTTTTGACTGTATTTTTATTTCAGCAATACATCTTAAAGGAAATTTATGAGCATGTTTCTTTCTTCCATCCTCTATTTTATTAATTCAATGATCTGAACTTTGGCTGACATGTAATGAAGTTTAGAGCAGTGTTTTGCATCAAGAAAATTAATCTCTATTTGTTGTCCACAGATACTAATCATACTTGGCCTCTGATAGTGATAAATTTCATTGCTTCTTTTTAGAGCCGTTTCAAATTTGAATTTGAGAACCTATGTTTTTACCATTTGTTCTTCAGAGGAAATGTAAAGACAATAATAATAGATTTAGCAATAACAACTTGATAAACAAATCCCACAGGGTCAGATATTATTTAGTGGTGCTAGAAATATAGCACACAGAATATCTTTCCATATTTAATTCCTCATATATGAAAATACAAAGGGATGTTTATATATTACCTAATAATCTCACAGACAACACAAAATAAATCAAGTTCAGAAAGTGCAAAATACTCTGAATAACGGGGCCATGTCTTTTTACTTTGACTATAAAAAGAAACAAACTAAAACACACTCTAGGGCATCCTTTAATTGGACATGGACTCTGCATTACATAGGATTATGCTACAGGTATGACCTTTGATAAAAAAATGTCACTCACTGACTCTGGTCTCAGGTTTCATTCCTACCTGAAAAATATTATGATTGCATAGTTGCCAACCTGTAGGATATGAATTTCTTAGAAACCCTGGAAATACTCTGAGAATTCGAGAATCTAGATACTTGTTGCAGCTGGTGGAAAAGCTAAACAAATTATCTCATATGGAAGATACAGAAGTTTTGCTATTTAAGTTTTGTGAGGTCTATTATAAATAAATGGCATATATACTCCATTATAAAGGTACTAAATTCACCGTACCTTGGAAGATTAATTATGCAATATTTTCTCTCAGAAAAGCAAAAAAACAATTAGGGCTAAGTGTAAATTTTCAGGAGGAGGAGCATGTGTTAGGGTCTGGGTTTGCTATTTAGCACCTAGGCAAGCATTGAATATAAAAGCCTGGAAGTTGACTTCTTACAATTTTACTTATTTAGCACTTCACTTTGTATACAAGGTAAAAAAAAATCATATAAGACAGCTCTCTTCATTATAGTTAGAAAGATTTGTGTCTTGGGGTCAAGTAGGCAGCTCAGAGGGTAAAAGTCAATTGTTGTTCAAGCCTGGCAATCTGAATTCAGTCCTTAGAATCCATGTGCTGATGAAAGGAGAAAACAAGCCCTAGAGGTGTACTCTCACCTGAACACTCACATTTGTTCTCTGATCTCTAGACCCATCCTGTGGCATGCCCACCCTCTCTCTTCACACACACATATATGCACTCATATAGAAATAATAAATAAAATGAAATAAAAATTTCATTCTTAAAAATTAAAAAGAAATATTTTCATCTTGAAAGGAGGGGTCAGAGTACATACAATTCACAGGGCTCTTTTGTCTATGAAGGCACTTAGTCTTGTGAGCGGTAATAAAAGTTTGACACTTAAAATGAATTCATGAATCAAAAGGACCATGGAATGTTTAAGTTCTCATAGGACTGCAAAGTTTTACTTCTTATAAAAGAAAATCTAAAGATGTGGTTAAAAAAAATACGAATATCAGGGCCTGACGTGGTGACACACTCTTTTGATCCTAATATTGGGGAGGCAGACAGGTGGATCTCTGTGAGATGAAGGCTTGCCTGGTATATAGAGTGAGTGCCAGGCCAGCTGGGGCTACCAGGAGACCCTGTCTCAAAAACAAAAGAAACAGAAGAACAACAAAACAAATCATGAATATCATTCAAATAATAAAAAAAAAAAATTAAAACCAGAAAGTATCATGAGTAGGCTGTGCTGTCATACTTGCTCTGTAAATCCAGGGAAAGTTTCTTGTCTAGTCTATGCTTGTTTATAAAATAAAGATCTCACTCCTCCCAAGACAAATTTGTTCCATGAACTAAATAAGAAAACACAGCCTTCCTCTGTCTCTGTGACTATTTCCAGAATCACCCCAAATCTTTTGTTAATATGGCATCAAATTTTGATAGAGCCTACACAGCTCCTTCTGTATAGTTTAAACCATCTTTAAATTACTTATACTACCTAAAACAATGCAAATGTTATATAAATGCTTGTTACAGTATACAAATCATCCTGGACTTAAAATAGGGCTCTATCTGGATTTACCCAGTATGGACTAACGATATCATAAATTGAAAATGGTATTTAATGTAGCTAAAATTCTAGATACCATTAGTTAGCAACATGGAAGTCAAATACTAACAATGTAGAGGTTTGGAGGAGAAGCTGAGTGCTGGTGCTGAATAACCTAAGCTGCAGCAAGCAGGTCTTCTCTGACACAAGGGCTAAAGAATAGGCAAGCTAGAGAGAAAAGCCAAAAGACAAGCTTAGGATGCTTGTCTTCCCCAGAGAATTTAAGCCAATATAAATGTTCTAGAGAAAAGATCCCTCTTTTCTTCCCTGAATAGAAAGCTAACAAAGCTGAACTTTTGTTGTGGGAAATGCTGAAAATGTGGAGATGAGAAACCACAGCATGCTCTCTGCTGTACTGATGTGACAAAGTGAAATGCACTGCTGAAGTGGGGGTCCGCAGCCTAGGAGGAAAGGAGGGCAGGGGAGCCCTCTACACTGCGTGGAAAACTCTCCGTGATCTGGTGTTCTATTTCTGCCTCACTTTTGGAAATATTTCCAAATGGGAATAATCACGTCTAAATGTCAGTTGGCTGTCTCTAATCTTAAATCACAGAAAGACCTCATCGCGTCTCTCTGAAGAGAGGGAGAGGCTTGTTTGCCGTTAAAACAGGAACAGCTATTCCTAAGATGCTCACATATAGGCCATTGTTTTGAGTGGGACTCAGGTAACAAGTAAAAATGAAAGAAATGGCGGATTTTTGTGAGTTCAAGGCCAGCCTGGTCTACAGAGTGAGTTAGTTCCAGGACAGCTGGGGCAACATGGAGACCCTGTCTTGAAAAGACCAAAAAAAAAAAAAAAAAAAGAAAGAAAGAAAGGTCTCCATTTCACTTAACTTGTGAACTTTAATAATGACATACCCGACAGGGCAGGAAATGAAATTTCATTCTTACTTAACATTCTAATACCATACATATAAAATGAGACCTTGATAATTCAAAATGCTCTTCCACTTTCTTCTGTTTGATGAATTTTCTTCCAAGAGCTAAAAGGTGAGTGTTGAAAGGTAGATTATTCACCCAGAATTCAGCTATTCTGGCTGAGAGCTGAGGCAGGAGGCTTGAGCACTGGGGCCTCTGCACAGCCAGGCAGCAACTCTTAGTGCCAACTGGCCTGATGAAAACAGCTTCTGTAGGGCTGGAGAGATGGTTCAGTGGGAAAGAGCATTTGCTGTGAAAGCAAGATGAGTTAAAATCCCCAGTGCCATACAAAAGCCGTGTAGAACCATGCAAGAATGGAACTGCAGTGTTGGGAGGTGGAGACAGGTGGAGCTCACTGGTCAGCCAGCCTAGACATAAAGGGGAGCTTCGGGTTCAGTGAGAAACTCTGTCTCAAAAAATACAGCTGGAGTGACAAGATACAGATGTCCCTCTATGGCCTCCACATGTGCACACACAGGCCCCAACAAGTGCATGCACACATACACATATCACACATGCAAGCACGCACTTACATATACAAAGTATCCAAGAATTAAAATCATATTACTTCTCAAAAGTAACAGGCAATCTGTAGAGTATCAGTTTTGGTAAATTTTAAGGGGCAAAAATTTACATAAAATTTGCCGTTGTGAATATGTACTGAGATCCTGGTAGGTTAGAAGTGTGTTGTTGTATTTAAAATATTCTGGATGTATTATTTAATTTTGTTAGGGAAATCACAAATTGCAAAGCTATCAAATCAATGATATTAGAATTCAAGTATCATATTTTTAAATAGGTCTAAAACCAAATGTAAAAAAAAATTTTAAGTTTTATTTGTTTGAGCTTTGGCCTTGATGTATGGACCGCACATGTGCTTATGGAGGCCATAAGAGGGTATTGTATTCCTTAGAATTCTATTTAAAAACAGTTATGATTTGCAATATGGGTGCTGGGAACTGAAGCCTGGTCTTATGCAAAAGTAGCCAGTGCTCTTAACTGCTGAGCCATCTCTCCAAAATCAAAAGATATTTATAGAATACAAATACCAAAAGGATTTCATAACTATTTGCAAAGTGGAAATATAGATGTTAAAAGATATTTTAAGATCCCATAATATCTTTATTTCAAGGAAAATACTTCTCCAGCCAATAGAAGAAAGCAACAAAAGCAAAACAAATTCTGCTAGGTATACTTGTATGTTTTTAATATTTATACTGATTCCAGCATGTCATACAATGGATTTTGATCACATTCAACTCCCCCTCCCCTCTTTCTTTGTGCGATACATTACTGTTCTAGTTTGCACACAGGAGGCAGAAGCAGGTGGATCTCTGTGACCTCAAGGCCAGCCTGGTCTACAGAGAGAGTTCCAGGCCAGCTGGGGCTACAGGGAGACCTTGACTTAAAAAAGAGAGAAAATAAAGAAAGAAGCCTAACTAAAGCAATCAGTACCTGGTGAGAGAAGAAAGGTTTATTTTACTCTTCAGTCCAGTGCCACAGCCTAATCACAGAGGGAAACCAAAACAGGAGCTCAGGGCAGGAACCTGGGGCACAGACCATGGAGGAAGACTGCTTACTGGCTTGCTCCCCTGGCTTGCATGTGTACTACTTTCTTTTTAAAAAAAAACTTAAAAATTATTTGCATGTGTATAAATGTATTGTCCACA
This sequence comes from Rhizomys pruinosus, assembly GCA_009823505.1. Classification (NCBI taxonomy): domain Eukaryota; kingdom Metazoa; phylum Chordata; class Mammalia; order Rodentia; family Spalacidae; genus Rhizomys; species Rhizomys pruinosus. The sequence continues at coordinate 82,278 of VZQC01011136.1, read as the reverse complement.
TATTTTTTTTTATTGATGCTTTGTGCATTTCGTACATCATTTTTCCAATTCAGATCAGGCCATTTTTCCCTTTTCCTTCCCCCCACCCACACCCCACTCCCAGATACCAATTGTATTCTGCATAAACTGTCTTGCATCTTTCCTCTGTTTTTTTTTTTTTTTTGTTTTTTTTTTTTTTTTTTTAGCTATAAGTGATAATCCATGAGTACAAGCATCCTTCGTGCAAAACCAATCTTACAGGCTGTTGTGTGTCCAAACCCCCACAGCCCCACCATCCGAGTGGGGGTGACATGTTGTTTGTTCAATCAAGTTGATCAAATGAGTGTCCAGGACTACATCGCTTGTAGTTTCACCATTCACGCCAAATCGGAGCCTTTACATTCTAACGCCCCCCTCTTCCCGCAGGTTGTTCCCTAGGCTTAGCAAAAGGGCACAGGTGGAGTAGAAAGTACAAGTCCACTCTCTCTCGGAGCTGTGTTGACTTACTCGTGGTTCAATTTCTGGCTGTTTCCTTTCATGGACTGACAGTCTTGTCTGTCAGATTAAAAGAACATAAAGAGGAATTCAGAGAACTAAGAGAGAGACGAAAAACTCAAAAAGGACTAGAGGGATACAATGACAAAACATCAGAAAGAAATAAGGAACAGGTTGAAGAACTCCGGCGAAAACTAGAGGAAAATAAGAAAATAAAGAAATTCAGATGAACTAAGAGAGAGAATGAAAAACTCAAAAAGGACCTAGAGGGATACAATGACAAAACTTCAGAAAGAACTAAAGGAACAGACCAAGCGCATTTTTTTGCCTTTAATGTGGACTTTTGTGTTGCCTGTCTGTTTACTTTGTGTTTTCTCTTTTTGGTGTTCCTTTTCGCGTTTTAGTTGTGTCTGTGGTTTGGAGCCCCCGCGTCGATTCTTTTTGGTTTTGGGCTAGCCTTTCTGTATTTTGTTTTGCTTTTTGTTGTGCGTTTCTTCGCCACTTTTTTGGGTTTTGGTCTCCTTTTCTTTGTTTGGGGTTTTTGGGCGGTGCGTTGTGTGGGCGGCGCTTTACTTGCCTGTTTGCTTTCGCCCCATTGTTTGGTTTTCTTTGGTTGTTTGTCGCTTTGTTGCCGCCGTGGTCTCTGTTTGGCCGGTTTGGTTTGGTCTGGTGCTGGGTTTTGTGCTGGTGTGTTGTTTTGGCTTGTGGCTGGGTGGCTTTGTCGTGGTTTTCTTTTTTGTTCGGTTGGGCGGGCCGCGCGCCTTCGTGAGCGGTGGACCTTCGAAACTTTGCCAGAAAGAACTGGAGGGGACGAAAAAAGACAAACTTCCCGCCACAGGAAGGAGAAACAATTGAAAGGGGAAAGCCAAACCACGCGAAGTATATTGGAAGCTACCTTAAGACAGAGAATAATTGAGAACACCTATAGAAGGTATGTTGCGAGGAGTCTCTAAAGACAGGAATGTCGAATATTTTTAAAGTGAAAACACAGGATGAAACGAAAAAGGAATTAGAACACACATTCAATCAAGAAGAAAGGAAAGGAAAAAGCCTCAGAAGTAGAATGGAGGAAGCAGAACAAAGAATATCAGATCTGGAAGATAACACAGAGCAATTAAAAAGCTCAAATAAAGACCACGAAAAATTTAAAAATACACAAAAGTGGAACAACCAGGAAATATGGGACACTATGAAAAGGTCAAACGTCCGTATCATAGGAATAGAGGAAGGAGAAGAATCTCAAGAGAATAGTATTGTCCACATATTAAGTTTAAGTGCACCCATGTTGGAAAATTCCCAGGAATCAGAAAAAAAAAGTATAAGATCCCCTGGAACTGGAGTTATGGATAGTTGTTAGATGCCATGTGGGTGCTGGGAACTGAACCTGAGTCCTTAAGAGCAGCTAGTGCACTTAACCACTGAGCCATCTCTCCAGCCCATCAGTCTGGTTTCTTATACAACACAGAACTACTTGCCCAGGGGTGGCACTTCCCACAGTGGTCTGGATCCTCCCACATCATTCAATAATCAAGAAAATTCCCCACAGACATGGCCACAGGCCAATGCAATGGAGATAATTCCCTTGATTGAGGTTCCCTCCACCCAGGTGCATCAAGTGACAAATGAAACTATCCAGAACAACTGCATTTATTGGTTTATGTATGTTGAATTATCCTTGAATCTTTGAAATGAAGCCTACTTGATCACAGTGTGCAATCTTTTTCACATTCTCTTATATTTGGGTTTGATTTTATTGAGAATTTTCCCCTTTATATTCATCAAAGAGATTGGCCTATAATTTTCTTCTTTTGTTGGTGTTTTACTTCTGTTTAATATCAGAGAAATGCTGGCTTCATAGCAATAACTGGGGAGTGTTCCTTCTATTTTCTATTTTGTGGAATAATTTAAAGACTATTGGTTCGTTCACTGTTCTGTAGAATTCTGCAATGAAACCATATGAGTTTTAGGCCTCTTTTTAGTTTGAACAGTGCACTAGATAGCTTTAATTGTCAGCTTGGCACACCTGGGTAAGAGCCACAATTGTCCCCAATTGGACTGGCCTGTGACCATGTCTGAGAGGCATTTTCTTTTCTTTCTTTCTTTTCTTTCTTTTTTCTTTCTTTCTTTCTTTCTTTCTTTCTTTCTTTCTTTCTTTCTTTCTTTCTTTTTTGTTGCAGAAGTTCAATGTTTTGGTCAGTTCTTTGAACAAGTTTTGTTGTTGTTGTTGTTGTTCCATTTAATTTTATATTGCTCCAAAGTATGCATATATACACTCCACACATATATCAAATTTACAAAGTCTGAAAATAATATATAGGTTAATTCCAAAATATGTTTAGGTATTCACATTTTAACCCTAAAGTTGCATGAAAAGAAAAAGAAAATTACTTTACATTCTTATATTACATAGCAAGTTGACGTATTATGTTTTTTTGAGGCATGGTCCAGCTGTAGCCCCAGCTGTCCTAGAACATGCTCTGTAGACCAGGCTGGCCTTGAACTCACAGAGATCTGCCTGCCTCTGCCTCCTGAGTGCCAGGATTAAAGGCATGTGCCACCATGCCTGGATGCTGTATTTATGTTTTAGTGTACTTTTTAATAGTAACATCAGTCGATGTAGCATACTATTTACTAAAAAAGAAAAAGAAAAAAAATGACTCAGTTTGCCTTCCATATAAGTATTTGGTGCTAGGACAGACAGCTGAGGGACACCATGCATTGCTTGCTTTTCTGGGACTGTGTAAATTCTTTAGCATAAGGTTTCTAGCTCCATCCATTTACCTGCAAATTGCATGATGTCATCTTTCTTTACTGCTGCAAAGAACTCCATTTTGTAGATATACCACATTTTCTTTATCCATCCATCAGTTGAGGAACACTTGGGTTGCTTCCAGCTCTTCACTATTGTGGAGAGAGGTGCAATAAACATGGTTGTGGAAATATCTCTGAAACAGGATGAATCTTGTAGGTGTCTACCTATGAGTGGTATGACTGGGTCAGGTGGCAGGTTAATTTTGAGTCTTTTAAGAATTCTCCACACTGCTTTCAGTAGGGGTTGCATGAGTTTGCATTCCCACCAGCAGTGAATGAGTGTTCCCCTTTCCCCACAACATCTCCAGCATTTGGTATCATTTGTTTTCTTGAGTGATGTAGGTGAGTCCAGCCCATTATGGGTGGTGCCACCACTAGGCAGGTAGTTCTGTATTGCATAAAAAAGCAGGCTGACCATGGACTAGGGAACTAAGCTAGTAAACAGCATTAATCCATGGCCTATGAAGCTCTTGCCTCCAGGTTCTTGCCCTGAGTTCCTACCTTGGGCTCCCTCAATGATGAACTGTGATCTGGGAAATGTGAGCCAAATAAACTTTCCTGCACAAGTTAGTTTTGATCACAGGAATTGAAAACAAACTAGAACAGAGAGTTTTAATCATTCTATCTATCTTGTCCCTTGTTATGAGTCTGTTAAAATTATTTCTGTCATCAGGATTTAACTTTGGGCAGCCATACATATCTAGAAATTTATCTGTGTCTTTAAGCCTTTCCAGGGCAATACAGATATAGCACCAGCTAATAGACCATGCTAGCTCAATCTCCCTGAAATCAACCTGGACCTTTCTCTGAGGCACAGGGATTAAGGGAGTGTGCTAACGTACCTGGCTTTGGAATATAGTTCTTAGAGTATGTCCTTATGGATATCTAACTTGTTTCAGTATTTGTTGCAATGTTTCCTTTTGTATCTCTGAGTTTACTAATTCATTTCCTCTCTTTATTAAGTTAATTTAGCTAAAAGTTTGTCAATCTTGTTAATCATTTCAAAGATTATTTTTTTTATTTCAGTGATTCTTTGTAATTTTTTCTTCCTTCCTATTTCATTCATTTTAGTCTTCATTTTATTTATCTCTTTCAGCCTAATCTTTATTAATTATTTTATATGTATAAGTGTACTGCCTGGATTATGTAATTCCACTAGGATTGTGCAATGCCCATGAAGTTCAGAAGAGGCCACTGAATCCCCTGGAACTGGAGTGAGGACAGTTGTTAGCTACCATGTGGGTGTTAATATCTAATCTTATTCCTCTGTGCTTAAATAGAATACAGAATGACACTTAAATTTTCCTATATTTGTGAAAACTTGCTTTGGGTCCTAATGTGTGATTGAAGAAAGTCCTATTGGCTGCTGAGAAGAAAATGAATTCCTTGATATTTGGTGGGGGTTCTGTAGATGTCTATGAAATCTATTTAATATATCATGTCATTTGACTACAGGGTTTCTCTATTCATTTTTGTCTGGATGATCTGTCTATTTGTTCCTGTGGAGTAGTGAAGTCACCCACTATCACTGTTTTGGAGTCATTATGCAATTTTAAATCTATTAGAGTTTGTTTTAAAGAATTGGATGTCACCGTGTCAGTGGATATATATTTAAGATTGTGATAGCCTCTTGGTGTATATTCCCTTCAATGAGTATGAAGTGACCTTCCATATCTGCTCTTACTAGATCTAAATTTGTCTATTTTATCAGCTATTAGAATAGCTACACCTACTTCTTAGTTCCCTGTGTTTGGAATACTGTCCCATACTTTTACCTCAAAATGCTTTTGAGAATTCATGGTTAGCTGTGTTTCATGGAGACAGAAAATTGATGGGTCCTCTTTTCTTTTTTTTTTCTTTTTTAAATTTTTTATTTATTTTTGTACGTGTAAGAATATACTGTCTGCATGTAGGTTTGTGTACCCGTGTCGTGCAATGCCACGGAGGTCAGAAGAGTATGTCGGATTCCCCTAGAACTGGAGTTAAAGACGGTTCTCAGCCACCATGTGGGTGCTGGAGGTCGAATCTTGGTCCTCTGCAAGAGCATTCAGAGCTCTTAAGTGCTAGGCCATCTCTCCAGCCCATGGGTCCTGTTTTCTAACTATATCAGTTTTAGTCTGTGTCTTTTTCCAGAGGTTGAAGCCATTTATGTTAGTCTTACTATTGAGCAATGTTTATTCATCCCTGCTATGATGTAGTGTTTTCTTCCACCTCTTTTGGTTAATTTTCTGGAATTGTCTGTTTATTCTTTAGCCCTCTTGAGAGTGTTTAATCTTCCCTTCAGACTGAAATTTCCCAGTGAGTATTCTCTGTAGGTCTGGCCTCATGGAGATAAATTACATAAATCTGTTTTTATTATGGTGGGTTTTTTCTTTTGATTATAATTGATAGCTTACTGGGTATAGTAGTCAGGGGAGGAATCTGTTCATTCATGACTTTTAGGTACAAATGCTTCTGGCTTTCACAGTCTCCACTGGAAATCAGCTGTTACACTGGTGACCCTGGTGTCTGTGCCTTACTATGTGAATTCATGTTTCTCTTTCGCAGCTTTCGATGTCTTTTTTTTTTGTTGTTGTTCTGTATGTTTAGTGTTTGACTATTACATGATATGGGGAATTTCTTTTCTTGTCTAGTTTTCTTGGTGCTCAGAGTGTCTCTTGTACCATGATAGTTACCTCTTTCCTTAGATTTGGGAAGCAATATTCTACAATTTCATTAAAATATTTCCTGTGACTTTGACTTGGGTTTCTTCTCGTTCATGTATACCTGATTCATAAGCTTGATTATTTATGGTGTCCCAGAATTCCTGCATATTCTGTTTCTAGCTTACTTTATTTTTGACATTTGCTTTGATTGAATGATCCATATCCTATCCTTGTTTTCAAGATCTGATATCCTCTGTTCCTTCCCTTCCAATCTCTTTTTGATTCTTGCCTCTCAGGTTTTTGTTTAAATTCCTGAAGTTTTCAATTCAAGTTTTATTTCAATTTGACTTTTCTTCAGAGATCCTATCTCTTTACTGAATTCTAACTTCATGTCTTGAATGGTTTTAGTTATTTCATTTAACCGTTTCTGTTCTCTTTCTCGATTTAGTCTTTTATTCTTATCCTCTCTTAGTTCCTTGAATATATTTACAATTGCTCTTTGAAATCACTGTCTTGTACATTAGCTAGGCTGCCATTCTCAGGAATTATTATGATGGGACTGCTAATTTCTGAAGGAGACATATGGTCTTAGTTATTAATGTTCTTTGCATTTTTTTCAATGAGACCCAGGCATCTGGAAATGAGTCAGTGGTGGTATTACTTGGTATAGGTAGGTGATCTTGTTTTCATTGACTGGGTGTTTGTATTATTATTTGCTGTTTCTCCAAATTGTCAGATTACAAGATACAGCTAATTGGTATCTGGTGTTCACTCTTGAGGCCACTTTGTGTATGTTAAGCTTTGGACATATGCAACATTTGATTCTGCAGTTCCAGGACTGACTTGGGGTCCTGGAGAGGCATGGTCAGCAGCCTGGCTGTTAACTGAGCAGGCTGGCTGAGAGGTAAGGAGCTCACAGGTCTGTGGTGTGTAAGGATCCCTGGGACTGAAGCAGGCCTGATAACTGAGATGGCAGGGAGGTCCATGTATATTTGTTTTTACCAAACATTTCCCATTAAGTTATATTCCAATGGATAGACAAAACTGTATGTAGATCCACAATCTATCTGACCCTTTCTTCTCCACAGACACTCTACAGGTACAGAAAAATCACTGGTCTTTTACAATCTCAACAAACAAACCACTGGTAGTTCACACAGTGGGAAATCCTGGATAAACATAGAGAACTCACATTTTCTGGGGACTCAAGACAGCTAGTCCACTAGACTTTCTGTTTTTCATCTTTTATGTTAGTTATCACATTTTAAGTTAATTATTGACACTCATCCCTGCTGCTTTTCATATTAGAGATCAATATATCTACTCTTGGCATTTGTCCTACATGACATTAATTTTTCAGTTTGGTTTCACACTGTCAACAGGCAGCTTCTGCTGACTTTGTGCTCAAGTTACTGAAGAGAGAAAGTAAAGTGAATATTTTAAATAACTTTTACTTATTAGAAATTACTGACCCTTATCTCTTAAGTATTACATGTTAGAGTAGATATTTATAAGCAAGGTTTATGGAATCACATTGGATTTTGTCCTTGGACAAAAAAAAGTCAAATGATACTGTCACTCAATTAACAAACTGAATTAATTTTGGAAGCTATTCTGACACACAGCTTAATATGAGTTTTCTGGTACCATGGGAGAAAACAGATACCCCTACTTTCTGAGACAAGCATGTGTGAGTGTGTGTGTATGTGTGTGTGTGTGTGTGTGTGTGTAACAGATACCCCTACTTTCTCAGACAAGCATGTGTGTGTGTGTGTAACAGATACCCCTACTTTCTCAGACTAGTGTGTGTGTGTGTGTGTGTGTGTGTGCATGTGTGTGTGTGTACATGTTCCTACATGAAGGTACATGTGAAAACCATTTGATGCCATTCCCCAGGACACTGTCTACCTTGCTTTTTGAGACAGGTTCCCTTACTGGCCAGGAGCTAATCTGGCTAATGTGGCCTGTTCCTGATCCCCAGGGATTATAAGCAGGTACCACCACAGGCAGCTTTTGTGACTTGGGTGCTGGTGATAGAACTCAGATCCTCAAGCTAGCACAGCAAGTACTTTACCAATTTAGCCATCTCCCCAGCCCTAAGTTTGAATCTAATAAGTAAATATAATCTGCAAAAGGACCATGGTCTCATTTTTGTTCTCTATAAATTATACTTTGGAAGGCATCACATCTATTGAGATTACTTACTACTAGTAATGGCAACAACAATACTAATATCTCAAATAGTAACTGAAACTAATACTATGTGAAAATTGACATTTTTACAAGTATGAAATTACTGTCTGATGACATATCCATATATCATGCTATGATGCAGGAAGCATTATCCCCATTTTACAGATTGTAGGGCTGAAGCCTATAAAGGTTAAGTAAGGGCTTACATAAGTGAGTGGGCAAAGCAAAGTTTGAATGCAGCTTGGAGCCCAAAGGGATTTGGGCTCTTAAAATCTTTGAAAGTTCTGTGCTCATGAACTCAGATCCATAGTGCTATTCCCTTCTCCCTCCCAGATCTGAGTGCTAGTCCAAATGAAAAAGAGAGAAACAGACTGGACATTCCTTATTCTCCCTGAAAGAAATAATGAACTCCTGAAAGAGAAAATGAACAATGTTGTCAGGAACAAGCACACTGATAATTTGCAGCACTCAGGACTAAAACTTTGGCTTTCTTTATATCTCTTCTTTTTAGCAGATTCCCTCTTCCCATGGCCCTCTCACTTCTTGCTGTTATTAAAAAGCATGAAGAATCCAATTAGATGATCTCCAAGATGCACTCTCAGAAGAATGAAGAAGAAAAGCTATCATTTATTAGCCAAGTGATCTCTTTGTAGAACCCAATCCATCTCAGAAGAACGAAGAATAAAAGCTATCATTTATTAGCCAAGTGATCTCTTTGTAGAACCGGATCCATCTCTTGACACCTAGCTCTAATAGACCTGCCTCCCCCAAGTCCAGAGGATTGGCCATGGGCAGGACTAAAACATAGAATGCAGGCTTTTGTCAAAGGGTTTGGCTCTACATATAGAAGCAAAATGTTAAACAATGCTCAGTGTGCTGCTTTAAAGTCTTCTGCTAAAAGCCTGCATATATCTTTTTTTTTTTCAAAGAATATTCTATTTCATGACAGAATAATTTGCCCTCATTCAAGGGTGCTCTGTGTCAGTGTTCTATCATTTACAGGGCACAGAAAGATTTGAGCTGCATTGGAAAAGAAAACAAAAGATCAAGAAACAGATATAACCCATTTGGAGTCTGAATAACACAGTTTGAAAGACAGGCCCCGGAAAGCAAGATGAATTTATGAAAAGAAAGTTCTCCTTCCATAAATTGACCTCATCTTGACAAACCAGCTATAGCCCAGCAGGTAGATGAGGTCAGTCCCAACGCTTTTCCTAGTTGATATTCTCCAAAAACTCATATGTTTATCACATACCTATATAACACCTAACAGATGTGTTTCCAACACTCACTGTAAAGTACAATGGCATAATAATAACGAAGGGATTCACTAATAATAAACTTCAAGCTTAGCAGTGTAAAGACAGATGGTCCAATGAATCTGAGTAATCAGAATTATAATGCAATAGTTAACTTAGGTTAAAAGGTGGAATTAAGAGGCATCACATACTCTGAAGCTATTTTCTTTTCCATGTATTAGTTTCTGTGTCATGGCTCTATTTATCAAATTATAATAAGAACCCATTCCTATCCATGAATTACTATGGGAGATCTATCCTGCTAGAGGAGTTAAAACATATAACAGTCTGTGATATGAATTAAGGGGTTTTATATAACTTTGGGTTTCACAGTTCAGGAAATGATGATGATTAGCTTCAGATATACCAAGATTTTAACAGCCTTGCATGACTTAAAGAGGTTCTCCTATGTAACCTATGCTTCATCTAACTACATGTTTCTTGTTGAAAATGTTGTTTTAAAGCTAAAGAAGATTCAGAGCACCATAGTATTAGGAAGACATAAGTATACTAGTAATGAGGACATTGTGTCAATATGCATTCCTTAAGTTGAGAGACAGTATAGAAATCAGCATGGAATCTGATCTGGCTTGCCCAATATGAACCACAGGAAGTTACTACCTGAGCTTGATGCCCAATTGATAAACGGGGGAAATAACTGTTTTTGTTTCCTTTAGAGTTGCTGTGGTAAAATACTATGGTGAAAGAACCCAAGGAAAGAAGGGTTCAAGATGCATTCCACCCTGATGGAGGAGATGAGGTCCACCCTGATGGGGAAGTCAAAGCACCAGGACCTTAAAGCAGCTGGACCCATTATATCCATAGTCAGAAACAAAGAGCCAATACTGCACCCTGCTGCTTTTTTCCATTCTCTGTTTATAGAGTTCAGGAGTCAGAGAATGGTGTCACCTAAACCCCAAGGCATTCCCCAGGGGTTATCTCCCAGGTAGGTTATCTTAGGTACTATCTAACTAGCAATTAACAGTAACCATCGAATAATGATGTGATGTGTGTAAATATTTAAAGTATATTAAGTGCATCCCTGCGACATATATTAGAAGAAATAGGGTGTGTTCAGGGTGATATGGCTGTAGACCTCTTGTACATATTAAATTTTAAATACATATTAGTTATTAGTATTATAAATATTATTTTGTATTCATATATATAGTCTTAAATAAGGCATTGTCTTTTGGCTCATGAAAATGATTTTATGCTTTAACTCATGAATATCGAGAAAGGCATGGCAGTGAAAGAAGGGACTAGAAATGACATAAAGAAGGGGAAGTAGAGTTAAAGTGAAAGGAGAGGCAGTTAAAACAAGGTTCTGGAATGTTAAATAATCCATGGGATTAAAGAGCTCTCTAAGGGAGAGGGGCAACCTTATGTAAAGGCAGGATTTTGTGGGAATGACTTATTTGGGACACTGTCTCAGCTTGTTTGTAAACTAGCTCAATAGGCCTCAGGCTCCCTTTGTAAACTAAACATATAGCTTAATCTCACATGACCCTTCCTTGCCCTTGCCCCAGAATAATGTATGTATATGTATATGCTATGAAAATATCAGTGCTAAAAGCAGGGACTATCTCTTTGGAAGCCATGAGTTATTATATTTGTGTTGTAAACAACAGCTAGAATTTCAGTGATAACATCTTTTTGTGGTTGTCTGTGCTGTTCTGAGTCAATGGGGTCAGAAAGGGAAAATTCTTCCCTTTTTCTTTCACATGTAGAAGATTTGATTCAATAAAAACAGAGCATGTCCATTGATAGAACAGTTCCAAAAGGACAGCTCCAAGAAAGAATCAGAAGTTAGGAGTTCTCAAAGCAGATTGTACTCACTCTTGGTTTCAACTTATACCAAGGGTCAGGCTGTCTATGTTCAGTCATCACTGTACTATGACATTTTTCTGCCAGATATTTTTCAGTGAGATCAATTAGAGGTGTCAAGGACAGAACAAGGGGAGAATGTATTGAGTTTTCATTCTCTTTTACATTTTATCTTTTCTTTTTCTCTTTCATTGAACTAATGGTTTAATAGTCAGCAAGCCTTCCTTTACAACATCCTAAAAATAACATGCCTATAAAAGGTCAATAAAAAGGGAAAAGAATAGATATTACTCAGAGAGGACACTGTATATCAGAGCAAGCAGTCAGAAGTAGAGCTAAACACACATATAAGAGAATGCATTATGGGAATTTCCAGCCTCAGGAGCTTGTATTCCAATAGTGAGAGATTCCCCATTAGTGATCAAACACACAAGTATATATTAGAAATGTATCCAATGATGATGCTATGATGATAATTTTGAAAGTTAATGGGGTTAAGAATTTATTTCCTCCTGGTGTAAGTTTTTAAACATATTCAATGAGCCTTGTCTTTCACAGAAGAGAGTGCACTGTTTTAATAGCTCTGTACCTATATAATTATCACCCCACTCAAGGGACCAGTGAACTGCTTTTTACATGAGTGTTATTGTAGCACAAACCTATTACTATATTTTTTTAGCATGCACCATGTTAAGTTTCAGCTACACTGTACCATTTATCTGTGGTGTCTAAACTCTGTAATCTAGAACATACATCAACTACTTCTTACTTAGGCTGTACCCTAGGAATGAAATACAATTACTTCCCATATTGCAACTGCCCCAATAATACTAACAGAAAAGTCTTCAAACCTGAATCCATACAGAAGTACTTGAGAATATTTTTTGTTCTAATATGGACGAGCAACCAGGAAACATCCACCTATATAATGATCTAATAGTAAAATGATACACCACATGTTGGAATGCGCACCATGATACACACAAATGCTGTGTTTTACATTTGTTTGTTCTGCCATCCCATAATTTCTACAAATCAGTTCAGATAACTCTAAAGCTTCTTGGTTTATTCTTACATTCACCGTTCCTTCCCTGACACATTATTGGATGCTCCTGAGTCTCCCTTTTTGGGTCATGTGCAAGATCAGTGTTCTAAACCCCTCTATCAAGGGTTTAAAGTCCTCTGTCAAGGAGGAGAATGATCTCAGGGTTCCAGCAAACATCCAAGGCAAAGGTTTTTGAGAGGAATGCAGTTGTCAGGTGGGGGAAATAGACAAGCCAGGATAATGTAGCTCAAAGGCAGTGGGAAATGGGAAATAAACATGGTACAGAGACAGTAGGTAAGGGCCTGAAAAAGTACTAGTATTACAGATGTGCCCATGAAGCAAGGTTTTCCAGTTTCATTTGGAGAATTAAGTATTGTTGAGCCAGATCTTTTACCATCCATTAAAGGACAGAGAATGATGGTCACAGTGGTAAGTGATATATCTCTGAGAGTTTAGTAGCAATAGAAATAGATCCAAACTTGCAATTCTAATGCCAGAGAACTTTGAGGGCCATAAAATTACAATCTATAAAAATCTCAATAACAAAAATGATAAAAGCTTAGATATTGTATACACAAGATACTGTGCATCAGAATAAGCATGGTTGAAAGAATTTAAAAAATTGCTTTATTCCTTATGAGAAAATAGAAGCATAATAATAAACATATCTAATTAGATGACCTGTAGAGATGATATTCTCAACATAGCATAAAAATGAGCCTATATAATATATGGGAAGTTTGAGGTTTAAACGTATGGGAAAACATCTCCACTGTTACATCAAAAAGTAAAGGTACATAAATTAATAGCTATTAAGTTGAATGGGGAAAAAGATTGAATCTGGTTAGTGAAGACATAGTCAGTCTCCACCACATTCTGTAAGTATTCACCATTTCTTAATTAGGTATATAAATTTAACATATCTAATTTTAGAGAGATGGTGCCTTTTAGGGATGAGATTCTTGGTGGGCCCAGTGAATGGACCCACACTGAAAGAAATTTGGGAACCCAAATCAGAATCTGGTCATGGTGGTGCACACCTTTAATCCTAGTATTTGGGAGACAGAGGCAGGCAGATCTCTGTGAGTTCAAGGCCAGCCTATTCTGCAGAGTGAGTTCCAGGACAGCTAGAGTTACAGGGAGACCCTGTCTCAAAAACACCAAAAGAAAAAAAAAGAACAGGGATAGAAATTTTCAATTTTTTTCAATACAGTGTTGACCGAAATGGCAAAGGATGAGTCCTTGCCACTCAATTAACAAGAAGAGCTATGCCATTTATTGGTACCTGCAGCAATCTCAATTTGTTTCTCTGAAAACAAAAGAGACATTATGAATGTACTGATGGTTGCTGATGTTGATGAGGATGAGGATGATAATGAAAATGGCAATGATGATGTCATCTAAATTCCTGATGAAGAGAAACGGGATAATTGTATTCACGTTTACCTAAAAATATACAAAACGTTTTAAGTGTTCAAGGGAAAGTGCATTTACTTTTTAAATTCATTTGATTTAAAGAATTGAGGCAGAAGTAAGTTAGATGAGCAAAGCCTCATTTCTAAGCCTCTCCAACAAATGTTGAAACAGCTGATATAAGCAACAACAACAACAACAAAACAGTCTTCTTTCACCTCCTGTCAGTGATTTTTAATTTTAAAAGATTTCATCATTTCTTTGTAGTCTGCTGTGATGATAAATTGTTTGATATGCTTGGAAATCATTTGAAATCATAGAAGTCTGTGTAAACATAATATGGTCATTATTTTAAAAATATATATGAAAAATTTAAGGTACAGCGAAAGTGTAATGTATATGAAGCATGTAGTAAGAGAAAATGCAGTAGTACAAACTGCTATCTTTTAAAAGTATTTAATTAACCTAGTTCCCTGAGAAGTCACACACTCACACTAGTTATTCTGTTCTCAGCAATATCTGTCCTTTTCTATGCCTTTAAGTTGATTCTTGCATCACAGGACAAGAACATCAACTCCCTCTCTGTGTCCCAGAGTCTAAGGGGACTTAAGAGCTTAGGGATAGATGATTTCAGGCAATGCATACAACTCAATAACGAGCTACTGGCAACTTCCAGGTTGAAGTAAATGAAACCAAGTTTGGCTTTATTCAGCAATTAAAAAAAACTTATTTATTTTTTATTTTATGTGTATGAGTATATTGCCTGCATGTATATAAGTATACCTATGTTGTAGAGTGCTCACAGAAACCAGAAGAAGGTGTTGGATCCCCTGGAATTGGAATTCCATACAGTTGTTAGCCTCCGTGTCATGTTGGTCTGGGAACAGAACCTGGGTCTTCTTCAAGAGCAGCAGGTGTTCTTAACTGCTGAACCATATCTCCAGTCCCCTGACTCAGCCAATGTTTAGTCATCAATATGTCAAAGCAGTCAACACTGCTTGTTACATATTTAGAGGAATGCAGCGCCCTCTCTCCAAACAAACAAACAAGCAAGCAAACAAATAAACCTCTGAGACTTAAAAGAATAAGAAGGAAGATTAGAATCTGTCCATTTCCAATGAGCTCATGTGGCAAGGCTGAAGGAGGAATGGCCCTCACAGACTCATGTCTTTGAATACTTGGTCTCAAATTAGTTGTACTGTTTGGGTAAGTTACAAAGCTTTTCTGAAGGACAGCCTTGCAAGATGAAGTCGTCACTAAGTTCAGGCTTTTGGGGGTCTGCAGCCTTTCCCAACTTCCTTTTCCTTCTCCGTTTCCTGTGTTCAACTGAGATGTGCTCTTTCAGCTTGTTGCTTGCAGCCTTCTCCTGCCAGGATGATGAACCTCTAGCCCTCTAGATAATAAACTCTCCCTAAGGATATTTTTGGTCCTTATCACAGAAACAGAAAAGAACTAATACAGAGAGGGATGGAAGGAAAGAAGGAAGGAGAGAGGGAGAAAAAGAGAGAGATTAAAAGTCCTACAATTTACTAAGGAGTATATAAGGTCTTTAAAAAGTACCATCTAGGCCAGGCTAGCTATTGAAAAGTCAAGCCCTAGAGAAAGTAACTTAATTCTCTGAACTTAGGTCTCCTTCTCTAGAAAACAGGGATCATATTCTATATTTCACAGTTTTCAGGGAGTTGAACATAATCAAAAAGTATTCAGGGAGTTGAGAAATGGCTCAGTGGTTAAGAGCATTGGTTGTTCTTACAGAAGGCTTGGGTTGGATTCCCAGCACCCACATGGCAGCTATATAAACATTTGTAGTTCCAGTTCTAGAGGATCTGATGCCCTATTCTGACCTCTGTGGGTATTGCACATATGACACTGGTGCCCTTACCTACATGCAAGCAATATGCATACACATAAAAATAATAAAACATTTACAAAAAAGTATTCCTCAGGTAGATTTAAAAACAAAACTGTGCTTGGGAGCAGGCAGAGGCGCTTGCTACCAAGTTTGATGAAATGAGTTCTATCTCCTGGACTTCTGTGGTGGATGGAGAGAACAGACCACCTCCAGTTATCTTCTGACTTCCATATGCATACACAAACACAAACATGCATACGCACAATGGATAAATGCAACAAAAGATTACCTTTTCCCTACTGCCTTTGCTTAAAATTTAAAGACTCAGCTGCTTAAATGTGTGACTGTAACTTTGTTGGAAAGTGCTCTTTTAGCACAGTGAGTTGCAAAGATGTAAAATCCCATGTATGAAAGTCCTTAAAGCATGAAAATCCTGAAGGTCAAACACAGGGGGCTTGTTCATTTGTACTTTCCCATGTGCTGCAACATTTATGGCTTTTGTGGGTCACTTAGTAAGTTTCATTCCTACTTCACTTGTTCCTACTAGGTGATCAGCAGCTTGAAATTCATGATTCCACCTTTTACGTTTTTTCAGACTTTGTCCCTAGTATAGGGCTCCTGGAAATGGTGAATTCAATGAACTAGTTACACCGAAGGAATTGAAATATAAAACCCTATTCAGTCCGCTTTATCCTGGCAGTATTAGACAAATGAAAAGGATAGAGTTGTGCACAGAGAATTATAACTTGGTCATAAAATCATCAAAAATAAATTTTTGAACGAAGTGTCTAATTAAGATTTGTCAGTAAACTTTCCACAAAGAAGATTTCTCCAGAAGAACAGGAGACTCACTTCTTCTTCAAAGATCCCATTACTTTTGCTTTTAACTCTCCTTTGTTTATCTTCAAAAACAGGAGGTGTCCCTCATAATCTCCATTTAACAGATGGGAACACTGAATTTCAGAGCTGCTGTGAAATTGCTTTCTCAAGGAAGGACACCCTCACAGTTGGGGTCACAAGGAAGTCTGGCATCTTCCATTACTCTTTCAATTAGAATCTGCTTCCCAGTCATTAACACATTAGCTTTAGCCTGCAAAATAAGCATCTTTTGTAGAGGCTCTGCTATAGAAAACTTCCATTTGAAAAAGATTTATTTCAGAAAGTTTTATACAGACTTGTAATTGCATGCCATTATGAAAATCATTGCGTCATTTTAGGCTTAAAAGACTAATTGTGATCAACAATTCCTGGCAACTATGGCAACAAGATAGTCTTGTCTGTTTACTTAAGGAATTAGAGGGCTGTTATGGATTCACATTGCTACACTTTCTCCACAAGGTGACCTCTACAAAGGGTGAACTAAAAGCTCTGAGTACAGACCTTAGTAAGTCAGTACTGGTAACAACCTTGGAATTACAGCTATGTGTGAGAATTTTAGTTTTAGGAAACATCTGTGAGCATCCAACCTTAAAGGTTGGCCACAGATGTTTCCTAAACTAACAAACTAAAATATATGACCGGCAATATCTTCTGCTAAATTGGTAAGAGATTTCTTTTCTCTGGCCAAAGGGTACAACCTTTACCTTTTTGCAGAAAGGCATCTGATACTTTGAGGATAGATTTGTACATTAATGGACTATTTTAGTCTATTATTTGTGGTCCCTTATGTTTGTAGACCAGTGCTTATTACTTATAATGGTTAATCTTTTGCAAACTCAACTAGATTTAGGATTGCTTAGGAAATTGTCCTCTGGGCATGTATGTGAGGATGTTTCTAGAGAAGGTTAAGTGACAAAGGAAAATCAATTCTGAATGTAAGCACCAGCAATCCAGACTGAATAAAAGATAAAAAAGGAGAAGGCAGGCTCAGCATCAGCTTTTCTCTCTCTCTGCTTCATGACTGCTGATGCATTGTGATCAGCTGCTTCAAGTTCTTATGGTATGCCCACCCATCCACAATTGACAGCTGTTACTGGCTCCTTTCTGTTGGGATAAGATATGATGGTGAAATGGTTGCCAGCCAAGCATGCAGACCAGAGATCTTGATCACTAGAACCCAGGAAGTAAAAGAAGTAGAGCATGGTAACATATGCTTATAATCCAATTACTAGAGAGACAAACACATATAGATCCCTAGGGTTCACCAGCGAACCCCCTTCCAGCCTAATTGGCAAGCTCCAGACAAGTTAGTGATCCTGACCCATAATGAGAAAGAGGTCTCTAGAGAAACACCTGAGTTTAACATCTGTCCTTCATACCTCCACATGTCTGTGCACACATATGCATGTGCACCTACACACACATGTGGCTACATGTTTTTTCCTCTCTTTCTCTCTCTGTATATGAGAGAGAAAGAGAGAAAGTGAGGAGAGAGAGAGAGAGAGAGAGAGAGAGAGAGAGAGAGAGAGAGAGAGAATTTTAACATGTTCTGGCTCCAAAATATAATTCTATTTAATTCATTCTTCATTCTCAACTCCTCCTAACATGAGATTTTCCTTAACTACATTTTAACTGGTCATAGTAAAACCTGTTTCAAACTAGTCTTACTATAACTCAGGTCATTTTGATCAAAGCAGAACTCAGAACGCATAGGAATGTTCCAAAAATCATATCTGCCTAGTTGAGTTTGTATACTGTCTTTTCATATTTTCACTCATTTTTTATCTTCACCCCCTAGTATCCCAGAGTTATCCTAGACAAGCCTACTGGAGATCTCAATGATACATTAAAACAGTATTACTAAGACTCATTCTAAAATACATGAGACACTTGTATTTCTTAGTAAGTGCAATATGAGAAATAGAATTTAACTTTTTTTGTCTTCTTTTGAGACAGGGTCTTCCTTTAGTCACAGCTGGCTTGGAGCTTGCTATGTAGACCAGGCTGGCCTTAAACTCATAGAGATCCACCTGCTTCTGCCTTCTGAGTGCTGGGATTATGCCCAGCTTAGAATTTAACTTTTATAGGCTCACAGGTCTTGCATTCAACATCCTAATTTGTGCTGTCGTAATCACACTGGCAGATGTCCAGAGGATGAGGTAAGAGTTGAAGACACAGCTGAGTGCTTCTGATCTTCACTTTCCTCTTCTCTTCTCACCTCTACATAACCCAGCTCTCTGCTATCCAGTAACTGCTTTCTCCAGAGCAAGCCTTCTCAACATTTCCTTCTTTCTCTAACAATTCAACTTATATGTCTATAACAATTTTGCCCCAGTTTTAAGTAAGAGGCTTTGGTTGAAATACTCTGAATTAGGGAGTCCATCGACTCCACAGAATCAACTCTGAAAGCGATCTCAGTTTGTTTATGTTTCTTAGGCTGGAAGATGTGTTTTCCATCAGAGCTGATTGCAAGAAGATAGACTTCTTATTTCAGTATTTCTCAAGCAAAGCCTCTTACTTAAAACTGGGACAGAATTCTTGGAGATGTGGAAGTACGATTGCTAAAGGGAGAAGTAAGAATGTTCTGGAAAAAAGAGACACTGGTCAAAAAGATGAAGAAGAAAAGTCACTGCATAGCAGAGAGCTGGGGGCAGGCGGGGGTGGTATGTAGAGGCTAGAAGAGGAGGGAAATGTGAAGATCTGGAGCATTCACCTGTGTCCACAGCTCTCGCTGCAGCCTCTTACTGAAATATATATAGTTCCCTTCTCCCTTAAAAGTTAATCCAAATGAGCCTGTCAATAATCTGTGGGGGAAAAAAGCCCTCAGGAAGCTGCCTGTTCCAGAAACATGAAGCAATAGTATTAAAGCCTTCTAAAAAAAAAAAAAAAAATTGGACTGTCTGGCTACTGTCTGCTTTCAACCTTTTCAGACTGCTTTCTGCCACAGGGGTGGCTGCTACTTTTTACTCTTGCCCCTTGGGAATGTTTTCTTCTATAGTAGTTCCTTTGGCTCCTGTCACTCCCACCCCTTGAGAGTGCCCCACTTCACTCTGTAACAAACTGTTGTACCTTTTACATTTCACTCTGTGTGTCTTCTTTAAATTCCTTGAAGACTACAGGACCAAAGAGCCAAGGGAAGGGCAGGGTGACAACTTGGTAACCTTGGTATGCACGTTTAGAACTCTTTAAACAACTCTGAGAGATAAACAGGTGCGTGCTCCCTCTTGACTAGGTTTGCTTTCTGTTGTTGTCATAAACTACTCTGAATTTGAGGTGGAAAGGATTTATATCATTGTGCTAGTGACAGTGCATTATTGAGAGAAATCAAGTAGGAACTCAAGCGGGAACTGAACAAGGGTCTACAGAGGAACACTGCTAGTGTTCCATCTCTTTCTCATACAGCTCAGGCCTGCCTGTCTAAGGGTGGTAACACCCTCCTACATCAATTAGCAACCAAGAAAACGACAGTCAGAAATTCCCATTGGCCAATGTGATGGAGGAAGTTCCTCACATGGTGTTTCCTCCTAGTTTTGTCACGTTGAAAACCAAGATCAGTTGCAATAGAAAGACTAGAGCACTAGAAGGCTGAGTCAGGATGCAAAGGAGAATTTGACTCCATCTACAAACTTTATCATGCAAACTTACCAACTCAGAAGGTCTCTTTTGATCTTTAGTAGAAAAGACAGTAGGTGAGTCAGAAAGGAATGTGGGATCTCATTCTATCACAAGCAAGAGGCCTGAAGCCCTGGTTTTACATCCCCATCCCATGAAGCAGTCTGTGATCAATATTTTAAAATTCTAGCTTATAAATTTTAAGAGAAGATGCCTTTGTAATGCTGTTTACAGGAGGCAGGAGCCCTAGAAGCTGATAATGAAGTGAGAAGGAAGTGCTAGTCTTCTAGATAACTTCTGACACCTTTCTTCTCCAGTCTCTTAACATTAATACAAACACACCAAATTATTCTACTTAACAGTCTCTTTCCCCTTCTGTCTCTGGATTTATTGATTCTCCCTGCTCTGACTTCTCTGGCCTTATTTCACCAGAACATTCCTGTGTTATATTTGTCATGTGACACTGCTAGTGTCGTGTGCTTAGACATTCACCTTCTTGGTTCCTCCTGAATTCATTACTTGGTATTTTCTTACATAGAGCTCTATCTCCCTTTTTAAAACATTTCAAATTGAATTTTTGTATATTTTGTACCCAAACTCTCAATTAATCTTAATCATCTTTATATCCCCTTCCCCAATGGCGTACCCCCCCACCCCACCCCACCCCCACACTGGAATTCATACAGTCTGTCATTTGTGTTAAGGCCTACTATGTCAAGTTAGTATCCCCAGACATTCTTCGGTCTAGGTTCATCCACAGAGGTCTAGTCAGCTTATCCAGAGTCCTTCGCTTTAAGAGTGAAGCTTAATATAGGAGTCCTGTCTGAGGACCCAGAGTCTGCAAGCCATTTCCCCTGAAGGGTAGTTCTCAAAGCTTTGGAGATCACTATGCAACTGTTAAGGAAAAACATCAATGAATGGTCTAACACCAGCTTTAACACTAAATCTCCCCTTTAAGGTCACAGGCTATTTCTGAATACTTCTTCATAGAATTCTATACCTCATAAAGCATTCTTGAATATACTAGGTACAAAACATGTATCGATCTATAAAATCAACAATTACTTAAATTGCTAAGCAATGCTTATCTTCATATGTCCACTGGAAAACATCATGAATTCTCTTTCTTACACTATTTCAGTGAAAAGGAATATACGAATACCTGTTATTCAGCAACTCTCTGCATAGACCATGAAGTATGCTAGAGATGTCACCTGTTGGACTAACTTAAGAGAAAGAAGGAACCTGCTCATTTTTCTCAGTATTCCTTCCTTTGTTATTTAACTAGGGCATAGTTGCCCATTACATACTTATCTAGTTTCGCTCCCCCTTCCAAACAGAAAGCCAAGCCAAAGTCTGATTTCTTTTCAGAATAACTTTAGACAACAATATTTTCCTTGTAGAAGTCAACATGCCCTTAGTGCCATGTAGGAGACAACGTGTTGATCTAGAAGAAACTTTAGTTATTAGTAAGATGTGGTCAATGCCCCTGCCATTTACTTTATGATGGTTCCTAAATCAAGTGACCTGCTAGGAGTCTTAGTTTCCTTACCTGTGAAATCGTGAAATCAGGCTATATTTCTCTAAGAAATGCTTCATGCTCAAATCCTGCCACAAAATACCGAAAACATTATAAAACAATGTAGTTTGCTCCATAGCTATTGACCTTTTAGCATATTTTCTTGCTGTCGTCTGCAGACACACTTTAGAGTAGAGAAAAATAACTGAGGGAAGAGATAGTCTGGAGAAGAATGACTCACATTCCAGCTATAGGAATCGTATGGAACTCTACGGCCAGCCCTCACTCCCTGTGCCCCAAAGGAAAGTTCATACACAAATGTCTTTCACTTTAGTGCAAGCTACAGGCTGATCTTCATCCTCACACATGAGCATTGTGTGTATATAGATATGATATACCTATATCAGCAACTTTCCAAATACTATAGATGACTAATAGCAGAAAAATGAGAAATTAAAAGCTATTTCCCTAGACATGAAGAGTATCTGTCACAACTAAAAATCATTGAGACAGGGAGCCAGGGGTCCTGGTTGAAGAAGCCATCTTCAGACAAGTAAAGCAGAACTATGGACACATGGGTCAAGGCCAGGGACCACTAAGATGCTCAGGAATCTGACCAAATACTGGCCATAGGCCTCATTCCATCTTGTCTTTATACAGTTAGCAAAGTGAGATTTCTGCTGTGGGAGAGTTATGACCCTAGTGTAGCTGTGTTTTGAAGAAAGTGGTGCATGTATGTGCACTAATAGTCTTTCCAGGGAAAAGCATGAATAATCAAATTCTCTCCCATAAGATGAAAGGCGCATCTGTACTCCTCGCTACAATTTCTGTGAAGGATATCCTCACTTCTTTCCTGTAGTGAACTTACACTTTTCTTTTGTTCCATAATTAGTCCATGTCTGATTTTTAGCCAGTGTGAGAAAGCAAATGGTTACATTCCACTGGCATTGGTATTACGGTAAATAATGAAATTTTACATCCCTGGAATTTTTATAGAGATAGTTAAGATGTAGCTGTCATTGAGCATTCTCAAAACTCCTAGACATTATATAAGAATCCACAGGAAACAGGTGTCCACAAATCTGTGAACAAATTGGCAAAACTAAATATTTTTTCATTGCACTTGACACAACACAATCATGGTAAGGCAGAGCATAAATGGCTGTGTTGGCAAGGTACTTGAGAAAATAAACATGAAGTTTATATATAAAGAAGCAGTGACTTCCTTGAAAACATTCAGATTTTATAAATTGAAAACTATACAAGCTGTATTTGTGAATGTGAAATTTTAATACTGTAAACATCATTTTTCACTAATATGCAATAACTACCAACAAAAATTAAATGCATTTTATTCAAGTAGTAAAATGAGCTTTCAGAGAAAAACAAAAGTATTTGAAAAACATCATATATATGTGTGAATATGTATATTTACACATGCATTCGTAAATACAGTGATTTTGGAAAGTTGCCTAAATTTATTAAGACACTATTGAACTAAGTTAGACATAGCCTTTAAATATTATAGCAAGGCTGCTGGAATAAAAAAATACCATACAGACTAAAGACTTCAAAAATTGCAAGGCATGATGGGCCACACTTGTAATCCCAGATTTTGGATCAAGAGTTAAGGCTAGCCTCAGCTACACAAAGAACCCTTGTCTAAAAGCATCATGGATGGATCTACTTATTTATAATTCTATGTGTGTGATATTTTTTGATTGATGTGGCATTTCAGGGAAGTTGAGGAAAGATTAGTTAATAGTGACAGTTGGGTAAACTGGTGTATCTGGTTAAAAAACTGCCAAATATCTTTCTTTAAATATAACTTTAAAAAGCAATGTATATTCTGCCTCATATGTGGATCCTAGCACCAAATCTTTGTGTGTAAGTATGTACCCTGATAGACTGTAGGAACCAGGAAAAAGGAAAGAAACCAGGGAGATAAAGGAAAGAAGGAAGGTGAGAGAGAAGAACGGTAGGAGACAGCTGGTACTAAGGGAGAAATGGATAAAATGGGGGTGTTTAAATGGGGAGGGAGGCTTCCACAAGGAGTACGGAGGATGAAGGGAAAGAAGGAGCTCAAGAGTGGTGGGACCATAGGAGACTGGTGTTATCAAGGGAGAAATGGAGAAAATGGGGGCATTTTAAATGGGGAAGACATGGAGGAATAGTTAGACAGGGAGAGAGAGGAGAGATAAATAATGCCTAGCTAGTGTAAAAAAACAGAGATTATCAAATTAGGCCAACAACCCACAGACAAATCAGGCATACATCTCTATGTGAGTCTAAGAAAGAGTGCCAGATAAGAGAAACCTTTATTATTATTGGTCAGGGTAGTCCAAGAGACTCCCAAAATTACACAGGCTCTTGATTGCCTCTCGGACTTGAAGATAAGACCCTATTGCTGAAGACAGGACACACTTGGAACACAGGATTTGAAGCCATGGAGTTGGAATGGACATGGAAGCCACTTCCTCTGAAGGCTCGCTCTGATAACTTTGGAGAGCACTAATGCAAGCTTATAAAGTAAAACATCAATCAATGGTCCAACCCCAGCTTCTAGGCAAATTAACCACATCAGTGACTGGCAGAGCAGACAGAATTGTTGCAGTAGCAGCACTTTTATCTTGGGGTAAACAACAGCTACCTAATTGGACTTAAAGCTCACTGAATATGAGGAAACTCATGTGTGGTACTGTAGACATAGCCAAATACACATGGCTAGAGAGGTCATAGATCTTAGAGAAAAACCCTTAGGCTGTTGCATCCCTAGACAAATATAATTTCTTACTATGTGCAAAATACATATATACTTATATTTACAGACAAGTATCCCAGTCACCACTCATCAAAGAAGCTTCTTTTGCACCAGACAGATAGTAGTATTACAGAGTTCCACAACTGCTCAGGTTCATTTTGCATTCTTACTTTTCTATCTTTCTCACTTCAGCTGTAAGCTCTGTGGCATAAATGCACACAGAGCTTATAGCTAGTGCACACCTTCATTGTCCTGTATGCAAGTTTTTCCTCATTCAGACAGTTTTCATCCTTAACAGATCTTTAATTTCATTCAAAGGAAAAGAAACTGCACAAATATGTGCATATGAACAGTCCTCCAAAAGAGACAGCTAAACTATAAATGGCATGCATCATCTCTCATCGTGTGTCATTATGTTGTTTCTGCTAGAGGAAGAAGCAATGAAGAAAAGATACAGAGGAGGATTTCAGTGAAGTACATGTACTTATTGATTTTTTTAAGACCTAAAACGACAGCTGCATTTGGCTTATCACACTGTACTTTGAAACTTGAATACATACATATATATAATTTATATATATAATACATTTGTATATATAAATACACCCAGTGTTCATTTCACAGTCCTATGGATTTACAGAATGAAAATTTGGAAGGAAGGGAGGCTTCCTTCTTCCTTAGGATCAAATGATACATCTTAGGCTTCACATGAAAACAAAAATGCAACATTCACAATGAAACAATGGAGTATTGTATGGAAACAAAGAACAGACGTTCATTACTCTGTGGGTTCTAGTAAAAAAGGATGCCCAGGGGAAAACGAAGGTCTGGATAAAACTTCAGCTTGCCAACTGTTTTTATCAGAAGACCCACAACTTTTGCTCATGGAGAAATAGCTTCAAATTATAGGTTTGGAAATTACAGATAAATACTTAATGGTAAACCATAAGGCATTGAACTTACTCAGCGGGGACACATTTTAATGTGGGCTAACAACTTCTTGGCACTTATGTGAACTGTTTTCTTCCTCCCACTACAAGGAGAAGCCTATCCAAGAGGCTGTGTAACAACAGGTTCTGCAGTGACTGTTGGTGGCTGTGGGCAGCATGGTATGTTTCAGTTAACCTTATTTACTATGCAATTTTCTAGCTTGGCCAGGATGCTCCAGCTAATCACTGGCTTCCTGAAGTCAGCTTATAGATCAAGTAGGAAGACCCCAAGACACAAGTCACCAACTAGGCTGAAATACATTCTGCTCCACAGTAGAAAGAGTAATCTTCAATCTAATGTGTTTTTAAAGAAATTAATATCCCATTGCTCTCAGAATTTTCTGTTATATAAATCCCAGAAATATTTCTGATATCCTTTTGAAAATCTGATCTAACTTGTATTTAAGAAACAGAAGACAAGAATTCTCTAGGTCATAAAGTTGTAGGCCTTCAATGAAGGTTTGGCACCAACTAAGTCTTCTCCCTACATTAGCTCCCTGGTACAGCAACAGTGGTTATTTGTTTAAAGATGGTACAGAAATAAGAAAAAAATTGGGTCAAGATGCGTTTTATATTCTCACTCTTCCAAAGGCATGGAGAACTGAAAGCTATCTCTATACTAAAGGAATATGAATGAGACATGAAAATTGATTTTTTTCTTTTTGTGTTGGGGGTCACTATTTGTGTTTTTTTACAAAGGTACTTTTCCAAACCAGACTGATTGAGGGTCATTCTCAACTATATGTTGCACATAATCCCAAACTGATCCTTTAAAATTACAGTTGGCATATTTTATAACATTTCCTAGACTTTCTATGTGAAATCTTACATGTAGCTTTGTGAGTGAAACCTCTGACTTTTTTATGGCATCTACCCTGCAGTGTATACACTTGAACTTCCTGATTTTAGAAGAATTCCCCTACAGTTTGTTTTTCCTCTTTTAAACATAATAATCCAGTCCCACTAGTGTCGTGGAGAGACAAATCTAAGGTTGTTTTCCATAAAGGTGACTAACATTCTTTTAAGAAAGAAAGCATAACTGTCCATACGATTCTCAATTTTATTATATACAATTAAAGTGTAATGGTACTCTATTCCAGGCTGTTGAGATAGCTCAGTCAGTAAAGGGCTTTCCAGGCAAGGACATACTCTGAGCTTAATTCTTAGAATCCATGTAATAAATCTGATTGTGATAACGTTAAATTATAACCCCAGTTCTATGGAGGTAGAGAGAGATAGATTCTTGGGACTCAATAGACAGTTTATGTATTTAGCTTATAGGCAATCATCCAGGTCCCAATAACAATGGGACATTATTCAGCTCTTAAGAAAATGAAAATGAGCCGGCTTGGTGGTGCCTGCCTTTAATCCTAGCACTTGGGAGGCAGAGGCAGGCAGATCTTTGTGAGTTCAAGGCCAGCCTAGTCTACAGAGTGAGTTCCAGGATAGCTGGGCTGTAGGGAGACCTTGTCTTAAAAAGACAAAAAAAAAAAAATGATGACATTGACTGGTAAATGGATGGAACTGGAAACAATCATGCTAAGTGAGGTAACCCAGACTGAGACAGCCAAATGTGACATGTTCCCTCTCATAAGTGGATTCTAGGTGCTTTGAATATTTGAACAGATGTGTTTGAATTGGAAAATCCTTAGAATTAGGACACTAATAAGGGACTACGTGGGGTGGTTTCTGGAACAGGAGATAGAACACAGTGATATAAGCAAGAAAAGAGGATTTAATGGGGAGGGGAAGTGGGAGGTATGGGCAGAAGAGAGAATAAGAGGAGGATAATGAACACTAATGGCTTCTTGAAAGAGTCATATGGAAACCTACCATAGAAGTTTCTTCCAAGATATATACACACATATGTATATGTTTATATACATATGTATACATGTATACAAAATGTATACATTATATATATATATATATATAACTAATATGAAAAAGAGTTTAAATTGGTTACACTGAAAAAGAAATCAGTGGCCCCCAGACGAGATACACAACAGGCTCCAGGTGAGCAATATGAAATAAGACCCTAGTTGCAGGAACTGACTCACTTTTTGGGAGTTGTTAAAAAGAAAAAAAAAAAAAAAAGAGAGAAACAGAGAGTTCCCGCTGGGCGTGGTGGCACATCCCTTTAATCCTAGCTCTCCGGAGGCAGAGGCAGGTGGATCTCTATGAGTTCAAGGCCAGCCTGGTCTACAGAGTGAGTTCCAGGACAGCTGGGGCTACAGGGAGACCCTGTCTCAAAAAGACCCAAAAAGAGAGAGTTCCCACAGACCCTCAAACACTACTCTATTGCCACTGCTCTTGTGGCCACTTGACAGTGAGACCCTACTTATTGCTGAAGATGCTAGGTTCCTGTGTCACAGAACAAACAAGGGAAAATGAAGCTGGCTCCTACCTCAAATCTTCATCTCTCCTGGCTAGCTTCAGTAGTACTAGAAAGTGCTTTGCATGTTACTAGCAGAGAAAAATAATCATCAGTATTACCCATCTATGAACATTTGAGCTACAACAACTGGCTTGGCAAAGCATGCCCACCGGTGTGTGATAGTAGCACCAATGTTGGCACAAATGTGATGAGAGTAACCAGCCACCTTTTAAAAGCTGATTGCTCACAGTGTTAGAGTAAGCACTCCAAATGTCTTCCAGATTTGAGTGTTGCTCTATTCATGAATCCTTCATGAATAGAGTCCATATGTGACATATTATCAAGGCCAAGAACCTGTGGCTACACAAGTTATAGGGTGTAGGTGAGAATATAATACTACCATTCTGTGAAACACACATAGTTTTAAACAAATGCTTAATGACTTACTGTTTTACTCATAGATTAGTGCAACCTTCAACTCTCACCAGAGAAGTTCCCTTTTGCCACAGATGATGATTAATCCCAAGGTCCATAACTGATCAGTGAGTAGAGAATAGGAGACCATGGAATGCTCAGCCCTAAAGGGATCACCTACTTTGAATATCCTCCTCCCAAGGCTCAAGGATCATTTGGAAGAGGAGGCAGAAAGATTCCTGGATGAATACCAAGAAGCTGTATTGTCTGGACACCATAGGTAGTTCCACAGCTGAACCCAAAGCATGCACAAGACTTGTGCAAACCCAGGCCTAGCAACGGCTTGGGATGGATGGGGAATGTAGGCAGGAAGCATGAGGCCTAGCTGACAGATGGATGCTGGGAGAATGAGCGTCAGCTTTTCTTACAGCTGAGTCACCTTGTAGGTTGACTAAACTCCAAGAGATAGACTCACACCCAAGAGCATTTAAGAAACACTGATTATTTCTGATGGGACTTTTTTTTTCTTGGTCTTTCTGTTGGGACTTTAAAAAAAAGAGAAATAATAATAAAGGATATGAAGTCAGGGGAAGGCAGAAAGGCAAGGGTAGAGACGGGGAAATCTGAATATGATCAAAAGACATTGTATGAAATGTTGGCCAGGGGATCCAAGGCCCCACAAAAGGTAAGGGCTCCTTGCCTCTAAGTTGGGATACCTACAGGAGGAGAGGCAATAAGACCCTGCTGCCGAAGACCTGATGTTAACATGGGAGGGATGTATTGAGACCACACATGCAAGTGTACAGATGGCCTCTGGAATGCCAGAGAGTGTTACCAAAGGCCACTAAACCAATAAAGCAAATATGGGTCTCCCTGAGTCAAGCAAGACTCCACCGTCAGCACCAGCTACACCTCACCTGCCTGGAAATACTGTGCAGCAGAGGCAGCCATGTGCCTGTATATCCCAAATCTAATTGGCTATTGGCTCTCCCCTTGGAGAAATAACCCATGGCTGATGCCACAAGCTTACATCCTCTACAGGTTAGGAGATGTTATAAGCCACAGTAAGACCCTGTCATATTTAACAGGGGGGAAAATTGTAATTCATGGATTAACATATCCAAACATGTGTCTATGCTAAAGTAACCTACCATAACTATTAGTGCTGCTTAAATACCTATATATCTAATTGCTTGTTCTTCATTAGTAGGATCGAAAGGTTATTCCTGGACAAACTGTCAGCCCATGAAAGGAAACAGCCAGAATTGACCAGAGTCCAAGTCAACAGCTCCAGAGAGAGTGGACTGTTTTACCTCTCATCCACCTGTGCCCCTTTTCTAAGCCTAGGGAACAACCTGCGGAAGAGGGGGCGTGGTAGAATGTAAGGGCTGCGATTGGGGTGAATGGTGAAACTACAGCAATGTAGTCTGGACACTCATTTGATCAACTTGATTGAACAAACAACCTGTCACCCCCCACTGGATGGTGGGGCTGTAGGTGTTTGGGGACACACAGCCTTTAGATTGGTTTTGCATGAAGATGCTTGTACTCATGGATTATTCACTATAGCTAAAAATGAAAAAAAAAAAAACTAGAGAGAAAGATGCAGGACAGTTAATGGCAGAATGCATATCATGAGGATGCTGTGGGGGGAGGGAAAGGAAATACCTGACCTGAATTGGAAAAATGTATGAATTGCACAAAGCATCAATAAAACTAATTTAAAAAATAATAAAAAATTAAAAAAAAAAGAATTTCAATTAAAAAAATAGTGTAGTTATAAATTAGGCGGGGAGCACCTCAGGAACAAACAATACCCAATGTCCACCTCTGACCTCCACACAGGTGTGTACACAGGTGCAACCCCTACCGCACATATAACATGTTTTCTAATTCTTTGCCAAAAAACTACATTCAGCTCAAAGAAGAAGCCCCAAACCTTCCATGACACAAGCTGTTTAAAAATCTTGCATGTACCCAAGTGCCCTGTGCTGCATCCTGCATGAGAACATCTTATCACAGTCCTGGCAATCAAGTATGAGGGAGGCCATTAGCCTAAGATTGTCTCTGCATCCAAATGTCATATGTAACAGTCTGGAATTTAATACAGAGATTTTCATACATAAAACCTGACAAAAAATTAATAAAGCAAATAAAAAGAAGAAGAGGGCTGGAGAGATTGCCTAGCAGTAGAGCGCCACTCTCTTACAGAGACCCTGGTTTACATCCAGCACCCCTGGTGCCAACACTAAAACTCCCAATCAGGAGAACTCCAGCTCCAGGGAATCCGAACCTCTTCTGACCTCGTGCGCATTGCACGACACGGAGTTGCACCAACCTACAATACAGACAGTACATTCATACACAACAAAAAAAAAAAAAAGAAAGAAAGAAAGAAAGAAAGAAAGAAAGAAAGAAAGAAAGAAAGAAAGAAAGAAAGAAAGAAGGAAGGAAGGAAGGAAGGAAGGAAAGAAAGAAAGAAAGAAAGAAAGAGAAGAAAGAAAGAAAGAAAGAAAGAAAGAAAGAAAGAAAGAAAGAAAGAAAGAAAGAAAGAAAGAAAAGAAAGAAAGAAAGAAAGAACTGGGACAAAGAAAAATCCCGACTGAAACAGTGCAGTTCTCACAAAACAATAATCCTGTACTTTGAAAAAAACTCAGGACTCAGAAAAAGATGCAAGACAATATATGGCAGTATGCATGAACTTAGATGTGTTGGGGGGCATGGAAAGGGAAATGAATCTAAATTGGATTGAGAAATGATGTATGATGTATGATAATGTTTAGTAACAATTAAAAATATTTAAAAAAATAACATGACCTTAAAAAAAGAAAGAAAGAAAGAAAGAAAGAAAGAAAGAACAAGCCTTACCTAATCATTGGCAGCAAAGTAGGTGATTGGTTATATAAGTAGTGACTACCCATTATATCATATTTGGATAAAGAAAATGCATCATAATTCCACAGCTAAATCATCAAACACAGCTCTGTATCCATTGGTGACCCTTCTGATTCATCCGTTCATGTTTAGCCTGGAAAAGCTGCTGCTGACAGTGCCAGAGGAGCACTCGGTCCAAACATCTTCCAGCTTTGAGGATTTCCCTATTCATTCCTTGCTTAAACTTTTTTTTTAATTTTGTTTAAAAATTTTCCTTAAAGATTTCCAATAGCTCAGCTGCCTGTTGTTCAAACACCTATTATAACTTATCCTTGGTATCTGTTCCTAAGTCCATAAAAGCTGGAAGCTCACAACACTATATACAGTTCCTGTTCTTGGGCAAAACACTTATATTTTTGGTTTTAAATTTTGAACTTTATTGTACAGACTGAGATTTACATATGATTGTTTCCCTTACCTGAAAAGTGAGTTCTTAGCTTATTTGGATTTTCTCCTAACAGACTTATTTAATTATCCATCCAATTTTGAATTTCATCAACTATTTGTTACTTTCTAAAAAAAAAATCCTTTCATTTTTTGGGGGGGGGTACTGTGGACACAAACCAGGGCTTTACACATTTTAGACTAATACTTCATTATTGACTTATATTCCTAGTCCTGGAAAATTATATTGTCATTATGATATCTGATCATGGTGATCTGATTTTAGCACACTAGATTTCCTTACATTTAATTGGAGATCATTGCCAATATTTCATAGTTTGGAACCTATACCTCCAATAAATTTCACCAAGAGTCAGAAACACATTATTTATTCTTTAATACCCTTTGTGAGATGCAACGTGAGCCAGTGCCTTTTGGAGACATAGAATTGTGCTCTTAAATTTCACTCAAGAAATATTCAAAATGCCATTAACTGGGTGTCAGAGTCTTCCTTAAGTATCCCTGTCTTATAACAGTACAAACATTTTTATTCCCTCCTGTAGAGAACAATACCCTCTCACTGGGTAGGGTAGGCTTCTTCAACCTCCGCCTCTTCCTGACATATGACAATGAAGCTGAGACTCAAAAATCCCTATTATAGAAGCCAAAAGTAAGTTTTATGATTAGTAGCACTGGAATGAGAAAACTCATACAGAGTCTGTTACAGCCTTGGGAAAAACACATCATGTAAGCATCTGTAAGAGGACGGCAGCTTTAAATATGGGCTCAGAATTAACATTTTGTGTTTATGCCAGATGTCAGCTATCCTGCTTTTCTATGAGCTGTCAAAATGTGAATATGGAGAGAAAAGGTCAAAGAATCCTCAGGGATGTCAGTAGTACTTAAGGATTATAATGATGGAAAAAAGATTGCTTTAAGTCTACATATATCACCACTTCAGATGTCAGGTCCTATCTGGAGCAGAAACAGAATAGGTCTTTGTAAGAGATTTGCGGAAGGCAATATGCTTTGGCACTAGAATTGAAAACACACCATGGTTACTGTATGCCTGCCAGAGTAGGTCTCCTTTTCTGAAGATCAACGATTATGGATGATTGATGGACTGCTTTGCCTACCAGCAAACACCAGCCTGTTGTTATTACTAGAACAGATGTAATGTGATCCACACATAATTAATTGAATTTACAAAATGCTAGAAGTCTATTAACTAGTCAAAGCGACCCTTTAATTTTCTCTCCCAAATTTCATGATATAATGAAGAAGCTAACCACTAACACATTAAGGCATCTATAGCCAAGCTCATTCTGAACAAATTCAGGAAAATGAATCAACTTACTTTCAGATGAAATTGGAATAGACTTCTTGCATTTTCTCACCCTCTTCCTCCCGTCCTTCCTCATCCTTCCTCCTTTCTGTCCTTTTTCCTGCTCTTCTTTTCTGCATTATTTTTTCTTTATAATGTTTCAGTAAAGAATCTTACCTCTAATAAAAACTGATATGGAACTCTAGTAATTAAAATATTTGAAGAGGGATTTATAAAAATTAAGAGGACTATACACAAATCTGTCCCTTTACTTAAAAAAAAATTACAATCCTCTTAAATGTATTTTGACAAGGTCTGGAGGGTTTCTGGGTGGTGTGGCTGGTGACTTCAGCATATTTTGAAAATGAGAGTTTTAACCAATCTTCCAGGTAGGTCATCATTCCCTAACGAAAGTTCCCAGAACATCTGTTCTGAAAGGTGCTACATGAAAAAAGGGTTCTCTTCTCTTTGAGGAAAGGTTGCATCCAAAAATCTCCATTTGGGTATGTATAATCAACCTTGTCCAAGTAAAAGCTATGGGAAATGAAAGATGCTTTCTCCATCATTTTTAGAAAGGACTTTTGAAAATTGTGCTCATATTTTTCTATTATACCTATCACTATTCCACAAGAGCACAATGTGAAATGCTGCTTACTGATATTCAAAGGATCTATTAGGCTAGCACAAGCTGAGCAGCCTATAAAACCATTGAAGAATATAAGGAGTCTATAGAACAAATAAATTTTGCCTCTTTGCTGACTTGTTAGGAAGTGATGAAAGACAACAATGCAAAGAATATATCTTATACTGTAAAATAAATCAAAAGGGACTTTAACAAGAAGTTAGAGGAGTGGCCTTCGAAATTACTATTACCTGTAAAAACTCTAATGGTTCTAGAAACATTGAGTATGTTAGAAGTAAAAGAATGAAGGGATGTGTGAGTGCATATATGTGTATGTGTGTGTATTTTGTATATGTGAGTGTAAGGTGGGCAGTCCTCTGACATAAGAACAAATGTTTGACTTTGTATGCTGTCTTATGTGTCCAATGCTTTCTCATGCCTGAGAGCTCCCACTTCAAGATTGTGAACTTGACTGGTTCTTCTGAAGGAAAGGGAGGAGCCAGAAGGCCAATCACCCTGTCCAAACGGCCAGACAACCTTGATTGCATAAGGGGGAGGGCCCAGTGGCATATAAAAGGGCACCTTGTGGTGGTTGCTCTCTCCCACCAGCACCTTCTTGGGTAGAGGACACCAAGTCCATACTGAGACTTTGGATGAAAGTGAGGGGAGAGGGATCGCTGCTTGGCCTGGATGTTGTCCTTTCTTTCATTTGCTCCGTAAGACAGCCTGAGTAAATCACTAGACTCCCCCAGAGTATAGTTTGGGGAAAACCTAATCCTTGAGTTGCCTTGGGGACCCCGGGCTTCAGCGGTAGGACACTGCTTTGGGAGGTACATCTCAGGAGGAATCTCTGCAGCAGTGTGTGTGTATGCGGTGTGTGTATGTGGTGTGTGTGTGTGTGTGTGTGTGTGTGTGTGTGTTTTCAATACTGGATACTGAACCCAAGGCTTCCTGTATGTTAGGCAATCATTTTGCCATGGAGCTATACGCCCAGAATATTTTATTCACTTTTCATTTTGTTACAGTAGCTAATTAAGATGTCCAAGCTAAGCTTGAAATTCCTATGCAGCCTAAGCTAGCTTCAAACTCACAATCTTCTTGCATCAACTCTCCATGTAAATGGATTACAAGCCTGCACCTACCAAAACTGCTGAGAATGCTCTTAAAATTTCTAGACTGACATAAAACTTCTCTTTAGGTAGAACAAGCCAATTAATCATAGCTATAATAGAATTTGGTTTGGGAGCTGGAGAGATGGCCTAGTGGTTAAGAGCGCCGACCACTCTTGCAGAGGACCCGGGTTCGATCCCCAGCACCCACATGGCGGCTGAGAACCGTCTGTAACTCCCATTCCAGGAGAACTCCAGTTCCAGAGGACTCCGATATCCTCTTCTGACCTCCACGGCATTGCACGACATGGGTGCACAAACCTACATGCAGACAGTACATTCATATACATAAAAAATAAATAAATAAAATTTTAAAAAAGAAAGGCTACTGATTGTTTAAAAAAAAGAATTTGGTGAAGTTCTATTTATTTATTGTAGTCACTGAAACAGGATAGATCTATAGCAAACCTTGACTTTCACTAAGGTATGTCATTTACCTTCCCACCTCATCTTCTTCCAAGTAATAACCATCACGAAATTTATGGAGCTTGTGCTTAAGTCTACCAAGTTCTCCATCCTAAGTGTTCTACAACATTGTTGTATTTTGCTGACTGATTTAGCTTCACTTTGGGGACATTAAAACATTTGCGAAAGAAAAGTAATGATATAAATTAGGCTAGAAGGGGGGAATGCTTAATTACTTTAAAGAAGTGTGTAAAACAAATAAGGAAACTCCAGAAGGGCTGAGCTCTTGTGTCCAATTCTGCAGACATCCAAGATAGCATAATGAACTGCTTTAATTAGGCTTGTTGGGAATTATTTTATGTACTTCCAAATTTAATAAAAGTGAATTTTTCTAAGACTATAAACCATTCCCTAGCTATCTCTCAGAGTGTTTTCCTTCATAATATTAAGTGAATGAAGCTTATCTTTTTTTTTTTTCCAACTTAACATTAACTGAATACCTTTTAAGTAAGAACGTAGCCCACAGGCTGGAGGTACCTTTAAATCATGGGTTGTTCCATCCACAGTGTTTGAAAACAATTTTGAATGTTTGGCCCATGTGAAGTTTCTGGAAACGTTTAACAATGCGCTTTCTTTATGCCAATTATCAGCTGGAGAATAGCATCTCCTGGACTCCTAGTGTGGAGCCAAAGCTCCTCTCATTCTGAGATTGAACATATTTTCATTACATCTTGCTTTTTCTGTTCTCTTCTTGGATGTGTTACAATGTAATAAGCTAGTTACTACATCTAAGTTTCTATCCAATGTAAATAAGTTGAAAGAAACTCTATGACTAATTTCATTACTATGAAGAACTGCTTGTACATCTTTTTGATAAGGTAGCATGAGGCCCATTTATCATTGGCCATGAGTTTCTTTGAAAAGAGAATGGTGTGTTGATAATGAAGGAAAAAAAATCACTCAGGCAATTTTCTCTTTCTGTCAATATGACAGCATGTTTCAACAGGACACAATATTTGCCTAGAGAACAAAAATGTCATGTGATACTTAGTGTTAACTGTCAGCTTGATACAATGTAGAATCATCCAGAAAGGCAGTCTCAAGGCTTGGGGAGATCAGTTACACTGCAGGGTGTTTGATTGTGTTATTTGGTGTGGGAAGGGCAAGTCCACTGTGAGTAGCACAATCCCCTAGAATTAGATCCTAGACTACTTAAGATTGGAGAGAGCAAATAGAGTTCTAGACATCCATGTATGCAGCCTTCTCTGCTCTTGACTGTGGATGTGGGTAGCTGCTTCAAGTTACTGTAGCCTTGACTTCCCTACCATGATGGGCTGTTACCTGGAATTGTAAGCTGAATAATCCTTTCATCTTTAAAACTGCTTTTGCCAGGGTGTTCTACTCTAGCCACAGGAAATGATAGTAGGACAAGTCCCAAGGAGTAGACTTGCAGCTAACTTCAGACTTAGGTTCCATGAATAGAAATAGCCTTTGTTAACATAAAGCACAATAATTTTGAAATAATTTGTTACTGCAGCAAAACTTGGTAAATGTTGGCTTATAAAGAGAACTATAGACCCATATCATTAATGAACACAGATGCAAAAATTCTCAACAAAATACTTGCAAATCACATACAGACCCACATAAAAAAGATAATCCATCATGACAAAGTTGGATTCATACCAGAAATGCTGGTTCAACAAACATAAATCAATAAATATCACAAAACACATAAATGGACTGAAAGACAAAAACCACACAATCATCTCAATCAATGCAGAAAAAGCTTTTGACAAAATCCAGTATCCCTTCATGCTTAAAGTCCTAGAGGGAATTGGACTGGAGGGATAATTCCTCCATGTAATCAAAGCCATATACAAGAAACCCATGGCCAACATCATCCTGAATGGAGAAAAATTTGAAGCATTCCCCTTAAAGGCAGGAAAACAGCAATGCTGTTCACTATAACCATTCCTTTTCAATACAGTGCTTGAAATGCTTGCTAGGGCAATAATGCAAGAAAGCAAAATTAAAGGAGTGCTAATTGGAAAAGAGGAAGCAAAACTATCCCTTTTTTTCAGATGATATGATAGTTTACCTAAGGGATGTTAAAAACTCCACCAGAAAACTCCTAGAAATGATTAAAAGTTTCAGTAAAGTGGCAGGATACAAAATATACCTAGAAAAATCAGTAGCCTTTCTTTACACCAACAATAATCAACTGGAAAAGGAATATAAGGAGAGCTTTCTGTTCACAATAACTTCAAAAAAAAAAAATACCCGGGAATAAAGCTAACCAAAGACACCAAAGAACTCTACAACAAAAATTTTAAAACCCTGAAGGAGATTGAAAATGACACCAAGGGCTAGAGAGATGGCCTAGCTCTGCTCTTGCAGAGGACCTGGGTTCGATCCCCAGCACCCACATGGCAGCTGAGAACTGTCCATAACTCCAATTCCAGGAGAACTCCAGATCCAGGGGAATCTGACGCCCTCTTCTGATATCCGCAGCATTGCATGACACAGGTGCACAAACCTACATGCAGACAGTACATTCATACACATAAAATAAATAAATTAATTTAAAAAAAAAAGAAAATGACACCAAAAGATGGAAAGACCTCCCATGCTCATGGATTGGGAAAATTAATTATAGTAAAAATGTCCATTCTACCCAAATTACTATACAGATTCAATGCAATCCCAATCAAAATCTCCATGAACTTTTTCACAGACTTGGAATATAATATCCTTAAATTCATATGGAAAAACAAAAGGCCCCAGATAGCTAAAGCAACCTTGAGCGAAAAGTGCAATACAGGGGGATAACCTTACCAGACTTCAAACTATATTACAGGGCCATAGTCATAAAGACAGCCTAGTACTGGCAAAAAACAGACCCATTGATCAATGGAACAAAATTGAAGATCTAAACTTGAGCTCATAAAACTTCAGCCACCTCATATTTGACAAAGTGGCCAAAAAAGCTCAATGGAGGAAAGATAGCATATTCAGCAAATGGTGTTGGCAAAATTAGATCACCACATGTAGAAGAATAAAGTTAAACCCCTACCTCTCACCCTGTACAAAAATTAACTCCAAACGGATCAAAGACCTCAACGTGAAACCCAAAACTCTGAAGGTAATAGAAGAAAAAGTTGGCAGCAACCTACAAGACATAGGCATAGGAAAAGACTTTCTAAATCAGAAAGCAGCTGCACAGGAAATAAGGTATACAATTGACAAATGAGACCTCATTAAACTCAAAAGCTTCTGTACAGCAAAAGAAACAATCAAGGAAGTGAAGAGAAAATCCAGAGTGGGAGGCAACTTTTACCACTGTACATCTGACAAAGCATTACCTTCCAGAATATATAAACTACTCAAAAAAACAAAGAAGAAAGAAAGTAAATGACTCACTCAAAAGATAGAGCAAAGAGCTGAACAGAGACTTCACAAGTGAGGAATTAGAGATGGCTGAGAAACATCTTAAAAAGTGTTCAACATCACTAATAATTAAGGAAATGCAAATTAAAACCACTTTAAGATATCATCTCATTCTGATAAGACTGGGTAGGATCAAGAAAACAAATGATACCAAATGCTGGAAAGGTTGTGGGGAAAGGGGAACACTCATCCACTACTGGTGGGAATGTAAACTTGTACAACCACTATGGAAAGCAGTGTGGAGAACCCTTAGAAGACTCAAAGTGAGCCTACCACCTAACCTAGCCATACCACTCCTGGGTATGTTCCCACATGATGCATCCTACCACAAAGATACATTCATAGCTATATTTATTGCAGCTCTCTTTACAATAGCAAAGAGCTATAACAAACCCAAATGCCCCTCAACTGATAACTGAATAACAAAAATGTGGTACATCTACACAATGGAGTTCTATGCAGCGGTAATGAAAGATGACAACATGAATTTTGCTGGTAAATGGATGGAACTCACAGCTATTATGTTAAGTAAAGTAACGCAGTCCCAGAAAAAAAAAAAAAAAAAGACAAATGGCTTCCCTCATTTGTGGATGCTAAC